>VXBN01005742.1:0-66464 GCA_013397395.1 Sinosuthora webbiana | reverse complement strand
GCTGGCTTCTGAGCAAACCAGGCTTGTGTTGGGGTTTTTTTAGTGTAGGTAACTGCAAGATCTGTCTTAAGTTGGAAAACACTTATGTGAATAGCTAAATATCCTTGCTAAAGAGGAGGGTGCAGGTAATTTTGTTTCTTCCATCCTAGTATGTGCTGTATGTCCCTGATCTACTCAGTTCTTACTTGCTTCTCCTTCTTTGGAAGGTGTATTTCATAAAAACTTAAGGGACTTGAATCCATCTCTTTGAAAAACTCATGATTCAACCATTTCAGTATTTTGCTATTGCATTAAAACCCTGCTGTCGTTACAGATTCCCAGTTTTGACAAGTTCTATGAAGAACCTTTATTGTACCAACCGTCATTGATTTGAACTTTACTGTTCAAGAGGTTTCATCTCATCATACACAAAAGGAAAAAACCAACAACTTGCCCCAGTGAAAGAAAACCCAAAATCTAATACTCCTGCCCCAAAGCATTTGATCTAATAGCTGGAGTGATAAAAGTTGTGTAGTTAAAAGCTGTAAGATATAAAGTGCAACTTCATATTAAACAGGGAACTTAGATTTCTACTGCTTCCTTAAATCGGTACTAAGCAAAACAATGTTGGTTTACTAAATCATTTTATCACATAAGCTGAAATGATATTTTTTCCTGGAAACAGAGAAATTACTCTCAATTCTTAGAAGAAACAAACTACCTGGTACTTCATGCTATGGGGGTAATTTTCACTTAAAAATACACATGGATTGTGTCAGCTACGTGAGATTTTTTGAACTGTTTCAGTTCTTTGACAGTACACTTAACACAACCTTTAAATTTTAAAAGGGGATAAAATTAGGTTTATTTGCCCAACACACACACTAGATAGAAGTAATTCACAGTATATAAAACATGGGGGTTTTAAAATATTCTCAGGAGACAAGTGAGGAAAGTTGAAATGTCACTCCAACGTGGTTATTAGTGATGTACCCATCTTGGTTTGGATACTCAGAAACCGAAGGTGCATTGCACCCTTTCAGCTGTCTCGAGTCCTGTACTTTTTACACACAGAAATGCAAATATATACATATACATGTACATATATATACATGTACTTATACATATATACACACACACATCACACATATACATGTACATATATACACATATATACACACATACACACATATCTATACGTAAGTATTCATGTCCTTGCTACGGTCTCCAAAGCCCACATCTCACCCCTGATGGCCGGGTCCCTTCCCAACTTCCCAGCGGTGGAAAGCCCTGCTCGCCTCTCCCCGCTCCCCGCGCTGGGGTCCGCCCGGCTGCCCGCGCTTGTCGGGAGCGGCCGGAATCCTTCTTCCCCGCCGGCAAGCGTTTCCTCCGGCACAGAGCGGGATGCCCTCCGAGCCGCCGCCCAGGTAAGCGCCAGGCATCCCCATTTCCTTTGCCTCCCCACCCTCAGCAGCGGTGCCGTCAGAAGAGGTGCTTCCTACCTTTCCGCTAAGCTTTTCCAAGGTCCCACTCGAGCTGGGAGCAGAGAGTCCCGTGTGTGCCCAAGCAGGGAAGTCGGGGGAGACTTAGCCTCGGCCCCTTAAATAGCGGCGGGCACCGCGGCGGTGTTTACACATCTCTGACGCAGCCGGGGCCCCCGCCCGCTCAGCCCCCCGCCGCCGCCTCCCCCCGCCCCGGGACCGGCACCGGGGGTGTGTGCGCTCCACGGGGGGAGCGGGGCTCCTTCCCCGCCCTCCTTCCCCACCGCCGGCCGGCGCCGCGGTGCCGCTGGCTGCGGAGGAGTGCGGGCTCCGCGGGGCTGGCCCTGCCCCCGGCGGGCGCTCTCCGGAGGGAAGCGCTCGGCTGGGCACGGAGGGGATGGAAACCCCAGCTGGCTTGCAGCTGGGCAATTAAAATGCTCCTGACCCGGGGTATGCCCGCACCTCCCGCCCCGGGCAGAGGCTCCAGGTGGGACTGATGCCCTCAGCACCGGCAGCTCCGGCCGTCGGGAGGGGCCCGCAGGCGGGAGGGCTCGCCCTGGCCGCGCTTACCGGCGGTGGCAGGTGCAGGGTCTGGGCCACTGGGTTCCATTCTCTGCGGCCTCCTGTGACCTGAGCCCGGGGACACAAATGCCTCCATGCTCCCCTTCCTCTCCTTGGCTCTACCGAACATCTACTCGGGAAGACGGGACACTCATTTTATTTAAAAAGCAAAGTAAAGTATAAAGCCATGGACGATCCCCGCAGAAAGCCGCGGATGGAGATGCCTTCGGCGTGGGTTTTCCCTCACTGAGCAGAGAACTACCAGAGTGTCCCCTGACCGCTGCAGGGACCGCTGTCCTTTCCCGCGCCCTCGGCCGGGCCGGTGCTGCCCTGAGGCGATGCACGCCAGGCGTCCGCAGCAGCCTCGGACACGTTCCTGCCCTCCCGCCTCCTGCTTTTCGGGGGCTGGAGGAAGTGCCCTCAGGCGCGGGCTGCCCGGGCTGACACGCCGAGGCCTAGAGGGACGGGAGCAGCCGCACCTCGGACTCAGCGCTGGGCTCAGGCGTCATTGTGCCGAATCTGTGCCTGAAAGTTTACAGTTTGGAGGCAAACGGGTGGGCGGGTTGCTTTTCCCTCTCGGGAAGGGAGCCGGGCAGCCCCGAGACACCGAGGCCTCCCCACGGACCGTGTGGGGGTGCGGAGCACCGGCAGGGCCGTTCCCAAGCGGCAGCTGAGAGGGCTCCAGCCGGCCAAGGCAGGGCACGGGGTGGGGGTGTGTTTGTGTGTGTGGGGGTGTGCTCTTAACCTCTTAGCCTAGGGCTCCTGGGGGTATTGCGCTGCTTCCCCATCCTTCCCACAGCGCCGGTCCCGCCTCACACAGCGCCGCGCACCCTCCGCGCCCTTCCCGCCGCGGCCCGCAGAGGGCGCCGCGGCCCCGCGCAACCCGGGGAGATCCAACGGCATGAGGGACGGAGATGCGCGGAAAAGTCACGAAATCCCGCGGCGTGCGAGCGGGGAAAAGCCAACCTGCCGCCACCTCCTCAGCGCGGGGAGCCCTGGCTGCCGATGCCGAGTGCTGCCAGAGGCGCCGGTGTTTATGGAGCGGGACAGGCGGGAGAGGGATGCCGTGGCTCCCGCGTCCCGTCAGCTTGGTGGTGCTAGGCTCGGATGGCGATGGACCAGCTCCCTCACCGCCTCCCAGCTGCTGACAGGGTGTTGCCGAGAGGGATACGGCACCTGAGTTGCGGGCTGCCTTTCACCTCCCACATCGGCGCCGGCATCGGGCAGAGTCGTTATCCCAAAATGCTTAAAAAAAGCAGAATCAACACCCCTCTTCCCCCCGCCTTTGAAAAGGGAAAAGTTAGTCGAAGCAGATTGCCAGGGAAAGGAACAGCCCTGAAATTATTCCAGCAGTACCTGTCCAATGGCTCTGTCTGTCTCTGGAAAAAAACCCCGGTAATATTCCAGATAATTCAATTTCACTGCTTTGGCTCAGTGGGAAAAATACTCGCTGCTATTAGACAATTAAACAGTCGACTCTGAATTGAACTGTAGGTGTCTGGGAAGAGTATCACAGTCTTTCTGGGAAGGTACAATAACAATTCTGATAGAGTCACATCAAGCCCTTGTGAAACCCACTGTAGATAATGAGTTCCCAAGGGACCAGCTCAAAGCTTAACAGAAGAGAGAGAGTGCTTGCTAATATATGCTCATGCATAATTCATATCAGGCAGATATAAATGCAGGCATTTAAGTCTGACATATTAGCCTGGTTGAACAAATATGCACTACGTTTACTTTGAGCTGATTTGGAATATCAGTTCACTTATAAATATATCCGGGATTGGACAAATGGAGTGTGTATGTGTGTGCATATGTGTGACAACCAAACTCCCTAGTTGTTCTCATGAACAGACAGAAAGGCAATTCCATATGAAATGGAATAAAGAAAACAGAAATGATGTCAAGTTATTAAAGTCAGCTGCATGATCTATAGCCTGGGTAATCTTGAACACTGGATTTTCCTAATTGAATTTCCTTAATACCTGTATGTACAGTCCTTGGTGATTATTTTCTGATTTACTCATTTTTTCTTCAGTGAAAGTTTGAAGTTGTAGGAAAGTTTCAGTCCTTGGTAAATATATGTTAATTGAAGGCATTTTAGAATTGTTTTGAGCAGAGATAGAAGACCAGAAAGCCTGTTTGGCATGAGCAAATATGACAGCAGGACTCTGAGGTGAGTTTCCTGCAGAAACTCAGACTATGTATTACTTTACTTATTGATGTGGCACAAAAGGAAAGAATTGGGATTTAATTTGCAGTGACCTCTAGGTTCCAGGTCCAGTGTTTTTGTCAGGTGCTGGGCCTAGGTGTGCACCATGGATTGTTGAGTGTCAGCCATAGGAAGGCCTCGTGTCACCATCACAGATGGGGTGAGACAGAGGCTGCCCCAACACAAGACTTCAGCCTTAGATCACCAGGAAGGAAAGTGCTTTGACTGCACCAGAGCTTGAGCAGTATTGCAGAATCCAAGTATATATGCAAAACAAATTTGAACCTGAAGTAAACCCTGCAATGCAGTAAATGCTAATATAGATACATCCCTGAGGAGGAAGCTGAAAGATGCCATAGTTTAAATACTGCAGGCTTTTAAAAATTTGTTTTCTGGCAAGAGTCTGTTAAAAGGTCTGAGTTTGCCTAACCTTTCCCCCTGACAATCAAGACACCTCTATCCTCAATTGCTTTCTCTATTTATCTGCCAAAGGTTTTCTCCTGTTTAGCTGAGGTGGCAAAAGAGTCTGTATGTTTAAGCACACGTTTTGTGCTGTGCCAGCACAAAGCTGGGAGTTTTGGAGCAAGAAGGCAGCATGAGAACAGAGGGATGGAGAGATTTCCTTATGTCTGTTCTGCAATGGGGTTGGCTGGCACCACTAGCTGGAGCACAAGTCATGGTGCTCGTGTCCCTGTCCCTCTGCTGAGAGCTGGAGCAGACCCTGCCTGTGAGTGTCGGAGTGGCAGCGAGCTGGGACATGCAGCCTTGGAGATGTCCTATGGGACCAGGCGGCTTCATGTCCAGGTGCATGACAAGAAATACATTCTTTTGTTTCTAAGTATTACATTTTTTTCTGATTATCACTATGCAGGTTTTTTTTTTTACTTCCATCTGGACCCTGACACTTGTAGGTAATATTCTGTGCTACGTTCAATCAAATAAATGTTTTTGTTTTTCTTGTTTTTCATTTTTTTTTTTAATGTGAAGAGGATGGAGTGTCACTCTGGAGGATTACAATGAAGTAGGAATAATTGGCAGAGGATAGCAGGAAGGGAATGGTAGAGTTTTCTGGAATTAGATGAATTAGCGAAGAGATTATTAGGACCAACTGCATGAATTGTAGATGTAAAATGGAGAATCTATTTTAAGGCAGCACGTTGTTTTGCTGTTTCTGTGGGTATTGATTCAGATGTTAAATTTTTGCTATTTTGTTTTTCCAAATATTTTTCATTTTAATTCAGTAATTTTTATGTAAATGCTTTAATGGTAGTCTGTTTTCTCCAACTTGAGAGGAAACGCAAACTCTGCTTAGAGCCAACCCAAAAACTAAGTGAGAAATTTTGGTTTTGGGCAAGTGATCAGCAGTAAGGGAACTGGGTCCTCTGCCTGAAGAGTTCTGACCTCCTTTCACAGAGCAGTGCCTCAAACTGGAGTCCCTGACTAATATACCTAAAGAAGGGTCCCATAGAAGCAGATCAGCAGAGCTGGTGCTGAGCATGTTTGAACTCACAGACTGCTCTACAATGGAAACAAAAGAGCATCAAGTGGGAATAATCAGAGTAAAATAAGCTGGGTTGGGTTGGAAGGGAGCTTGAAGATCACCTTGTTCCAACTCCCCTGCCGTGGGCAAGGACACCCACTAGCCCAAGTTGCTCAGAGCCCCATCCAGCCTGGCCTCGAACACCTTCAGGAGTGGGGCCGCCACAGCTTCTCTGGGCAGCCTGTGCCACTGCCTCACCAGCCTCACAGTAAAGAAGTCTGTTTCAGAAGTGTACTCCTGGTGTGAACTATGGGCACTGATGCAAATTCATGGGTTGTAATTAGAATTGCCCATTATCCTGCAGTTGTGTGAACAAGGGAAATATGAGGTAAAAAATCCCTTTTCCCAGGAGAAGAGTTGAATTTTTTTAGATGATCAGATTTTAACCTGTGTCCCATGAAATTCAGGCAGTTGGCATGCAAACTCCCTGTAGATCTGTTAGAGTCCAGGGCATTCCTTTAAGCGCCCTGAGAAGCCACAGACCTCAGCAGAAAAGTGTAAATGAAAAAAACCCAAATAGATCAACTGGAAAATTCACTTGTGTGATGTCTTCAAATTTTGTTCCCTGTAGTTTCCAGAAGACATGGCAAAGGGAACAGAAGAAAACCCCACCATTTTCTGAGTCCACTCAATCCCAAGTCACTTTCTTTTTAATGTTTTTTGTGTGTTTGTTTTCCTCTCTGAAAGACCAAACAGATTTTCTGTGGGAACTTGCTGTATGTATCTTCTAAACTGACCACAGTATAGGGACTTTTGTGCAAGCTGAAAACTGGAAACAGAAATCAATGTGCTAGCTAAAAATAACAGATATGTGAAGTGCCTGTTGCTGGCAAATTCTCTGTGCTTTCAGCAGTACTTTAAAAGTGACGTTGGAGCTTCTCTTTCTTGTTGTTACCTCAGACATATGTCAGGCATCTCAGGAGAGTCCTTTGCCTTCTTCAGAGAAGTTTCTAACAGACCTTGAGTCCTCTTCCATGCAGACTTGAAGTACCTTCTTCATCAGATTTTTTTTTTGAGCAACAAGCTGTGATAGTGCTATTAGCTATGAAATGAAAATATTTATTCACAGGTACTGGAATCTGATGGCATTGTTTATGGTTTAGACAATTATACTTTATTCCATAATTAATATTTCCTTTTATGATTATGTAAGAGAAGCCAGTGCAGCACACTTCAATATACATATTGGTTAGTTTATTATAAAAATGACTACTACAGAAAGGAAATCATTGTACCTTTTGTATCTTTCAAAATACTTCGTGCTTTTCATATGTGCTCTCCACCTCTCTGCCTGGACCCGGACAAAATTGTCTTTTCCACTGTGTGGCATTACCAGAATACTGTAGGAGATGCTGTTTTCTCCACATTACTCTCCTTGGAAAGGGGAATATTTCACTAATCAAGTTTGTCAAACAATTTAAAACCTGAAAATGGAAGTTCTATAAATAACAAGTACAATGTTTTAGCATTTTGACTTCCAAATATCTGCACGTTTTCATCTATGCTAAAACTAGAATCAGGATGTAAGAATAGCAAAGTAATTTGACATTGGACAGACTGGATAGCCAATAAGGGCTTTTTAGTGTCCTTCAGAAGAGATAGTGTTTCTGTTTGATGTGTAAGTAGGTAGGACAGCTAGAGTCTTGTTATTTCACTTCTGCTGTTAAATTACACTTCGTAATATGGAAGCAAATTGAATTCACCTGGATGCAAAATATGAATTGTTATTCTGACAATTCCTATTTAAATAGAAATGCCAGAAACATCCACAGGAGGTGTAAGTGCTACACAGTTGTTTTGATTGGCTAGAATGGAATAAAAAAATAACAGTGTTCTTTGGACACCAACTCTGATTGCCTTGCAGTGAGCTGACAAAAAGAATTGGATGTAAAAGTGCTGTGAAGAAGATACTTAGAAGTCCTAGACATTTCCCACTTCTAAAAATTGGGCAAAAATTTGGCCTAGAAAAGCCAATATTCCCCACTTTTGACAAGGCTGCTGTAATACTGATTGCCCAGAAATATCTCTTTGGTGTAGTGAGGGAGGGTTATGTGTCATGTGCCATGTCCAACACTTACTTATTTGTGCCCTGGTATTTATGTTCAGAAACACCTACCTCTGTGACCACCATATCATAATCATAACCTCCAGGAGGTCAAATTATTTCAACCTGTCCAGCATCTTCAAACTCTGAGGAAAGGGAAACAGTTAACTCAGAGCTCTTTAAAAATCTCCTTACCATCCCTTAGTGAGTGAACCTTCCCTGAAAAACACAGATGAAACCCTTCTAAATTGAGATTTTTTTTTCTTTTTTTTTTTTTTCTGAATTAATAGGTATAAACGTATTTTGAAAGCACTGGGGACTAAGAACACATATAGATCTACACCTTGACAATCTTAAAGGTCTTTTTCAGCTTTAATGATCCTATGAATCTACAACAGACAAGAATTATGACCCAGGCAGAACAAGTAAAGATAAGGGGAATGATTTTTTGGAAGCAGACAAACCTTGATATATACTGCTTACTGTTAGAAGCAGCCTGCTGGAATTGAGCTGAGCTAGGGTGTCAGGCACCTGCTCCTATTTGTGTTTAAGAGGAGCAGACTGTGTGTCCCCTGGTGCAGCCATCACGCCTCCTTTATCCTGATCCAATGGACGGTGGTGGTTTCCTGTATGGTGATGTATATTTGTATTTTCTGGGATTCAGTGACACGATCTAGCTGCTCACATGATTGCTGGGGTTCTGCATGAGGACACAGTTCTTGGGGAGATAATGCCAGTGGGAGGACAGCAATGCAGATGCTTTGTAACCATCAACATCATAAGAGCTGTGCATTTTGTCCTCTTGTTCTGGCAGTACAGTAGAGCAGCCACTGTTTGGATGTATGTAGCCTCTGTTAAATGGTTCTCAGCTACTTGGTCAGGATAACCCATATCTGAAATGCTCATCCATGCCAGTGTAGTGCTGGATCTGATGATGCTCTTTTTGGACATGCCACCAGCTGGCATTGTTGGGCTGGCACTGTGTGACATCCTCATAAAAGAGTTCAGGTCATGAACAATGTGCTCTCCAATCCTTATTTCAGGGAAAATTGTGTCAAATCTCTTCAGGCTTGGTGAGGGGCAAAGATTTCAAGTAGGTTACCACAGAAAACAGTCTATCGTCTCCAGCCATAAATAATACAATGATAAACTGTTTGATCAAAACATTTGGAAGTAAAATCGGTCTCCATATCCTAGGTCACTACTGAACATAAAGCCCACACTTCACATTAATGAATGTCTAATGCTTCAGATATATTTTAACATAACAGAGAGATATGCTCAGGTTGGTTTGTTGGTTTTGTCTAAAAAAAAACCCCTTCACTCTTCACATCATTCACTCTTATGAGTTTGAGTCACTATCCTGAGCTGTTTCAAAGACAACCCTTTAATCTTTAAAAAATGCTATTAATATAATTACTAGAACTGTACAATAAAATTGAAATGTAGATCTTCATGTATTTGGGTTTTTTGTGTTTGTAAGCAGTAATAATTCCTGAATACTTATTTATCTGGTGAATTTTTATTCACCTGTTTATATTTTCATTGCTAATCAAAACAAAGAGCTAAGAATGTTTCATAAGAATAAAAGAAATACAATTGATCATGTTTTATGGCAATCATGCTCTTGCTAGAAAGACAAAATTGACTTTTTTTTGGTATAAATTAACTATTTTTGATTTACCTTGATTTTCATTATTTTTATATTGCTTTCCTTGACTCTGATGTTCAACAGTGAACTGTGTTTCTGTCCAAGCCTGCAAGCATGGCTCAGCATATTACAGTTCTTCAGTGATGCTGCAGTCCAGGTGAGCTCAGGTGAGTATACTTTTCTTACCTCTGTGAAATATGTCCACAAGAGATTTCCACCAAGAGGGGTAAAAGAGACTGGCAGAAGTCTGTGTGCTGCTCCTCGATGGAGCTGATGACCAGAGCAGTGTGACTAATGTCTTCTGTACCACCTGCCTTGTCAGGGTAGCAGCACCACAGATCCTTCCAGACTGTGCTGTGGAGTGTGGAGCAGCCAGATTTCATGCTATACTCTTTTTTTGGTGTTCCTAACATAATTATATAAGATTTGACCATATTTTGATCTAAAGGGCCAAATCCTGCTCCTTCAAAACACTGGCGAATTGCAATTGTTCATTAAGGCTAAATGATGTATGTATATGTATGTGTATGGGGGAGGGAGGCCAGAAAGGTGATAATGAAGGTTTCCTTGGCACCTTTTCTTCTTTCCAGTCCATAAGAGTACTCTTGTTGCTGATTATTTCTTCATCATTTTTTCATCTTAAGCTGAACACTGGCATATATGCTTTTTCCATGCCAAAATTGATTTTCATTTTCACAGAGGGTACAAGATATTTCATATTAAAATGCACTGGGAAGGGTTATAGAATTGAGACCTTTGTAAGAGCTTTTATTGCTATTTCACGGGAAGGTTAAAGTTTGAAGGGACCTCTGCAAATATCTGGTCCAACTCCCTGTCAAGGCAGAGTCACCTCAAGCAGATGAAAAAGGAGTATGTTTTTTGAATGTCTCCAAAGAGTGAGATTCCACGTCCTCCCCGGGCAGCCTGTTCAGTGCTCTGCCTCCCTCAATGTGAAGAAGTTTTTCCTCATGTTGAGGTGGAACTTCTTGTGATTTAGTTCACGTCATGTTCCTTGTCCTGTTGCTGGGCACCACTGAAAAAAGTCTAACACCATCTTCTTGGCACTTACCTTTAAGATATTTATATATATGAATGAGATCCCTTCTCAGTCTGCTCTTCCCCAGACTGAACAGGCCCAGCTCCTGCGGTCTCTCATCATAAGAGAGATGCTTCAGTCCCCTAATTATCCTTGTGGATATCCATTGGACCTTCTCCAGTAGCTCCTTGTGCTTCCTGTACTGAGGAGCACAGAACTGGACACAACTCCAGATGAGGCCTCACTAGGACACAGTAGAGAGCCTTTGCACTGTCTGGCATTAAATATTTCATTGAAAACAAAATGAAAAGGAAAATCCTCAACTGGACTTTATTGCTAATAATAGTTTGCCTTGTTGTGTCCTGCTGCAGTGTGGCTGGAGTAAGATGTTTTAAAGAATGCCCTAGTGAAGAAGGGGCCCACAAGCCATTTTTTGCAGTGATGTAGACATGCTGAAGCTTTGATGCTGATGGTTAAGTGAAGATGGATCCGGGGCTTCCAAATCTTCATTATTGAAAACTTTTGCCTGATTTGGTTTATCAAATTGTAAAAAACTATAAATAGATCTAACCTAAATCACTATCTTTGTAGGCATCCTTAAATTTGGGTGTATTTTAAATGCTGACAAGATTTCAGCGTGCTTTGTGAGAAGCTACTCACAAACCTTGAGTGTGGATAACAGGTAACTTTTGGAGAATACTCCTAAAGTGAGTAAGATCTTTGCAGTGTGGCTACATTGTCTCTGAAGTGGTTTATATAGTGGAATAGTAGTTTTAATGTTGAAAACAGTGTTGGCTCTTCTTTATGCCTTAGCCAGAAAACCAGAATACCAGCAGAAGTAGGACATTATTAACCTTGTCATGTGCTTATGTTAGAAATAACACTGCAGTTCATCAATGTTTGCAGTTGTAAAAGTTTTGCAGAGATTTTAGCTGTATCTGCTCTTCTCTGTCCCTGGGGTAACTTGTTGTTAGGATGGATTTAGGGTGTTTTCTTCCAAGTACAATATTGTTCAAGAAAACAAACGTTCAATATTCATGAGACAGACCCATAGACTAAAGAAACTGAAAAACATCCTTGTAACAATAACTCCTTGGGAAGATAAATACAGTGGACATAGCATCATGCATTATGCATTTTGTCTAATATACTGCTGAATAACGGGGCAGAGAATCGATAGGTGTTTTTGTTGTGCCCTTTTAGGGACAAACAGAATCATATGTCCTAGCCAACTACTTGTCTGTAAGACCTCACACTGCAAGGCATATCCACTAATATGCATTTCTCATAAGGCCACTGAAAGCTGTAACTCTTGCAGGAGTCCCTGTAAAGATTTGAGCACCTCTAAATATGGGGCTGTGAGCCACAGGAGAGAATCTCTTTATTGTCTATGCTCACAGTGGCTCTAGTGCATTTTCACACAGCTCTTGGCTGGAAAGCTCTTATTTTCCCCTTTCCTTTTCTAAAATCAAATATTATGTTTGTGTTTTTTTAAATATTTTTCATAGTTCATTGACTTGCTTCTTAACTTTATTTAAAGCTGGCTAATTAGAGGGAAAACGTCACATACACTTGATATCATTAACACAGTGAAATGTACTAAGTGGAGAGAAATGGGAGGAAGATCTTTATAGGTGAGTTTGGTATTTCTTGCTAGCCCAAGGATGATGAAGCTCATCTTTTTTCTCACAGAAAAGTAATGAATTTTCTTCTTTTGATCTTGCATAGTTATTTTCTGTCAATCATGAGTAATCTGCTTTGTCCCTGGTACAGACTACTGGACATAATGCCAGACTCTGCTCTCCATCCTTAGCTTAATATGTCTGGAATTACTTGTTAGTCAAAGCTTAAGAAGAATGGGTATCACTGCCACATCCAGGCTGTACACAACTTCTGCACATATAAATTTTCACAATCTCTGCTACTTGGGTTTCTATCTCCTACTCTGCTTCAAAATGTGATGTTTGCTTCTTGGCTTTGAGATGAAGTCCATACATAGGAGCTGGGTAAGCACTGTAGATGCCAAGCTACAGAGGACATATGTCTGCCACTTCTGAGAAGTAAAAAATTTAGAAGGCACCCTTGTCTTTTTGCATTACATTGTTCGTATGCTCAAAAGAATGTAATGGTGACTTCACGTGGCTTTCCACTCTTTCTGGTTGCTCCAGACTGCTTCCTTTGCAATCTCCATATGGAAGACAGCCATCTCACTGAGAATTTTAGGTTCTTCTCTAGAAACCAATGACCTTTTATCAAACAATATTCTGAGGCATCATTTTGAGTTACCCAAGTCAATTTTTACTGGATCAAACACTCTGTACTAGGCTAGAGTCAACAGATGGTTCCAGAGTCAGTTTAAAGTTCAGCTAAAAGAAGATTTGTTGCTCTTCCTTCTACACAGACATTTTGCTCTGTTTAATTTGGGATTTGCCTGGATTAGATAGTAAAATTATTCTTTTTTCTGTAACAGGATATGAATGACTGGGCATGATAAATAATGAAATCTCTTGTAATTGTATCTACATGAATATTTCATATTCTTAGAGCTGTGAATTTATGCCATGTCTGGAAATGCTCTGAAGTATCTGACAAAACTTAATTGTTTGTGTTTGCTCCATCCCCCTCATACTGATGACACAAGTCCTTGGCTGCTGGAGATCACACCATTTTTCAAAAGTTCAGTGTGGCTACAAGCACATGGAAAGCCGAGGAACAGGCTGTGAATCTTCACCCTTTCCTTGCAAATTCCGTAACAGTGGAAGTGGAAGGAAGTGAGTTAAATTGGTCTTGTCTTTCACTTTGGAAGTCTGCTTTCCTCCTTTATAGTATTCATGTAGTGATCAGCTGCAACAGAGGCTAAATGTGAATCCTAGCAATTAAGCAATGTGCCAGGAATTTCACGGTGTAGACATGCTCTGAGACTGAGAGATAAGGAGTTAGTGCTAGGTATGTTTTCAACCCAAAATGGGTAAAAGCACTTTTTTCAGCAGTTACTTTTTGAGTAACTGGAAATTAATATATAGACCAAATGTATGGATTTCATCATGAAATGGCAGTATTTCTCATCTTTAAGGAAGGGATAATGGAGAAACAGGAAAATCAAAATGGTGTTTAGGAAGGTGAATTTCAGTTACTTTGGGAATTTGTGGGGTGTTTTGTGAGGCTCAGATCTGAAAGAAAAACAAGATGAAGTTAGCTCACAACTCTTTGGTGGATTAATATTAAGGGTAAAATGGTAAAATAAATGTGGAAATAAACGAACTTGGCTAAATTGTAAGTCCTTCATGGAACTTTAATGCAAGGAATAAAAATACAGAAGTTGGAGTGCAGGTCAGAGAGCTGGGACAAGTCTCAAAGTACAGGATGGGTAGGCAGAGATAAAGGTATCAGAAGGGTCAGTGAACAGAATGTGATGCTTTTAATGAGGGACATGAAAAGTAACTGGAAATCACTTGAGAAGTACATTAATGATAAGACAAAGAGCAAGAAAAGTTTGTGCACTACTGACTCTGAAGATAAATATGTTAAAATGTTAAAAAATGTTAAAATGTTTCTTTTCTATCAGTCTTCCCTTGTAGCTCAAGAGTAATCTTTCACAGTTAATACTAATGACAACTGGAGACAATCTAGGCCTTTAAGGGGGTACACCAGGCCAGATCATCTTAGGTGTGCCCTGATATTTTAAGACAGATGGCAAGATTTGCCTCTGGTGAACAAATGACCAAAGCTGTTTCAGTAATCTTGCAGGTTTATGAGCAACTGAGGACACACCAAATGACTGAAACAAAACTAAATGTAGTGCTTATCTTGCTGGAAGACAAGAAGAGTTGGGGTTTTATACTTCAATTCCCAAAACAAGTACTACTCTGCTAAAGTTTTGTAAAAACCTAGACAACAATGAGGTGAATAAAAGCCTCCCCCATCTTGCCATCCCTCTGACTCCCCACAAATGCAAGAAAAATAAGTGTAATTTAAAATGTGAATACGGGATCTGACTCTACACAAGTAAACACTTGGTTATAGCAAGCCATGTAATTCTGCTTTCTAGCAGAAAAGCAGAATTACAATTCTGTAAGCATCAGGAAAAATTTCTGTAGTTTCAGATGTGAAAATTACTAGCATCTTATCCAACACAAATACCCAGCTGGCACTTCAAACAAGCTTCCTGGACTGTCTTGTGTAAGATCATGGTGGTAGTTTCTTGCTGGAGAATGTCTTTCTTTCTTTGATTTTTATGTCTGTTTCATATTAAGCATTGCCAGCTTGGTTTTAAATGCAGAGAGAGTTCCACACCCAGGAGCACGTGTTCAGGTTTCCGTGTGTGTGTATGTGTGTGTGTGCAAAGAACACTGAAGCATTAATAAAGAGGAAATCTGCATTCAGGTATTATCTGCTATTGAACAGAGGATGTGCCACCAAGCCCATAATCGATGTTTATTGAAGGAAGGAGTAAATATTGCATGATGTTCCAGTCATTGATAGAGCTGTCTCATTCTATTTAATAAGCAGAGGAGGTTTATAGCATTTGCCCAGCCATTTCCCAAGATACCTTTTTTTACTGGGCTTTGTCACAACGTTACTTTATTGCTTCTTGCTGTGTTACGGTCCTACCTTGTCTTGTCTATTCGCCAGAAGATCAACTGCTATGAATCAATGGACCTGCAGGGAAACAGCTGCAGGAATATTGATTCACAACAGCTGAATATTGGCTCTTATTCCTCGCAAATTGCCGATGTCATAAACTATTAAGAAGTCAAGTTTAAAAAAAAGGATCCACAACACAGACCGGAAAACCACAAAGTAGCACTAATTTTATTTAATAGAAAATGTGAAAAAAATGTTTAGCATGAAATGAAAGCAAGACATATAAAAGGAGACAAGATGATTATTTTAGGAGACTGAGTATTCCAAATGATAAGAATAGTGAACAATGCCATGATTTAGTAATTTACATGAGATTTCAGAGACCTCTGGTTTTCAGCTTGTGTTTCAAATCAAATACAATGGGTTTGGAACTTTCTATCCATTCTCACCAAATGACCAAGCTGCAGAGTTATTTTGTTACTTTGTCCTTCTCCAGATTCCACCCTGGATCTCAAGCATTTTAATTAAAAGCAATGTTTCCATAAGCGACATTTTTGACCGAACAGCATTTTTCAGTGGGAAGCAACTAACTTGGAAAGTGGGAAGTAATTATCTCTACAGTGTAGTCATTATATTTTGTGAGCTCTAATTGTATCCAAATCAGAGCTCATGTAAATCTGGTTTGAAGCAGTGTATTTTTTGCTCCAAAGCAAGAGAAAATCTGCACAAATCACCAAAACCTCTCATTAGACTCCAGTCTCTTACCCAAATATTGAAATTAGTTGTAAAATAATTGATTACATCTTTGTGCACAGAACTCTTTTTGTCTGCCACTGAAAAATAAAGCAGGATTTGTATCCTTCCTGCATTGATACGAATACAGATCTTCCCCTAGCCTGGTTTAATAAATATAGCTGTGAAAGGAATTTTTAAGGACATCTTTCCAGTTTGTGTCTCAACCCAGTAATTTTCTTTCCCCCCTTTTTCACAGGTAAAACTAAAGGTAACCAGAAAAATTTTAAGTTGCATTTCATTAATAGGTGAGAAGATGCTATTTGAGTACCAGATTAGTGAAGGACAGTGAGAGAGGGGTATGTGGTGTTCTCTAAGGGCTGCACTTGGTGGGCATTTTTCACTGGACTGATGTAGCGCAGAAATGGGAATGTGTTCCCACTTACCTGTAATGAGAGGTAAGTGGAACTTGCTTTCTCACTCTCTTATTGAAAGAAGCTGCTTAGCTTATCAATCCTGATCTAAAGTACCAGGCCTTGCCTGTTGGTTTCATTTCTCATTTGCTTTTCAATTCATTCACAATCAAGATGAAAGTGAGGATTAAACAAAATGCAGTCCTGCCCTTTTCACAGGCTTCTCACTGCTTTCAATCTGTTGCCACACACTTTTAGTCTTTCTTTCTTGGAGAAGTTAGAATTTGGTTCCTATCTAGTAAAATAATAAAGAAAATCATCTCTGTTTGGCGTTTTTTGGGGGTTTTAAGACTTTATAAATTGGGGTATTTATCAGAAAAATCAATGTCATACAGAAGAAGCTTCCCTTTCTTAGTTAATAATACATCTTCTAGGTTTGACTTTGGACCCAATATCTTTGTAAGCAAGAACAAAAACATATACATGCCCATACAGATCTTCCTTTGAAATAAAATGAGATGGAGATTTTGGGAATCAGATATATAAGGGGTTCATAGCTAGACCTTTTTCATGGGTGGAATGAATTCTGGTTTTGTTTGAATGCTGAAGGTTTAGTTTATTTTCCCAATAAAATGATGATGGTATTAGGTGGGTTGACTAGACAACCCTTGCTGAGATTAGAGTGCTTTTTTGTTAAGACCTGGTAAAATGTATGCAAGAGAGAAAATAAATGTCCTAGGGAGCTCACAACAAGACTATGAAGAAAATCTATGTTACTTCAGGGGTCAGGAATTGAACAGAGACCTGAATAATATGTGAAGTTCACATGCTGAATGAGATAGGTTCTATGATATTAAACAAAACAAAAACAAACACAAACAAACAAACAAACAAACAAACAAAAAACCACACCCAACCAACCAAAAAAAAAAAAATCAGTGAGCAGAAAAAGGAAAATTGTTTTTAAAAGATGTAAAATAAATCAGAAAGTGAAAACAAACCTACCATCAGTAAAAACAAATCTCTTAAGATTATGAAGCTGAAGAAAAAACCCACTTTGTTAGCTTAAACTCTGCCTTTAGCCACAACTGCAAATACCTGAGCCTCTCCTTTCCCCACCACTTCTCTGCCTTTGTGATAGTGGTGATCATGTTAGTCTAGAGACCTCCATTGAAAACTAGGTTTTGGCAAGAAAGGTGAAGGGCTCTTTCAGTCCCTTGAGATGAAGCAAGCCAGAAACAGAGAGTTCCTCCCAGAACTCCTACGGGGGCAATTTCTGTTCTCATTGCTGTTTGTTTTATTTTTTCACCTTGGAGAAGTGACTGGGAAAATGAAAAAAAAGAGACAGATTTGATGTCATTGAAAGGGATGACTGTACACCTTAAAGTGAGGTCTATCCTCACATGCTGTTTTGTGTATATTGTTATTTTGCCTCATTAATACTCCACCGTGCTGTAGATTGCACACCACAATGGGACAGTGTGTGAGCAATCTTGAAAGCCAAATGTTTTCCTGCAGAAGTGGATATCTACCTTACATATATCTGCATATGCTGATCTTCCAGTAGTTGTAAGCCAAAGCACAAATCTTTTGATGACTTTAGTTCTGTATCATGACATTCCTTTACAGGATTTACAGGATCACCCCAGTTTACTGGCTAAGAGTGCAAGTATTGCAGTTCTAATACTGCTATAACTCTTCCTGGAACACTGGAGTAGTTCTGCTCTCAAAGTCATTGAGTGTATAATTAATTCCATCGTGTGGTAAGTATGTTTAGTTACTGTGTACCACACTACACCCAAGAAAAAGACAAGTGTTTTGAAATGTAGCATATATAGGGAATGTAAAATTGTTATTAATCGTGTTTTCTTCATGTGCTGAACTGTAGGTTTAATATAATAATTCTATACTCTATATATAAATATATTGATATATTAATTCTATACTCTAAGTATGAAGGCATGCAAGCAAAACAGATGCTGATTTCTGTGTCTACAGCCTGATCCATCACCTAATGGCATGAAGAAAAGGTTAGTTTTCAGTGCTTCTTTGTTGTAACACTGGTCTGAGTTTTACATTCTGCCCATCTTAAAGGAGGAAGACTGGATGCCACAGTGGGGTGCATACACTTGATTATCTGCTCCCTTGCCATTTCTCACTAGCTTTGTCTCCATGACTCCAGATGCAATACCAAAACACAAGGCCAGAGCTGTGCTCTGCTTGTGCTGCATGCTGTATGATATCACCCACCTTTTATCACTCTAAACTTACTGTTTTCTGAGTCAAAAACTTCATAATGTTTAGCTTCAACTATCTTTTTATTTCCCTTAGGATTTTGCCTTTTAGTATTCTACATATTATACTTTATAGACATGGCCTGTTTAATAGTTGCTGTCTTAACACCAGCTTGACTTAGCTGCTTCTTTTGCCCTTTTGCCCAGGGAATTTTGAGTGCCATATTGATACTAATTTCTTTTCTTTCTCTTTGATATTCTGGAATACCCTAGGAAAAAAATACTTTTGTATTTTTCAGTCTTATCACACCAGTACAGTGTTGCATCTGAAGTGCAGCTCTATCTTCTGAGTGGCAGCAGCACCATGTTGGTGGGGACTACTGGAAAAGCCAAGCCCCTTGTTAGGAAAGTTATTGGTTGTGGTGGCTCCAGAGGACTATGCTATCATACTGCCTTGGGTTCTTGTTACGTGTCTCTGCTGGCCCAGATGGCTGCAAAATTACTTCCTAGGACACCAGGGTTGTATGATGACGAAAAGCTGCTCCTGGACCTCCCCCTCTCATGAATTTACTGGGCCTTGTCCTGTAGGATCTTTGCTAATTGAAGATTTTGATTAGTGGTCTGTAGTATTGCAAAGGTTGTTTATCTTCTTTTGAAATGGATTCTTTCTTTTATGTCTTATGTCTGAGTTAAGGACAAGGATGTGGAAGGTTCCTTCTTTGGGGCCATTGCTGATCCTCTACAAGTGAAATTGTCCCATGTGAGCTCCCCCACCCCCATCCTGTCTTCCCTTTTATTTTTGTATAGGCCCTCAGAGGAGAAAAAAAATTCTTTATGAATATTCTCAGTGAGGAATAAACAGGAAGAGACAGTAACCTCTAAAAATTTATGAAGTCTTATACTATGAAAGCATTAAAGAACAGTGAAAGAGGTGTCTGCCTTGACAGAAAACTACATAGTGACAGTTTTCCATTAGTTAACAGCTTCTAGCACTAAATGCCTTAAATCAGCTTTTAAAGCAGCAAACAGTTGAGTGCTTTTTAAAATTTAACTTTAATCACTAGATCTTGGCTCTCTTCCCAGCAAAGAAACAAACAAACTTGTTTGAGGGCTCTAAAAAAACTCAGATTTGGTGTCTGATGTTTGATTTCTACTTGGGGAAAAGAAATAATTCCTCAAGTCATCAGTTTCATTCTGAGAATAAATGTAATAAAGACTCTGAATCCTCTCAGGGCCTAATGGGATGCTTCTCTGCCTTCACTCTGCCTTGTTTTCTGCAGGGTGTGTGGATATTGGAGATGTGGGCTGAAACCCTCACAGGGGTGTTTCTAAGCATGAAACTGAGGATTTGTTTAATGTGCCTGCAAGGTAGCAGGAAGGCTGAGGATGGTGAATAGTATCGTAGTCTGGGAGGACTGGGTAAGGCACAAGGCCAGCTTGGTGCAATCTTGCCCCTTGTGCCTACTGGCTGGACTAAGGAATGGAGAAATTTTCATGCTACATATCCATGTACCAGTACATGGTGGCCATAACTGGTGGATTTCCACTTATGGGTTCTCCAGTACAAGATGGATGTACTGGAAATAGTCCACTGAAGGGCAATTTAGAGTATTAAGGGACCAGAGCATCTCCCCTAAGGAGAAAGTCTGAGCAACCTGGGATGGTTCAGGCTGAAGTGATAGCTTGAGGGGATTTTAATACTCTATGAGTACCTGACAGGAGAGCACACAGAGAACAGAAAAAGCCTCTTTTCAGTGGTGCCCAGTGGCAGGACCAGTAACAGTGGGCACAAACTGAAACACTCTTTTTGCTGCTGGGGTGATTGGGCACAGGCACATGTTGCCTGGAGATCTTGTGGAGTTTTCAGTCTTGAACATAATCAAACATCCTCTGGACATGGACCTGGGCAGCTGGCTCTAGGTAGCCTTGCTTGAGCAGGGAGATTGGGCCAAAAGACCTCCAGAGGTCCCTTCCAATGTCAACTGTCCTGTAATTCTGGGATTTATACTCGTAAATAAAAAGATCCATGGCAGTTCTTTGGCTCTTAGGCAAGTGGTATGTCATAGGTCATGCCCATAACAGCTGAATTCTCTTTTCCCTGCTGAACACAGTGCCTTCATCTGTGCTTGTCCTGGAGCAATCTCTGGTGTATGCTCCCTTCTGAGAGGTCAGAGTGGCTGATACGTGGCCAGAGCCATCACTTTGCCTGGCAGTATTCTAATGAGCTGGACTGTATCCATGGCTATGGGAGTCTGTTTAGCCTATGGCCAGTGTATGTTCAATTTGGTAATAAAAACAGCATATCAAGCCTATTCTCCATAGTCCAACCACATTAAAGGAAATCATCAAAATCACCAAGAGATTTTATATATAGGTTTCTTCCTTCTGCATTTTTTTCCTCATCCATAAATATTAAAAACATCCTGTACTCTGCTTTGCCTCACAACTTTCTTGATTCCCACTCTAGCCTGGGCTTCCTGGTGGCTTTCCTGATCCTGTCCAGGGGTTTTTCCTGTGCTTTCACAAGTCATCATCCGGTTCAATGTATTTTACTGGAAGTTTGGTTCTGAGGCACCTCTTTTCCTTAACAGGAACCTGAGGCTCTGTACCTCTACCCCGGGACATAGTAGCTGGTTTCTCCTGTGTGGGGAATTGATTGCAAAGGTGTGAAGCAAGTCAATTACATTCCTAACGGGTGCTCACTGTGGAGGCTAATGCTGGCATAGCTTCCCAGCTGCTGCCTCCACTGCAGGGAGAGGGGAGAAGTCCAGCAAGAGAAAGGCAATGAAAAGAAACCATGGAAAAATGAGACAAATACAAAAGCAGGAGGAGCACAAGAAAGAATAAAAAGAAAAAAGAAATATTATAAAAAAGAAAGTAGTTCTAGAAAGAAACCTGTGTCTAGCAGAACAGAGAAAGGAAATAATGTGATGGAATAAACAAAAAAATGAAAGGAAAAGGGAAAAAGAAAAATGTGCTCTTTCTTGGCATTCTTTTCCCTACTAGCACTGCTCTAAGAGCTGTGTGAATAGCCACATCCCTAGATTTGTGTTTTGCTGTAGTTCTACTACACATTTTATAACTTTCAACAGTATTCTAGCTGAAGCAGAAGGAACTTATGTCATTTTTCTCTCTTTGTGTCCCCCAGTGGCCTCTCAACATTTCCTGTGTTCTGCTGACAGAAGGCAGAAAGGTCACTTGGCACCATTCACCCACTAGATTAGGTGCAAATGCATTTTGGCAGTGATTCCTGCTAAACTGCATATGTTTTGCATATGGCCGCTTTCTTGTAAAGTTTTGGGTAATATTCTGCTAGTTTTCTCTTTCATTTTTGTTTCCTTTCCCCATGCAGCTGGAATGTGTGGGCATGAGCACTGGTATAGTGCTTATCTTTTGCTAGTTTACTGTATGTTTAAAGCTCACCCATGCTGATAAGTATTTTTGCTTCCCTCTTCTTTGCCTTATCTGTGGAATCTTTCTTTCCTGTGTTACATACAAATATAGGTTAGGAGCTTCTGCACAAGGCAATGTGTTTTATCAGGCACCAACAAGGCACGGAGAAAATTACAGTCATGTTTATTGAATGCACCAATTCTGCACTATTTGCCCCTAGGCTGTGTACCCTTTTCCTCATTTTTGAAGATTGTGTGAGGTTTAGTTTCTTTGAAGAAAGGAGAAAACAAAGAGATTATGTATTTGCTTATGATTCCAAACCTCTCATGCAGCTTGTGTTGTGCACAAGTTCTTTCAGTGCTGATCCAGTCTGTTTCTGGAGCTTGGTTTTCAGTCTGTTTTTGTGATATCTCCTTCTTTCTCCATTTTTCACTGTTTGCTTGGCCAAAGAACAATCAACTCAACACAACTGCAGACATAGTTCAGATTCAAAGGATCTACAGATAATGAAGGCCTTCAGAGAATGTCTTCCTTGTGCTATTTCAAACACTGTTATTGTGGTGAAAAAATGCTACAAGCTACAAAGTGATGTCTTTTACTCCTGAGAGATGTAGTTAGGGCTTTCTGACTGATACTCTCTGTCCCTTAAACAAGGAATTCTTCTCTATATATCTCACTGTTAGTACAAAGATTTTAGGAATCCATGTTTTGATAAGAAAGATGCTTCACTCTTACCATCTTTATTGTTCATTTGAGCTTTGAGTGGTACAGCAACACAAAAAATAATTAAAGCTTCCCACTTCCCAAGGTAGCTATTCTTCATGTAACTTTTAAGAGTACTAAATGAACATTGGGTAGCTCATCATATCTGAGCTTTTATTGAAGGAAGGGGACTATTTCATTAATTGTCTAGCTCTAAGATTTCTTGCTAGGATTGTTAGACCAAAACTGTTGCATGGTTACACTAAATCTTCCATATACTATGTTGTTGTTCTTCCTGAAGAATCTTCAAGTGTCTAATTGGATTATTTTCTTGTAAGCATGCTTGTTTGAAAGGATTGCCAGCTTTCCTGGAAATGCAGTCACCTCCAGTGTGGTGATTAGCAATGCACAGGTTTCTGCTGTTTTCCTGTCCTGGTTTTGTTAATTGGGAAATGTAACAACAGCATGAGAATACAGGAAATCTGTCACACCAGCTGAGATGCAAAGGTGCTTATACTGGCACGGCCTGAAAATATGTGTGGGATGGAATGCATGTGCGGGGACAGCTCTTCCTGCCCAAGTAGTTTGAAGGGAAGGAGGACCAGGACACCTCTGACCTTACCTGAATAGCTGTGGACACTGTGGCCTGTTCTGCTGATATAGCCAAAGACCATGTGGGAGTCCTTGGCATGTGAGAACACACTCCAGACCTGCTCCAAGAGGTGCTGAGCTGTAGTTAAAAGGTCACAATGCCACAGAGTACCTTTGAGAGTCTGGGGTTTATCTGTCTTTGGGTCATATTATGTTCATTAGTTTTATTAAATAAATAATAGCCCAGTGGAAAAATATACATCTTTGGCTAGGAAAGGATTGTCAAAAGCATATGAGCATTTTAACCTCACTCCCTTTGGGACAAAATTGGACCCCCAACTCCTGACTCAAAACCTGACGAAGTGTCTGCTCCTGATGTGTTTAAATATGAAGGAACAAGAATTCATACAGAGTATAGTTGCTGCTGCCAATAATTTCCCTTGAATCTTTCCACTGTTCTCAGTGGGAATTATACCAAGCCTTTTTAAGGCACATAGCAGATTGTGGGACCTATCACTCTTGATATTTGAATTTATTTTTTTTCTATTAAGTATGTATGTTGCTATGAAAAAATATCTGTTAATTGTGTCCTTCCCAGAAAATGCAATTCTGATGAGGCCTGTACATAGTTCTTGGTTGTATTGTATTGTACTTTCTAAGCCAACACCTTTATGGAAATAATTCTTTGAAGATTCACAGTAAACAGATGTACTAGAAAGAGTTGAAGGCAGTTAGAAATGTGGTGGTGTGACCAGCAATGAATGTACTGTAGATCTCTGGGTAAATTCGATGCTATAGGCCGATGCAGTTTGTTTTCAAATGAGAGTCCTTTCCTGTACTGTTGGGGTTTTTGGTTCATTCTCTTTTGTTTGTTAGTTGTTTTTTTCCTTTTTTTTTCTTTTTAACAGAAACAATTTACATTGCTAGTGTATTGAAAATGACTTGAAGCTAAGTAACAAGCATATTATGGCTTCTTTTTTTTTTTGTATTTACTTTCACAGCATTAACAACATAAGGACATGACTGAATAATTCATACTTGTTTTACTGAGGCATTCTCACAAGCAATCAAAAAAGCTTTCTTAATGGTTTGCCTAGACAGTGCTTGGATTGCCTAGACAGCCTCTGCTTGGAACCTTTGATGTGCAGTACCCTACCAATGTGTTAATGTGGTTTTCTTTCTAGCTGTCTCCGTCATACAAAATAATTTCCCTACGTATAAAAGCATAAATACTTTTTCTTCTTTGCCTCTGTTGATTCACATGAATATTTCTTGCTGCTGCAAGTTGATCTGCATGGCTGTATTTAACATCCTTTTCTCTTTGACTTTGCCACTGATATTCAATCATTCAAAGAACAACTTTACTTAATTTGCATGTGTTTCTCTCCCAGAGACAAGCCATATCTGCGACGGTGTGGTGCCTCTCTTGGGGCTTTCGCCCGCGCTTCCTGGCCAGTTCTGGCACCAACATCACAAAAAGGTACGGTTCTGTATTTGGGAACACAGTTCTGATCCTTTGAGTCCTTGCCTTAGCAGAAGCATGAACAACATGAGAAATAAAGGGATGGAACTCTGGTGGGGAACTTCAACTGGGTTTTATTAAATGTAGACAGCTTCCTTTCACCCAGGAGTCAGCCCGCCAAAGCCAACTGAAGCCAGGGGTTTTCACCTTAAATCTGGGGGTGGGGGAGTGGGGAGGATACAACTTGGAACCAATCCAGAATGGGAAGGGAGTGACCCAGAACTGAAATGACAAACTATAGAACAAATCATAAAACACAGGGGGAAGGGGAACCTGGACCCCACCAATCACTCAAAGTCCTCACCAGAACTTTCTAGAGATCAGGGTGAGGCTTCAAAGTGACAGGCAGGACCCAGGTGTCACATAACAATAATGGATTGATAAATAACTGGGGCAAACCATCATGGGATAATACATGGGTATATGGGAAAAACGATTTTGAAACAGTGAAAGACAACCATATATATACAAAACTGGGAAAACTTCAAAACATACCACTACACATATCTATATGATATTTTGTGTCTTATTCTAACTGTATCATCCTACCTGCTTTGTCTGACCATATTGGATTTATGAGGGGAGATTTTGGTATCAGAGTGGCTACAGGGTTGAATTCTGTGAGAAGGGACCAGGGGCTGCCTGCGCATTGGACAGAGACAGTTCCAGCCAGCCCTTAAATAGACCCACTGCTGCCCAAAGCTGGGCCAATCACTGGTAGCACTGGTGTGATACATGTTCAAAAAAGGGTGAAAAACCTTGTGCAGCAGCTGTGGGAGAGGAGTGAGTTAAATGGAAGAGGATCAGTCCTGCAGCACCAAGGTCAAGTAAGGAGAGGGAGGAGGTGTTCCAGCCACCAGAGCAGAAGTTTCTCTGCTGCCTGTGGCAAGACCATAGCGAAGCAGGTTGTGTCCCTGCATCCACAGAGTAGATGGATGTGTCCTGAAGAAACCTGCAGCCCATGCAGAGCCCACACTGGAGCAGTGTCCTGGAAGGAGGTGAAACCCATGCAGAGAAACACACACAGGGCCTGTAGCCCATGGGGAACCCACACTGGAACACTCTGTTCTTGAAGTACTGTACCCTGTAGAAAGGACCAGTTCCTGAAGAGCTGGAGATCATCAGAAAGACCCACATTGGAGCACTTAGTGAAGGACTGTATCCTGTGGGAGGGATCCCATGCTGGAATAGGGAACAGTGTGAGGAGGAAAAGGCAACAGAAATGAAGTGTTATCAACTGACTGTAACCCCCATTCTCCATGACCTGGTATCTCTCAGGACAGGGAAAGTGGTAAAAGAGTTAGGAGTGAAGTTGAGCCTGGGAGTGGAAGGAAAATGGGTTTTATCTTGTTCTAGTTTAGTTTTTGGGGGGAGGAGGGAGTGTAGGGTGGTATTCTTTTCACCATCCTACTCTATTTTTAATTGCCAATGAATTAAATTAATCTTCCCAAACCAAGTCTGGTTTGACTTTGATAGTAATTGACGAGTGATCTCCCTGTTCTTAACTCATAAGATTTTTCATCTTGTTTTGTCCTGGTCATGCTAAGGAGGTGGCTTGGTGGACACCTGTCATTCAGCCAAGGTTAACCAATCACCTTTACCTGAAACTGTCCCTTGTGGCCTTTTGGGCAGACCCTAATTAGGGTTTTACTCTACTGAATATTTACATGTAACCAGATGTCAAGAGAATATGAATTTTTTCTCTCTCCCTAGTTTGCAATTTGAATATGCAGAGAAGATGAGCAAAAATTTGTGGGTTCTGGCACCTGATTTGGCTTGCGTAAAATCTGACAACCCCATCCTAACTTCCAGCTGTTTCCTTGAGCAACAAGCAGAGCAATGTGGCTATGAAAGGGCTTCTTCCTAAAGCATTTCTATCTGTTTCAGCCAGAAGTCTACCTTTGTCTACCTACTGGAACTAATTATCTAGGCTGAAATTTCAACTTATTCTGATGCATTTCTTAAATCCTGAAACTCAGGCCCTCAGTGAATGATGTCCTTTTCACTTTCTTTGATGTTCTCATACAGGGAAATGAGCAGTGGTGGTGCAATGTTTGTTGACACATTAAGTGCTAATAGTAACATCTACTTTAGGCTGAAACAGCCATGTAATTTCTTAAGATCAGATAAGATCAGATAAGATGAAACAAATATCATCTTTTAAAATGGGTCTCTGTTCCGAATAAGCTGTATTTTCTTGCAACAAAGGCAAAATACTGTCTGAAACAAAAATCTTCTGGTATTGCTTGGTGGGGAAGAGTTCCTATTCCAGGCAAAAAAATCGCTTATGTTGAGTATCTGAATCACAGACTTTTTCTGCTGAAAAATAAGCTTTGTAGATCTACATAATTAATGAAATCTGAACAGTCTGCTCCTTCTCTTGCAAGTCTTGGAATGGAATGAGAGGATATCCACTTCCTTTCTCCTATTCCCATTAGCTCAGCCTAGACTGATGGCTTGTAAAGCCAAACATCTCCATTTGCCACCGAAACGGCAGAGCAAGGGATTCCATTCAGTGGACAGACTGAACAGCAGAGACAAAAAACATCTAAATGCCTATGTCTCTAATTTGGTGTGAATTCTCAAGTGCCTAGTAAAGGCTGAGCCAAACAACGTTTTCAATAGGAAGAGCTAAAATTCAAGCTCAAATGAGTCTGCAGAACAGGTCTGCACCTGGCTTATCTTCCCCTCAGTGAAAGCCAGTCCCTCAGTGACACGTCCATGGTCTTTACACAGTATGAATGTATAATGAAGTGCTTTAGCTGGGATAATTTCTTGCTGTGCCATGATGTAGTCTAGCTGGCTGTTGCCTGTTGTCAAATGCTGAAAATAGAGGCTTTTTGGAATGGAAGTACCTTATTCCTGTGTACTAGCAAGTATTTCCATGTCTGAAAGCTATCAGCAGGAAGTTACTGCTGCTGCTGAATGGAGGGAGAATGAGCATATGGCAGGTGAAGCAGTTTGTTCCAGGGTTCTGCCTAATTTAATTGCACGACTGCATGCAAGAATGAGGCATTAAATCTGAGGGTCTAACATCATCAGAGAACTTCCACTTGTGATGTTGGTGTGAGATAATGGCTTCAGTTGCTTGAAACTGAGCACATTTTGATAAAAAGTGAAGGAATGAGGGGAAGGTAAAGTGAACCGTCTTGCATGAAAGCACTAATATGTTCCAGAAGTCATGGTGGAGACTTTTAAATCTCCAGTTCACTCCCAAGTGACTTGGTTTTAATAGCCTGTCCAAACAAAATTGATATTCCTTTCAAGTCCTTCAGAGTATTTAGATTCCACAAGCATTTGTTATGCAACCTAATTAATATGGCTGTACTTCATCCGAAGAATAAATTGATGAAGTTTTACAAAGGCTGATATTTGATAGCAAAGCCATTGGTGTTTCAAATAAAACAAGTATAGAAAGTCACAAATACATTAATTTCCTAAGAGAATCATTGCAAAAGACATGAGCAATGCTCAGTGACCTTTTATATTATATCAGACTGTTGTTTAGAGTAGAAACTGTTTGTGTTTATTCATTCTGAGTATGGTGCAGCCAATGTCCTCCTGTCTAACTTTCTCAGGCAGATGTTCCAGAGGAGCAAGGGAATTGAATTCCCCTTCCCAATTAGTACTACCCTATGCAGCATGGGAAAGCTCCCCACAGAAATTTCTGTCTCAGCCAGCAGGTATGGAGTGACTACATCAGTGGATAAGAAAGAGTTGAGTGTCATGTATCTGGACTCATATAAGGCCTTGGACACAGTTTCACAACACCCTTCTTGCTAAATTGGAGAGAAGGATTTGATGGGTGGACTGTTCAGTGGGTAAGGAATTGCCTATATGGATGCACCCAGAGAGAAGGGATCAGTGACCCAATGCCTGGATGGGGACCAGGGATAAGGCGTGTCACCCAAGGGTCCATATTTGGACCCATACAGTTTAATATCTACATCAATGGCAAAGTGGGATTTAGTGTATCCTTGGCAAGTTTGCCAATGACCCCAAGCTGTGTGGTGTGGTTGACGTACCTGAGGAGTGGGACGCTGTTTCAGAGGAATCTGGACAAGCTTGAGGATTGGGCTTGTGTGAGCCTTAAGAGGTTCAACAAGACCAAGTGCAAGGTGCTGCACCACAGTCCAGGCAACCCCTGGTATCAGCACAGGCTTGGGGATGAACAGATTGAGAGCAGCCCTGGGGAGAAAGACTTGGGGTGCTGGTAGATGAGAGGCTGGACATGAGCTGGCAGTGTAAACTTGCAGCCAGAAAGTCAAACACATCCTGGGCTGCATCCAAAGCAGTGTGGGCAGCAGGGCCAGGGAAGGGATTGTGCCCCTCTGCTCTGCTCTGGTGAGACCCCACCTGCAGTGCTGCATCCAGCTCTGGGGTCCTCAGTACAGGAAAGCCCTGGACTAGTTGGAGCAGATCTAGAAGAGTACAAAAATTATCAGAAGGCTAGAACACCTCTCCTATGAGGAAAGGCTGAGAGCATTGGAGTTGTTCAGCCTAGAGAAGAGAAGGCTCTGGGGAGCCATTACTGGGGCCTTTCAGTACTTAGATGGGGACAAACTTCTTAGTTGGGCCTGTTGCAATACAAGGGGCAATGGTTTAAAAGTATCAGAGGGTAGATTTAGAGTAGATAAAAAAATTCTTTCATGATGAGTGTGGTGAAAATGCAACAGGTTGCACAGAGACATGGTAGATGCTTCATTCCCAGGAACATTTAAGATCAGATTGAGTGAAACTGAGCAGCCTGACCTAGCTGAAGATATCCCTGTTCATTGCAGGGAAGCTGGACTAAATGCCAGCCCAAATGATTCTGTGACTCTAGTCTATATTTAATCTTTGACTATGTCAGGAGTCTTTTCTCTAAACAGTAATTTAAGCACTTTACTACGTTAGCTTGAAGTGACTGTGACTTATCTCAGTGGTCCTACATCAGCTGTGGAGCATCATATTTTGTGGGATGCTGTTCTGCTTGTCACACAGGTGGGAGACATGGTGGAGTCTCATGAATGCAGAAATGGAAGGGGATATGGTGTCCACTTGGGTTTCACCCTACATAAGATCAAGGCCAACTTAAATCCTGAAGATGGAAAGCATGGCAATGCTCTGCAATCTAGCCATAGTCTGTGAGAGATGTATATTTTCCAGTGAAAAACTCTACAAATTCCATGGTACAATGTCTATGGCACTTACTGGGGAAGCAATACAACAACCAAGAATTGAGTTGGCCTTGAGTTGCTCATAGCCGACTGGGATTTCTGCCCATGGGCAGTGTCCCTGGAGCAGCAGGAGCTGATCCTTCTCCATAAGGGAGAAAAAGAGGGGAGCAAGTACAACTGCAGCGCAGGCAGTGGCAGGAGCCTTGAGATAAAGCTGAGCAGAGCTTCTGCTCCAACTCCTTGCAGCTGAGCTCCAAGGCTGACCAAGGCTTCTCAAACAGCTCTGTCTTCTCAGAATGATGAACTTCACTGCAGGCAGCTCAGCTCCCAGGATGAGTAACGTGTGTCCTTCAGACACCGGATTTTGCAAGCAGATGCTCACAATCTCAGACTGGAATAATACTGCTGCTTCAAGGGACTAGTATGTACCCAAACTTTGAAATATTTTCTGAGGCTGTGTCTTGTTACATGATTTAAGTTGTTGGGAAAGTTACTGAGTATTAACACCAGTGATAATCTGGCATTGAACCATGGCTGGGACATGAGGGCACTAATAATCCTTAGTCTCCCTGGCCAGCCTCACCTGGGGCCTCCTCCACCCATGCCTTCTGCCTGTAATCTCAGGAGCTCCATTTAAGATGGGGCTTGGGCACTCACTCCTGCTCTGAGCTATGTAACAGGTATACCTGGTCTTAGTCTTGTCTCTGGTCTTGCTTCTTAGAGCATTTCTGGGTCAGCATTTTAGGTGCCTTTGACCCCAGTCCTTTCTTTTGAATAGATATCGGAGCCATTTTGCAGCATTATCTCTAGCCCTGTTTGGCTGATCTGCTGTATGGGTTCCCAGGTCATACCCTGGACCTGGGTCATTACCTTACTTTGTCTGAGACTGTAAATAGACTCTGTTATTATCACCATGGCTGCCTGTTGTGTTCAAACCCACTGGGAACATGCCCTGATGAGTGAGGTCACTTCCAGTGTTGTGGTCACCTTTGGTTCCTGGCTTATTATACCTTGTGGAGCTGCTCTTCTCTTGCTGCCCTCATAAAAATAAAATGAAACTGCAGGGCTGTCAGTTTTATTCTTTTTTTTTCCCCTGTGAGTACATGGTCCAAATAATTTAGGATGTCCTTTTTATATAAAAAGAACAAGAAAATCTACAGTGACTCTAAGTGAAGAATAAAGGATAATTCAGAGAAGAGTAACAAACAGTTCCAATTGCTACATACCTACCACTCTGAACACAGTCTGGTATTCATATCTGAATATGATATATGCTTTTATATACCTGTCAAAATTCTTTGACAGTAGGTTTTTGACAGCACTGGGTACTCCAACAGTCTCTTTCAAACAATTTTTTCTGTTATTCTATTCAGCTGTGAAGATTTCCTGCAAGGAGCCTCTCTGAGCTACGTAACTAAGGTCCAGAAGGAAAAAGAGCCCTGCAAGAATAAAATAAGGGATGAGATACTTCACTCTACTTCTGTAAAAGGTAATGATAATCATTATGGAAAGAACTTGTATGATACTGAAGGAGTTTAGGGTTCTTTTTTTTCATTTAAATGAGAAAAAAAAAAGGCTAAAGTTGACAGATCCTGGATCCTGCAAGGTAAGGAGGATAAGAAGGATGAGTCTGTGGTGCAGGCCCTCAGGGGAGGCTGACCATATAGTGATCGTACTGTGAATGCACCATACACTCCTTTCATTTTTGGATGTTGTGTTTGCTTGTATTTTGTTTTTTAATGCTGAAATTTTTTCAGTGATTTTTCACATGGTTTCCTGCTATGCAGAACTTGCTTACTTCTCAGTTGTTCAAAGCAGCAACCCAATTTATACCTTCAGTTTTGAGCTTTGACCATAAGCTGTGATGGATGGAATAATGGTGGTAAAGCTTGTTTCTGAAGTAACCTCTAGTCTTCAAGTGCTAAAGAGAAGCAAGAAGATATACCAAAGATTCTTAAATGCTGTTTTCATGACATTAAGCTCAAGTAGAATTAACGGAAAAAAGAATGGCCACATGCTGCATGAGAATGTGCTCAGAAGGACAGTTGCTTTGTACCAAAAATTGCCCAAAGGGGTTTGCAAAAATAATTACCATTAATCTAACTGCCTCACTAAAGTTGAGAGGTAAAGCTGAGTTGGGCTATGTCCAGCTTATCACATGTAAGAACTTGTAGTGATACAGGAATGATGTTTTCCACAGCAAAAGATTTATAGTGGACTTTGAAATTCTGACAATGACTGTAATATGTATCAGTACAGCTTAAACTCTACAACCCAACCCCTGTGATTTTTGCCTGTAAAACTGACATTGTGTGAGGAAATTGTGCAGCTCATCATGTCTCTAGGCCAATGTCTATATTTGCTTCTCTACTGCAAATTTTCAGGGAGTGATCAGTGCCCAACAAATTTGCTTTATAGAAAAGGGGAGGAAATTCAAGTGATGGTGAAGGACCCGGGTGACTTCTAAACATTTGTTTTAGCAACCTCAAATACACTTTAATGCTTCAAACAGAGAAGCAAGGGCCAGGAGTGTTGCAGAAATTCAGAACCTTAACTTAAAGTACATGACAGGAAATCCTTGGTGAAGCTGAGTATGGAGCCCTCACAGGGTCTTCTGTTGGGCAGGAGAAGGAGATAAGTTGTATGGAATGCAAGGGGAAAGGGCAGTTATGGAAAGGACATAAAGAATGGCAGAGAAAAGATTGGTCTGGGGAATATGGGTGGGGGACTTTGAAGTGAGAACTTTCCAAAGTTGTGGAAATGTGAGCTTTATGTGGGGAAGATTTAGCGTTTCTGAGAGGGGCTTAGGGGTATAACACGTGAAGGGAAGAAGTTGGTATATAGCAAATGGGCTTCCACATGGGCATCCCTCCACAAGAGGCAGGAGGGGAAAGTAAGGGAATCTTGGTGGGGAGAGGTAGAAAAAGGTTTGTTACAGGAGAGGACTGGGGCATAAGCAAGGTTTTTTCTGGGAAAGTTAGTGGGAGCAAATTCTCTCTCTAGCTTGAGGGAGAAAAAAATTATTTTGGTGTAAAGTGCATGAGCACAGGGACTCCTGATTTTGGAAACTGGATTTTGAAACAGGAGTCCATTCTGGCAAACCTTCTCCACTGCTGAGGACACATCTGGAGTGCTATACCACAGCCCTGTGGTTCCATGTGGTTCCATGGCCCAAGAGACAAAAGGCCATATTGGTACAAGTCTAGTGAAGGACCAAGGGTATGAATCAGGACTTGGAGCACCTGTCATACACGGAGAGGCTGAGAGCTGGAACTGTTTAGCCTGGGGAAAAGAATGCTCGAGGGTAACCTATCAAGTTCTTTATAAACATTTGATGGGAGAAGGAAATACAGAGGCAGACTCTTTCCAGTGGTTTGAAGGACAAGAAAACCAGACAAGGAGAAATGGCTGAAAAATGAAATAGAGGTAATTGCATTTGAACATAAGAATAGTCTCTTTTGCTTTTAAATTGTAATCAAACACTGAAATAAGTTGCTCAGAGGTTGTGGAGTCTGTCCTTAGAGATCCTCAAAGCCTAAGCAACCAGCCGTAGTCCACCTGCTTTGCATAGGGTGTTTGGAGCTTCTAACCTCAGCTGTGCTCTGACTCTGCAAGTGTGTTTCAAACATTTTAAAGCCTCTTGGGAAGGACCTAGATAAAATACAGTGAACAAGAAGACAACCTCAAACCTTATCAATATGAATGGGAGCTTTCCCCCCTGAATGAATGCATTTATTTCCTTCATTAAAAAAATCATACTTAAATTATAGATAAACAAATGTTAACATCCAGCCCTGACAGGGAATGGAAAATGGAAATGGATATTACTGTTTGGGAAATGGATAGTACTGTGTTCTTATGAATCCTTTATTTACCTAAGTGAATTTTTGAGTGTTACTCCCAGTAAATTGCTTATGAGCAAATTTGATATAGTTAAGTCAATGTCTGTAGAATCTGGGAATTGGAAGACACATTCTTGTCTCTGATTTACTCATCAACCTCCCTTGGGCTTAGCAAGGGTGGCATTTGAGTCATGATTTTTGTGACTAATAGCACACTTCAAGGAATACACTGAACAAATTAATAACATAATACAAAAGTGATTCAAAGTGCAGTTTACCTTCGCGGTCACTAAGGAATCACACCTGCACTTGGATAAATAAGGAGAATTCACTTTCTTTGTAGGAGGAGGATGAGGATTTTTCTGTTAAGGAGCTAGTCTACCCTGTATTTATGAATATCAAAGAACTGCTGAAAATACAGGAATTAAGAGTGGTGCAATAGTGGATTAGAATGTAGGTGAAGCCTTTCAGTGGGACAGCTCAGATGACAGCACCACCTACATAAATTTTAAATGAGTCCAGTGTATTCTGGGCCCTAAATTTTATGAGATTGATTTGAACAGAGCCTAATTGCTTAGGATCTTTTAAAGTTTCTTCTTTATCTGTCCACCTCCCTGCAGGTTCTGCTTTAATATTATGCAATGAGAAGTGCCCACAGCATGAATAAAATGAGTTCTGATTAACACAATCCCTGTGTTTGTTATTGCTTAAGAATCCTGACGAGCTGTAGCAAGCCAGCTTTTAGATGGATGGCAGTTGAAGTAAAAAAGAACTAATTGGCAAGATCTAGAAATTATTTAGCGAAGTAGTGACAAGTAGAGTTCTCCTCTAGCAGGGATTTTTAGCTTTGTTTCTTTATATGAAAACATCAATATTAAGGTACTTCAATAAAGAAATATTTCAGTGGATTTTTTTTTTCTGATTAATTCCAGAGTACTTTAATGGCAAAGGTGTTTATAACAGCTGGGTCACTTTAAAAAAAAAAAAAAAAAGGAAAAGCATTGCAAAATAAATGCGTTTGTATTGATACATGTGGTTTATGTCATACATGGTTTATATTCCTACTTATTGCTCATATGAACCTATAAAACAGTACATTGCCTGTCCTATACCCATTTTATAACATCCTTTCCATAGGATTCTCAAATTCTCAGTTTCCATTTATATCACCTAAAAATAAGCATGGCTGATATGGTGTCCAGCTGGTATTTCCAGAGATGAGTCTCTCCTAAAGCTCCAGAGTTGGTTTTTTTTTTTACCATTAAAACTCATCTAAACTTGTTGAATCAATAATTCCATGCTTTCCAGATGTGCAGGTCTTCATAAAAGCACTGTTCAGCCTCTCTGTTAGTGATAGCTTGTGGCCGGATGTGAGAGTTGCTGAATTTTCAGGATTCTGTGATTGCACCATACATGGAGAACAGATCTGTCAGAGGGGATGATGAACACAACTCTGAGCACACAGTGTAAAGGCCTAGACTAAGAGGAATCTTCTTTCCAAACATCCATCTCAACAAATAATTCAATTCTATAATGGCTGTTGTCTTTCTTAACTCTCCTGGACTATTTTACTCAAGAAACTTTTAAGGAGGAAAGGCTGATTTTCCTGGCCTTGAGACGTAATGCCTTTACACAAAGTTAAAAGGACGGCAAACTCTCTGTAGGGTGTTCAAAATGTTCCTGCTATGCAAGCTTCAGTGACAGTGTTTGGCCTAATTTTAAACTACGAGTTTTGTAAGAGTGGATCTATCAGCTCTTAGAGGACTTCAGTCTTAAAGCATTTTAGTATGACTTTAATATTCCTGTAATTTTGCTACTGTGTGAATGGGAGTTGCAGAAACTGGGCTATAGGAAGATTGAAGCATTTAAAAAAAATAATTAGGCCCCATTACTGTATTCGTTTAATCTGTTTTCTGTGGCTGACTTCCTGTCCCAATTACTTGTGTTCCACTTAAAGACTGATGTGAGCATGAAGCTGACATCCACACGTATTCCAACCAACAAATCTCACAAAGATAAAGAAATTTTCAAAGTTGTGCATTAAAGAACTGAAATGAAGACTGGAAACAACGTTTGTTTAATCAAAATTGAAGTTCCATAAGAATAATCAGAGACAATAATCCACAGACATTTAAAGCAACTGAACAAGAACTTAAATATATTTGTCATTGATTTTCAATAGAAATATTTATTTTTTTATATTTTTGAATATTGCTATTTTCTCCTTGCCATCTCTCATTTTATTGTGGTTGTTTGGGTTTTTGTGGGTTTTGTTCTTGTTAATGTTAAGTTTGTTTGTTTTCATCAGTCAAAGGGAGAGAAAATATTATTTAAGTAATTTTTAAAATATTTTTGTCCTTTTTTTCTCTCAAATTTTTTATGTAGGAGGTGGAAAATGGAGGTAAATTAAAACCTTGGCAAATTAAACTGTGGGTTGGTAGGGGAGCACTAGGCTAAGTGCCTGTCTAAGCCATTGTATTAGTGTATAAAGAAATGTCTTCAATATCCTGTCTTGCTTATTTGACAACTGGGAGTGAATATTTGTTTATTTTCTGTATTTATAACTGCCAGGAAAACATTCTGATAATCTAATGCATTGGTTTTAGTCATTAGTGTACTCTAAATGGTGAGAAATCTCATAATTACTCATAAGACTCTGATAGGATCTATGACCGTATCTTCAACTCAGCTTCAGGCACTTCAGAAATGCAGCTCTTGGAACCTTTGCAGAGCAGTGCTGTTGAACCTTTGCAGAGCTTCCCAGGCTGAGTCCATTTGTTTCAGTGCTATACACTGTGCATCTTCCAGGGCTGTGCGGAACATTCAGCACCTCACAGCATGGAGCTCTAGGAGTGTGGGGTCATAGTATATAACACTCTAGAGCACCTGAAATGGTGTGTTTGCTTTGTGAAAGCACAATCCTTAAAAGTGAAAATGCATCCAAGTCACTGCTGGAGTGCTGCCTGCTTGAAGGGTGTTTTCTTGCCTTGAGTCCAAGTTCTTCTTCCATTAATGGAGAGAAGCCTTATAACTTCCTGCAACTGTCTTCATCCAATCTTGCACAAGTCGGGAAAGCAGCTGAAATATTTTTCTCTTTTCTCTTCTCTTCATTATAGCAAGAGAGAGGCAGTTTATTTCCCTACCAGATTAAGACTTACTGCAGTTATGAGGAGTTAGAGATGGGGCTATATATCCTTGTACAAATAAAGAAGGACTGTGAGAGTTATCCATTGGCATTTTAATCTTTGAAACCATTCTTCCTGCTGTAAAAAAGAACATGAAGGATTCAAGGTGAGATGGAACCTTTAGATTATTTATTCTGCCCTCCTCAGTATATTAGTCCATAAATCATCACCAATTGAACTGAGTAGAAGCGCTTACCAATAGTATATCATCTGAGCAGCATCTATTTTTAGTCAAAATGACTTCTGAAATATAGAATCTGACTCTTTTAGTTTATTCCACGTGTTAATACTCTTCATGGAGAGAGATTTGGCCTTAAGATTCTTTTTGTATTCATTTCTGTCAGAGCCAACCACTGTGTAGTTGACAAAATCATACAAAAGCACAGACTATTCTGTATACTACAGGGTTTTCACTGCAAGGTATTTCCCTCGATTTATGAATTGACTTCTGAAATTATTTGATGATTTTATTTTTTTACATCCTACAAAAAATAAAAAAGAAAAGAACACAATAGTTCAGTGCTGATCACCACACTGATATTGTACAGAAAGATAAAACAGTTACCTAGACCCCAGGGTGACCCTTAATGGTCACAATAAGCCCTTTTTGCCCACAAATGCAATAAGAGCTCTGCTCAGTCACTTGTCTGGGTCTTTCCACTCAATCCAGCACTTTATGGAACTCTGTTAAACTTTGTCACCTGCATGGTTTTACCAGATGTGCTTTTTAAATCTGTCTCACCTCTGAGAGTCTCACCTCTGTTGGCTTGGTGGCTGTCTTCCCGATTTTTTCGTTCATTAACCAGTTCATTCTTCATTTAACACGGGCTTTGTATTGCTGATTTTTTTTGTTTGTTTTTAAGGAGACTGTTATACAATGCTCTCAATTCTTCACAATGGCCATTGTATCTGTGTACTAACTTTTATAATCTGTTATTTGTGATTTATGAGCGTTTAACTACAAAAGGTGAGGCTTGACTAAAGCCCCAGACTGAAGTGTCAGTATTACCTTCTTTCTGTGATGAAGAAGTTAATGGGACTAAACTTATCACGCCTATCATAAAAAATTCAGAATTGCCAGCTGTTTTAACTTGTATGTAAACATCAGTTTCCCAGTGGGACCTGTGTCTGCACATATTCTGTCAGAATTCATCTCCTGCTTAAGAGTAGCATTGTGTAGCAACACATGATGGTGTTTTAAGGACATCATTTCTACCTTGATGTGGATTTCCACGTGCATAAAATGATAAGAAGCAGATTGATAAAGAGAAAACGTCTCTCTTTTAAATGATCTTTTAGATTTACATGAGAGAAAATGAATAAATTCTTATTGAAAACCAAAATGCTCTACTGATAAACACTCTTCCCTAAGAAGGAAGAGACAGTAAAAGCAATATGAGGCATGAAATGGTAGGACTTTGATAGCAGTGTAATGAAGATGTGGTAGAGGAAGCTCTATAGAGTAGAACAGTTTCTCAGGTTTAATATTGTATCAATGTTTCATTTCTAAATGCTTTACCAATGACAAACACACAAATAATAGGTATTACAAACCTGAGCACTGCACACTGTGTCAGTGTGTAAGTACAGCAGAAGAAAATTAAAACAAAGCGATAGACTTTTTGCACCTTAATAACGCAAAAAATTATTGATCGTTACATTGTCTATTAAACATTTATCAGCACTTTAAAAGTATTTATAATTAGGAGTTTATGATGGAGCCTGTTTCCTCTTTACTGTAACGTAGCACTGTGTGTCTCTTGTAGAAGGCATATAGTTTTAATGAGTTTTTTACTCTTCAGTATATTCAGTGAACCTTACTGTCGGAAATGGCAGTGTCATAGTATATGATCTTGATAAAAAGCACTGACATTAAGGTTTTTTTGTATCTGGGGATGTTCAAATCTAGGGTCAGATACAAATAAGCCTTTGATAAACACAGGTGGAACTAAACTGACTTCTGAGGTGGCAACAATGGCAGTCAAGCCTGATTCTTTTCCCCCGTGAAGTTGAGAGGGTGGATAATTATTCTGTATATATGTTCCTGGAGCTATATAAGACTCTTCAGGCTCATTTAGAGTGATCCTTTTTGCAATAGAACAAAAATTACCTAATCCGAAAGCAGACATGACCTCAACATAGATGGAAAAGGAGAAAACGGAAATAACACCACTCATCATTTAATTCCTAAACACCTCATTAGAAATGTCAAGCATAAATGCTACTTGTTGGCAAGACTCAAATGCAGAGTCCAATCCTAAAAAAGCCCAGGACCTGGCATATTTTGAAGTGCAGGGGTCCTTGTTTTCATAGCGTTACCAAAGTAGGAAAAAAGTTATAAACCCAAACTGTAGACTGTATTAGACTGTATAATTAGACCATAGCTAATTTAATGGCAGGGCAGATGATTTGTAGTTTCACAATTGCTCTGCAGAGGAGAAAAGATATCCTTTATCATTAGACTGTGGTAGTTTTCTAAAGAGAAAATAGCACCAGTAATGATAACTCAGCACCAACACAGCCAATGTGGTCCACTGCAATTGAATGCTGGTTTGCTATATCATCTTCTATTTAATCTCAGCTGTGAGTATTCTGGCTACCATAAAATGCTCCCTTCTGGTCCTAGGAATTGAGGAGTTGATAGATTGAAACATCTTTCATTGCACAGAAAGGAGCAGCAGGAGTGAGGAGGCACCTTTGCCCTGACAGGTGATCAGGGCCTTCTTTAACAGGTCTGACTGTGTGCAAATTGGGTTAGCAGTGAAATTACCTAAAGGGAAATGCTGTGCATAGTGCTGAGCGTTTTCTCAGCCAAAAGAGACAATTCCCCAGTGTGAAATTTTGTAGAACCCCCATATAAAACTGCACTTGAATGAACACTATTGAATGTGCTTAACACTCCTCATATTCTGTGTGAATTTGACCAAAATGAGACTAAAATCTCTCCTATTAAAAGATAAGAAAAAAACTCTAGGAAGCCATTTGCTGCTGCTGTAGTAAATTGTCATTATCACACCACTTTGTGAACTAAGAACAAAGTTATTTTGCTGGTAGGACAACCCTGCTACATGTAGCTCTGAAGAACATTAGTGATATACTGCAGCAAGTAATGATATTCATCAAGACAGTCTTTGCTACAGCTTCCAATTAATGCTTGAGAATAGAAATAAATGCTTTTTATATTACTTGTTTGAAGATGCTGAGTGAGTCATTGAGCCTAGTAAGAGAGCTACAAACAATGCTTTATTCCTTGTCTAGTTCAGACCACCTTATGATCACAGGCAGGTTTCTTTAATTTTTTTTTTTGCAGCCCCATGAGAAATCTGATATACTTCATAGAACTGCTCAATAGCAGCATACGGGTGGCAAGACCCTAATGAAAAAGCCTACTTAAAAAGGACTTCACATATTTATGTGGATCCTTTTACTGCTACCTGAGTTCACTGAGCTAGGCTAGTCTTCACTGAGCCTTTCCTGAGGTCTGGAATGTTCATTCATTTGGTGATGGAGACTCAGGAGGTGAGATCACGTTCTCTGAGTCTCTGCTGGCAGTTAACTTTGGTAACTGGGTCCTTTAGTAATTTCCCTGGAAAATGTCTACAAAATAGTCCTCTGGTAGTGATATTGACTCTGTAGTGGATAAATCAAGTAGTGGGCTGTATTTAATCACCAAATCAGACAAGCAGTTTTATGAACGGGGGATTGAAGGAAACCTGGTTTCTTGTGGGTGATGTCTGTGCAGTGGTATAGGCTGTGTATCTGACGTTAGATTCACAGCTGTCTAATGAAAAGGGAGTCATTGTTGCTTTTTTTTTCTCCCAATGAGGACTCTAATGATAGGTTTTCTTTTGCTACCCCTCCTCATGTGGTGATGAAATTTTGAGATTTTCACTACACTGTGGGTTTTGATCAGAACTACAAAATGTGTGCAGGGAGAGAAATGGAGACGCCTGGATATATATCAATGCAAATAAGCTCTGAGTATTAGTTATCTGTAAATTCATTTGTCTTTAAGAGAATCTCTGTTTCATTCAGCTAAATAGTTTGTGTAGCCATGAGAGAATGAAGGGAGCTGGTCACGGATCCAGTCTGTCAGAATTAAAACTTACTGCGTGTCATTTGTCCAACCGAACCACTGACACTCACATCCTTTATTGAAGCTGGAATTCTTATCTTAGACAGTACCTCTCCTGTTTTTATTGCCTGAGAGGCCTCATGTACCTTCCTCTCATTCTGAGAAATAGAGAAGCATTGGTATCTGTGTGCTTTTTAATCTACACTGACAAGAACCGTTCTTGTTTTTATTTAGAATGTTCTTGTCCATGAAGCATTTTGCTTTCTTGGTTCTAGTTCTTAGGTATAAAATATCACAAGATCCCATAAGAAATTATGGATTCCTATCCTCTTCATGCCTAACATTTCTTTATTTATATATTTAAATTATTCCGTCAGTCCTGGCTTGAGTCTGGCTTCACAGTCATTGTCGGACATTGCAGTAAGCTTTAAAACTACATGTCCAAAAAATAACAGCCATGGACAATCTCACTTTCATTTCTCTGAGTGACATATAGTGACCCTATGGTATATGTGAGCATGACAAAACATGGATTTTTGGTTGGGATGCCTTGAATCTACCTCACAACTTCTTATATCTAAAGGAATCCCTTTTGCTGCTTCCCTGACCTGAAATACAGTTCCTTCCTCAATGTTTGCATCAACACAACATACCTTTTTCTCAGAACAATTTTGCAAACATTGTGGCAGAACATTAGTGTGACAGAATAATAACAGTGTTGAGGGGAATCAGCTTTTTTTCCCCAAATAATTCTAGAAATTATTAGAGGAAAACAAAGCACTTATCTTTCATGAACCAACCCTTGACACAGAAGCTGATGACTTGTCTTGGAAATTGGGCAAGGCTCATTATGTGAGAGAGATTTAGGGTGTATTAAAAGCAGCCTCAGTTTAGTGGCAGATAGTGATGATAATTTGGATTATTTGACAGTAAAAATACTTACAATACATTGTTTTTATTGTTCAAAGTTAATAAGAGAATGTATGTCAGTTTAGTGGAAAATTAAGCAGGATATCTTAAGACCCTGTAATAAGTGGGAAAAAGCAGATATAATCCCTTTTATAGGGTATATGATGAATTATTATGACTAAAAGATGAAGGTGCATCATACATGTGTACATAAGGACATCAGGAAGCTTGCCTGGAGGATCAGCTTGTGTGTATAGAAAATGTGCTGAGGCAGAGGCCTATGCAATGAACTTCCCTGGCTTCATGCATGCCTTTAGGAAACCTCTGGAGAGGAGGTGGGAAAGAGCCACAGCTCAAATCTCTAGACTGTTTGCAGGTGGTGTTTAGAGACAAGCATTGTGGTCCCACCGAAGATAATAAGAACTTTTCCAGTGGTCTCTTTGGGAGGTCAGTTCTTTATAAAATACAGCTTTGATCTGGGTTCTGAAGTCCAATTTTGGCTTGGCTTCACTGTCAGAAGGTTCTGAAAAGGTGTTAATTTGAAAGGTTCTGCTGGAATTGCCTTTTTATGTTCTTTCTAGAAGATACAAGATGACATTGCTGTTGCTAATGATATGTTTGATTGTGATTTTTTCATGTCTACCTCATTGTAAGTCAGGAGCTACATAACCTGGGTGCTCTGGAGTTTGTTTTAGTAGTTTCTAGCTGACAACTCAAGAAAAAAGGGCTGTGATATTCTGAAGACAACCAGCAGAAATTTATGCATTCTCTCACATAAATTGTGTTCTGAAAAGGTTAAAATTGCATTATTTTACTTCAGTGTGGGGTTGTTTCTATAATGAGAAGACTGGGTGTGTTTTGGCTTGAAATAAGACAATTGGTTGGTGAAAAGGTATCTTGGGTTTTGTAACCAAAAAAGGAAAAAAATGTTTATTCTATTCCATCTAGTGAAACTTGGTTGGGGAGATTTTTTCTTTATCTGTTGTAACTCCAGAAGGGAGGGGGTAACTGCTTTCTCTGATAACAAGCCAGCTGTTAAAAACTGGGTGGAGCATTGTTTCTTATCTCTGCTCACCCTCCCATTCCCTCCTTGGGGATATCTTTGTTAATGGACCATTAAAGCTCACCAGCGACATGACACATTACGTAATCCCATTGTGAGATGCTCTGCCCAGGGAGGAGGAGCCAAACCATTTCCATCCAGATAAAAGGAGTCACAAGTGTCACCATTCATCCACTGGTTTTCCACTGGATTCCTGGAGGAAGACCAGACCCATCTCACCATTACTGGACTCTTTTTCTACAGGACTGTCTCTACTCCAATAGAACCACATCTGCCACTCCAGGAGGGCTTACTCTGGACTGCTTCCAGCACCCTGACCAACAGGGTGTCAGGTTGTGTTTCTGACTCTGTCAGGGTTTTCTAGGATTTCTTGTTTGTTTGCTTGCTTATTCTTCTGTATACTAGAACATTTGTATCTTTTATATCACTAGTAAAGAACTTCTATACCTATTCCCAAGATCTTTGCCTGACAGACTTTCAATTGCAAATTTATAATAAGTTGGGAAAGGGGGCAGGGGCTTACATTCAAGGGAGACTCCAGTCTTCCCTGGCAGATATCTGTCTATCTAAACCAAGACAAAAGGCAGGCCTGATCTTAATCTTCCAGCAGAATGCTGTTCTGGCCATTACGTTGAACAACCTTTCAGCAGGGCATTTTACCTTCATATGAGTGCTAACAGACTCCTTAGATGTTGGTGGAAGTGAATCAGAATGCAATCTCAGGAAAAATATGCCCAGATTACCAGCAGCAGAGCATCGCACAGATATGTAAGATTTTCTGTGCTGTCTTGCTCATCTCTGCCTACTGTGGGCAGTTCTGTGTAGCCTCAGTCCTCCCAGAAAAGCATATGTGTATTTTGCAGGCGTAAGTAGATGGATGGCACTTAGATGAGCTGCTCTGCTTTCTGGATATCCTTCCAACCTCAACTATTCTGCAAGTCTGCATGCACCAATATTGACCACTCACCTTGAAAGAAGGCAATGTCTTCCTTCCAGACAGTTGCTTCTTTCATGTATTAGTTTTCCAATTGGAGGTGTTAGCAGGTTTATTTGTAGAGTTTTTGGATGTTTTCCACATCTTCAGTTTCTCTTGGTTTGCTAAAATTACCTTGTAGCTGCTGCCTATAGAAAGAATAGTAAATGTCTGAATACAAGTTTAATATTGCTTCTCAGTCATATGGAGCTCTTCAGACTCTCCAGTGACATCTTGGAGAATGAGACTGTCTCTATCACCTCATCGTCAGAAATGCGTAACAATGTGACTTCAAAAGGCTGAGGGAGAAAAAGTAGGGGTTTTTTGTTGTTTTTTGTTTGTTTTGTTTTGTTTGTTTGTTTGTTTTTCAGAAAGACACTGGCCTGCTAAGGAGATGTGGTCCTGTGGGTCCTCCCAGTCTTTTGTTTATCTCTACTCTGGACTCTTTTTCGTGGCAGAGTAGTTGTGGATGCCCCATCCCTGGAAGTGTTCAGGAATGGATTTTGGATGGAGCTCTGAATCACCTGGTCTAGTGAAAACTGTTCCTGCCCATGGCAGGGAAATTGGAACTAGATGATCTTTAAGGTTGCTTCCAACCTCTGTTCTATGGTTCTATGACTTCGTCCTTCTTCCCTCTTTTATTTTTCAACCAGACACACAACATTCTTGACTGATGAATGAAAGAGAACAGCCTACTATGCTTGTGAATACCTGATGAGTGAGAAGGCTTAAATATGGCTGAAGTGGTAAAACTACAATATATTCTGTAAAATTGTGTTTTTATTCCATACATTTTGAATCATAATACCTTTTTGAGCATCCTGTTTCATTATTTAGTACTTTATTACATACATTATGGTTAGACTTGTTCCAATGGTTAGCACATTGCCTGAAGAACCAGGCTACACGGAAGGAACTTGATTGACAATCCTCTGTAATTGTCTCAGTGGTTTTCTGCAGAATCACAGACTGTGACCTATGAAATAGTTTTAATGAAATCAAACAAACTTGCATTTCACTTGGTGTCTGCCTGGGCTCAAAGGCAGTGTGAGGCACCCTATAGCTGAATGTGCCACAGACTATGCAGGTTGGAATGTAATTTACTCTTGCTGTGCTCCAATAAGCAGTCCTTTAAACTAGTACAAGGACAAGATTGTTGGTGCTCTGAAAAAAGCAAGTACCTGTCTCATAACTAGCACTGTAACTTCTACAACTTAAAGTGCAAAATGCCATAAAAGTGTCTTTTGCCTTTAATTAAATAGTGAACTGAAGGATAAGCTGTCTGGCAGGGCTTGTTCTTGCCCCAGTTTAACAAAAGTATCCCATTAGCAGGTACTGTTGAAGAGTTTGGTAACTAAAAAGGACACAGAGATTTTTCTAACTTTCTGAAGAAACGATCTAAAAATAAGAATGTATTCACTGTCTATCTGCCTATTTCATTTCAAATGCATCAAAGAGCTGGGAGTTCATATCTGCATCTGTTGGCTTCAAAGGCAAGGTTTGGGTACAGCTGAACCAATTTAAGAATGGTTTTCTCCTTGAAAGAGCATGGAACCAACCAGCCCATCTTTCAACTAGGATTAATTCTCCCTGTCTTTACAGAACATTTTTATCGTGGGAATATTTGTTCAAGAACAGGGCAAAAGAAGGCAATCTCATTACCTGACTACCATGAGACATTAGATAAATCTTTTCTGTCTTTATCTGTGTTGATCAATATAGCAAAAATTCCTTCAGATAGAATTTTCTCATGAATAACTCTTTATTTTGATTACCCAGAGAACTGAGTAAATCTGTAACTATGTGTAGGTGTTTGAGAAAAGCACAGTTTGCATGTCTGGCAGACTGTCTCACTGGGGTGCAGTGAGAGCAATTGGCTTTGCTTTTTATTGATCAAGGCAAGATTCTTGTTTAAAATGCCAAGGGCCAGGTTTTCCCTAGGAACAGCCTTAATGTTGAAGTCTATGCTGGAAGCAATAAGAGCCACTGAAAGTATGGTCCCAGTGCTACAATGCCCTATTCTGAAGAGAGAAAGAACAGCTTATCAAGGTAAGCTGCCTTGGCAGATGCTTCTGGTGGCTAAGGATGTAATCCTCATAAAAATTTTTTTGTAGCTGTCCTTTTGCTGGAATTTTTTGCCTCTTTTGGCCTATCAACAGAAGAGAATTTCCAAGTCTTCCTTGTGTGATTCAGTGTAGACTTAACCAGTTTATTTTAGATTGTTGTGAGAGATGATTTGGGTTAAGATCTGATACTTGCATGACTTAAGTTGCTGCGAACATTTGCTGACCAAATATCTACCTGCATCTAACTTAGTGATGCATAAGAATATGAGTGGTGCCAATCACCACCTCTTCTAAGGCACTCTATGTTTAAATAACAAAGTTAACTCTCAAAGTTCCTGGAAATGTATTTATCCTGCAAGAAACTTCAACTTAAACTCACTGTTCATCTGTTCATCTTACATATAGAATTCTCTTTCAGAATGTTAAAAAATTGATCTCTTGAAGGTAACTCAGGTGAGAGCAAAGTGTCATGTAGGAAGCAGACTGAGTCAAGAAAAGCAGTTGTCTTATTCCAAATGGTCCCTTGAGGACAGAAAGAATTTTGCTAAAAATAGGCTGTTGAGGAAGTTTGGAGATATTTGGTGTTTCAAGCGCTATAACTAGGAAAAGAATAATATGTCACTGAAATATTTTTTCCTGTCTCTAGACAAATTTCTGCACATTATTATTATTGAGATATTGAAACTAAAATCTCTCTAAATTAAGCTCTTATAGGAAAGTGCTCAGCCCAGTTGAATTTCTGTTGTAATAGTTCAGCCAAGAATTGTTGAAAGTAGGACCCTGTAGTTGGATAAATTCTTTATGTTGAGCATCCAGTAGAATCCTTTAAAAAAAATGGAAGCAGACTGTCATAGCTTTGAAAATTGGTTATGTGTATGTCTGGAGCCACCATTGCATAAAAATGTCACACTTCTCAGAGTTTTGATCTAAATTCTGAAGCCCTGTTTGTGACCCTTATTTTGTGGATGACTCCATAAACTATTTCTAACTTTCCCCAGAAAATCTCTGCAAAAATACACTTTTATGGCATTTTGCACTATGTCAAAGACGTAATCTGTATTGGTTTTACATACTCACTAGTGACCCCTCTGAATGTGTGCATAAAGCCCAACTGAAGCATAATAAATCCCATCTGTATTCTAAATGTGAGTGTACACGACAGAAGGAAACCAACACAAGAACATATTGCTGGCTGTTGATTCTGACACTCTTCCCACACAGTGATTTAGTGAGAAGAGCAACCTTGTAAGACTGTGTCACTGTCAATCTGCTCACATCATGGAAAGACAACTAACCAATCATAAAGGGTTTAAGGCAGAGACATTTATCATCTCCAAAACAAGTAAATGTCATGACAAAAGGTATAGGACTTCCCAGTAAATTTAAAAAAACCAAACATGGATCTTAGTACACAATGTAGTACAAACCACAAGAGAGGGAGGAATCCTTCTCATTGTGCTGACCGTCCTTGTAAAGATAAACAAGGAGAATCTTGAAACCTTGGCTTGTAGGCATTTTTATCAAATTCTATTGATCAACCACACAAGAAAGGGCCAAGTGTCCCTGTGTTTTAAATGTTTTTTAACCACCAGCCTTAACAGATGTTAACTGAAACTGTTTTGTCTATTTCAAGAACAAAATTTTCATAGAATCATTTCGATTGCCCTCTAAGAGCATAAAGTCCAGCTGCTAACCTAACACTGCCAAGCCCACCCCTAAAGCATGGATAAGTGCCACATCTACCCATCTTTTGAATATCTCCAGGGATGATATCTCAACCAGGCTTCCTTGGGTAGCCTGTTCTGATGTTTGACAACCCTTTTGTGAACAAATTTTTCCTTGCCTTAGATCCAAACCTTCCCTGGCACAACTTGAGGCCGTCTTGTCTTGTCCTGTTGATTGTTACTTGGGAGAAGATACTGACCCGCACCTCACTACACCCTCCTTTCAGGTATTTGATAAGGTCTCCCCTCAGCCTCCTTCTCTCCAGGCTAAACATAACCCAGCTCCCTCAAATGCTCATCAGACTTTTATGCTCAAGACCCTTCCCCAGCTCTGTTACCCTTCTCTGGACATGCTCCAGCACCTCAGTCTCTTTCTTGTAAGGAGGGGCCCAAAACTGAATACAGCACTCACCAGGGCTGAGTACAGGGGGACAGTCCCTGCCCTGGTCCTGCTGGCTATACTGTTGCTGATCCAGACCAGGATGCCATTGGCCTTCTTGGTCTCCTGGGCACACCCTGGCTCATGTTCAGTGGCTCTTGAGCAACACCTCCAGGTCCTTTTCTGCCCAGCAGCTTTCCAGCCACTCTACCCCCAGCAGTACTTCAGGCTGTGACCCAAGTGCAGAACCTGGCACTTGACCTTGTTGGTGTTCATATAATTGGCCTCAGCCCATTGAACCAGCCTGTTCTGATCCCTCTGTAGAGCCCTCCTACCCTCCAGCCGATCAACACTCCCACCAAACTTTATGTGTTGCCTGCAAACTGACTCACAGTGCACTTGATCATCTTGTCCAGATCATGGATAAAGCCCTGGGAGCAGGCTACCAACAGGATGTTACTCCATTCACCATCAATTCTAGGCTTGGTCATTCAGCTGTTTTTGTTGTTGTTGTTGTTGTTGTTGTTGTTTTAACCCAGCAAAAATCAAAAATTGGACCTGACCAAGCCATATGCAGCCAGTCTCATCAGAAGAATTCTGCAGGAAATGCTGTTAAAGGCTTTTCTGAAGTCTAGGTAAACAACATCCACAATCTGTCCCTTTTCCTTTAAGCTGGTGACCTCATCATAGGCGGAGATCAGGTCGGCCAAACAGAACCTGCCCTTCATAAACCGCTGCTGGCTGGGTCTGATCCCCTGGTTGTCTTGTACATGCTGCATGATGGCACTAAAGATGATATGCTCCATGAATTGCCCTGGCACTGAGGTCAGATTGAATGATCTGTAGGTCTCCAGATCCTCTTTCCAACACTTCTTATAGATGGGTGTCACATATACTAAGTGCAAGTCAACTGGGAGCTCCCTGGTCAGCTAGGACTGATGATAATTGTTTGCTGAACACTTCTACCAGTAACCTTGGGTGGATCCAGCCCCATCTGACTTGTAAATTTTGGAAAATAAAAATAGCTAGAAATAGCAGTTCAATGCCATGGAAACAGAGAAATCAGCATATTTTGTTTCATCCTATTATAGCGTAAATTTTAAGTTTTTAAAAACTTTTCCTTCTCCTTCTGTGTTTCTCTGAGACTCCACGTATGCAGTAGTCACAGTGATTTGGGCTGGTATCTGTGCGGGGAAGGCTCATGTTCCCCTGGGTTCAGTAAGTTCTCTCAAAACAGTACTACCTCCTTTCTAGGCAAAGTGGAATGAAAGTTGAGGCTGCTTAGCTGTCACTCAGCCAAATTGCTTGAGCCTGCAGTGTGTAGTGCAGTGGTCGAAGGTCTTGAGTTGTGGGGAGAAGGCTGCTGTTGAGCCGAAATCCCACCGTGGCCCACGGAAACCATCCTATCAACACTGTCAGTGGCTTTAGCACATCTCTCTGAAACATTTCTGCAAAAGGTAAATGTGTCAGGAGCATTTTTTTTTTTTGTTCTGACTTGATGGAAAGTTGTGCTGTAGCTCAAATCTCAAATTTTTTTCTCACTTATACATCTTAGTAGTCCTGGATGCTAAAAAATGGAAACTATAAGTAGCACTCTGTACTTGCCTGTGCCTTCCATATGCTGAAGTTACAATTGCTTCTAATCTTGTATTTGAAAATAGCTCCCAAATGCAAATTTGGCTAAATGCAGATGCATCGCTAAAGTGTTTTTGAAGTATGAAGTCCATGCTGTTTAGGAAAAACCAGAATGAAACTGATAATCACCTCTGTTAAGGACTTAATTTATCCTAGTGCTATAATGTGTTCCTATCCATCATTTGTCATAGCCATTGCCAGCTTCAAAAGCAAACTGCAGTGCAACTGCTTATGTCATTGGATGCAACTTTCCCCCAAAAAGGAAGAGCCTGTGTAAAGCAGACAAACCACTGCTCTTGAGTCTTCTCCAGGCTGAACTGTGCTGTCTGTCTCAGCCCTTCTTCATAGGAAAGATGCCCCAGTGTCCATTAATCTCCCTTAGTAACAGTAGCCCCTTTGCTGGACTCTGTCCAATATGTTCATCTCTCTCTCCTGCTGAGGGCCCCAGAACAAGACACAGCACACCAAATGTGGCCTCACCAGTGCTGAGTAGAGAGGATCTGCTGGGGTTACTTTATCCAATGTAGCCTGGGATACTGTTTACCACCTTTGTAGCAAAGGTACATTGTAGGACCCCCAAGTCCTTTTCTGCAAAGCTGCATCTGAAATAAGAAAAAGGCTAACTCTATATGAGTTGTGTTTTGCTGTTACTTTGATGTGTGGCTGTCATGTGTAATTTTTGGGACCTTGTTTTGGTTAGTAAAGAAAATGTTTTCCTTTTTTACACTTAGTCATTAGATGAACTAGCCCAAAAGAGAAAGGTCAGCTCTATATTTCATTCTGTGGCAGATGACAGAAGATTTACATAGTGGAAAATCTTAGATGCTTTGTCTTCTCTGTGTTCATCTTTTGTTCATTGGTCATCCTGTGATTAGAGCATGTTCCCTTGCCATGAACAAAGACATGGCCTTAGTATTGGCCCCTCTTTAAGTGGCGACCTTAAAGGCAAAAAGGCCTCCTTGTAGCCATTGGCCTGCATGCCCACAGTCATGCTGGAATAAATGTTTTTCTTCAGTAATTGGTACGGCCAAGGTTTGTAGTGGCACTTTCTGTCATGGTAATTTATTAGAGATATTGGAATTTTGAAAAATTCTATATCATAATTGGTTTCAGAAATGGTTCAGGTTGTCTTTTACATAAAAACAAAACCTACGCTAAAATTAAAAGTGAAAGCAACATGACAGTAATATTATATTTTGATTTTTCTATGTCACAGTGAATGGTTCATTAGCATTTGTATTCCCTTTCGGTCAGGATGATAAAAGACCTATAAAGAACTGTAAAATAAAAAGCATAATTAAGCCAAAATGCCCTTCTTCAGAGTAGCTACCTTACATTTGAAATGCTTCAACAGGGGTAAGGTCTTACCAGGGCAAAAACAAGTATGTAAATTAATGATGAGAAATCCTCATGTAATATTCTAGCCCAAGGAAATCTTTAGGAAGAAGGAAACTGAAATGTGGAGCAGAAGCATAGCTGCCATATTGTTTGATATCATCAGCCCTCAGCTGATTTCTTGTAGTAATGCTTTCTATTAAAAAAAAAAAAATTAAAAAAAAAAATAAAAAAAAGTTATCTCTGTCACCTATTACTCTGGTGGCTCTGTGAAAAAATGGTGCCATAGCTCAGGGAATCACATCTGTTCAAAGGTCCAACCTCAGACAAAAAGGAAAGAATTAAGATGTGGGGACTGACAAATTGCTACCTTTTAACTTTGGCAAAAAAGATGTGAATAATGCTTATGGAGCACTGAAGAAACATCTGGATTTAGTTTCTTTTTAGAGCAAATTCCACAGGACTATGTAGTGGTTAAGCAGAAGTGGGGAAACTAGTAGAAACTAGTTTTGGTTGAACAGTGGAAAATGTGGCTATCATGGACTTCTGATGAGCTAGTAATGAGGAAATGTGATGGACTTGGGAGACAGTGCAGAGGAAATGGAGATAAAGCCCACTTGGCTTAAGGTCATAGATAAAGTACTAATTTAAACCTACATGGATTTTTGAGCATGTTCAGGTATAATATAACTTCTGCAGGAGTTCAGGAGGTCTTGACATGCAGAAAATCGATATATTCTTAATGTGGAATTGGGAGATCAATTACGCACAGAGAAAAAGCTCAATTCTGAGTAAAGATAAACTGATGAGGTGCTATTCATAACTTGACATAGTCTGTGTGGTGTTGTGTGTGAACGGGTCTATTGTAATCCAATTTGCTCAGGTTATTTGTGTCAAAGGTAATTGCTTCATTTGTGCCAGTGAAGCATTTAGAGAACCAGCTGCTTGGATTATGTTCTAATTCTAAGTTAAGATATATTTAGGGAAGTATGAAGACAGTACTATTTACAGACTCAAGGTTTGTGTTCAATTAAGGTCAATGCAAGTTGCAATGACCTCAGTTGTTCTCAAAATTGGGTCCTTACCCATTAGAATCAACCAGCATATTGCTTAAATTCTGCCTCACTGCTGGCACTTTTTCTACATCCTGCCTAAAGGTTGTTCCAGTGCAACATTTCTGTGAAAACTATTAATCCCTAAAGGAATGAATTGGATAAAGGATAAAAGAGACAGGCTGAGTCACATCCTTTCATAGAATGTCCTTTCCTAAAATTTACAGAAAGAGAAACGAAAAAAAAAAAAAAAAGGAGAAGATTGGAAATAAAATAGATTTTATTTTAGTATGTCCTAGGGGACATACTAAAAATGTTGTAGTCACTTCTGGTGTAAGCACAGTAAATAAATTGTGGCTTATTGCCAATGTTTTCTTCTCCCTGAGATTAAGTCAGAGCAACAGTGAAATTATTCTAATATGAACATGCAGTCAGAATCCATCCCTTTTAATGTTTTATATATAAAATTTCAGTGTACAATAAAATATAGTTGAAAATAAACACTTCTACCTCCCTATTTTTTGCAAGGCAGCAAATGTGTCAAGAAGAGTTCTATGTGTCTAAATTATTTTCTGGATCATTTCTAGAGAAGTAGATGCAACATACTTCTTTGTAGTTTTACACTGAATCATAATGAAAAGAACTTGGCCTAAAGATGCAGCACTGTGGTTATGAAGATTCCACTTGGTTGTGACCCAGCAACAGTGAAAATAAATTCAAAGATTTTGTCTTGTGGTGAAGTAGCCATGGTACAGACTTGTAAAGAAAATGTAGCAATGGAAAAATTTTCACCAATTATTTAATGTTGTTTTATTTATGTTTCACCAATTATTTTAAGATGTTTATTTTTCATGCCATTTATCAGAAGAAATCTCTTGATTTATGTGCCTCTGTGCTGTTCAGAGCAAGGTAACATGCCATTCAAGTGGCAGACAGAAAAAAGATCCATGTGAGCCTTAGACAGAGATGGCACTGCTTGTTTCATGGGTGGTTTCTGAGCAGAGGATACTCCAAAAATCCAAAATGTGAATGTCCAGTTTGGAAGAGTAGACATCCACATCTTCTTATAATCCCTGTAATCTTATTCCACTATCCAAAATTTTAGATGAGATCGGCTATTCAATGTTTGTCTTTATTTTAAAAAAGTATTTGTCTAATGAATTCTAAAGTCATGACAGCAAAAATATAAACAAAAATCTCATAAAAATGCACAGGAGAGCAATAAATCAAGTTATCTTTGGCTTATTCCTGGAGTTATTTTTCTGGCAACTTCTCTGGCATCCTGTTTCATGGCAAGTATTTATCTCTAAAATTCTATGTAATTTCATTTAGTGTTCAAAATATTCAAACCTTATGTGAAGTTTGTAAGATCCAAAGTCAGGCTCTGTGAGTATGAAGAAAGAAAAGATAGAATGGGCCCAATTCTCATTTAATGCAAAGAAAAAATCTTCAGGTAGAAATAAGGTTAATTTACATCAGCTTTACAGTCCCTTTTAGCCATCAGTGGAGTAAAAGGATAATAGTGAGCAGTATGAAGCTGACTGATAAAGTAAATGAGGTCATGAAAGCAGGAGAATTGGTCTTATAAAAGGACACTCTTTTAGCTAAAAGAAATTAAATGCTTGTCTGTCCTGATAAATTCATGTGTGGTAAATTAGTTTCTTTTAGAAGCCATATAGCATACATATACTCACCTATATGACATATATTGAAATAGGGTTATGCTGTCCTAGTGCATTACCAGAAAGACATTATTGCCTTTGTGTTAAACTGCATGACATTCAGACTAGGACAGCCTTAAAGAAAACTTTTTGGGGGGAGTGTTGGGTGGTGGGAGAATCTCTACAAACTTCATGCTCCCTAGCGTTACACACCACTCAATAAGGAGCCTTGCTAAAGCCCTCATGGATTGAGGTACTGCCTACAGCAGTAGGAAGCTGTTTCACAGTGTCATCATCTGTCTGTAGACATCACAGGAGAAAACATATTGCATACTGTACTGAAATAATCAGCTCAGTTTGTAACCCCAGGAGCCAGAATTTGGAAATGTCCTGCACAGTATTTCCACCTTACGTATCGTCTTGTGATTCTTGCATGTAGATGAACGTTTGATGGATCATTGATGCTTGTGACAGACAAAATATGATCAGAGATGTATTGAAATTTACTCTGGGTAATAGCTTTTGGAGGATTTTAATTTGAGATTTCAAGTGACCTGATGCTTTTCTATCTTGTTGAGCATAAATACCCGAGCAATCAATTTCCTAATATTTTTCCTGAAAAAACTGTAATGTACTGCACATAGAAATAAAAATAGGGTTTTCATATATTTTTAATAAGATTACCATCTTGCTGATTATGTTCATACTCTTTGCTGAGAAAGATTTAGAAACTATGTGTTACCTCAGCGAGATTGTTGTGCTCCAGTCAGATCACATATTTGTGAGTAGTACTTCAGCTTCCTGTAAATTAATGTCATTTTCTACGAATGTGAAGTACAAATGCTAATCTGATGTAATGCTAAAAGAGGCAACTTCAATGTTATGATGTGACCTTTAATGGATTTAAAAGGTTCCTAGCACTGACACTGTTTCTGGACAAATCCAGCTTAAACTATTTGAGGACAGATACTAATCGAAAGTTTTATTCATTTCTGTCTATAAGCCAGGCTATTATCTTCGATGGTTTGTTCCTCTGCTGCCCTTAGACAACCCCATCCTTTTCAAATCAACAGGAGTTTGCAAATAACTTGAACAGAGCTGGAGGACAGGCAGCACTCTGAATCTTTTTACCTATTTTCCTTGGGTTTCAAGCACCAATCAAGAGATATTTCAGTATGTCCTGCTATAGTACATCTGCTTTTCATTTCTCTTTAGCTAAAAAATCTAAAACTACTTTAACACTGTTCTTGCTGTGGACATCTACTGAGCAAGCAGATGGTTCATTCCCTCATGTAACCTATTTTTTTCTAGAAAGTCTCAGCCTGCAGGGCTTTTCCTGGCCTAATATTATGCTCTTCTAGTAACAGCCCATCACATATAATAAAGTAATACTGAAAATTTCTTAAACCTGTATGAGGTGCATATACTGGGGTTCATTAATCCTCTCTCATTGCAACATGGATTTACCTCAACACAGTACGAACTATAATTGGGTGGTTTTTTTCATTTCCTTTGTATACATCTTACACACACACAAAATTGCTCTTTGGCCAAAGTATTCGTTGTCTCAATCAGTTTGAAAACTGAGAGAGAGGCATGGTTCTGTTGCAGTTGTATTGGTGAAGGTCTGTCTCAACTCTTCTGGTAAAAGTGCTTTCAAAGGAAAACAACAGTGAAGTTCAGCTGACTGCTTCCAGCTTTTGGTAAAGTGGGCTGTGTCACAAGAGGATTAAAGAGTGGTAATGATGTGATTATGAGCTTTAGAAGGAAAGAGACTAAATAGTTTTGGCAGCTGATCGATAATATTGACTGGAAAATACTAAGTGAACTGTATGAAGCAGGCATATCATCCGTAACTGGCATAATCATTTATAAATTTGTCTTTGTAATTTAAAAACCGTGAATAACTTAAGATGCCTTTGCTTTGACACGAAGTGAGAGTACTTTTGACCTATTTATCTGCTGGTGATGCAGAAGAACTGACACATTTTCGTCTCAGTCTGAAAAAGGCATTGTTTGAAACACATCCAAAAGCTAATGCTATGGTTAGTGCAAAGAGGAGAAGAAAGCACTACACTTCCTTTCCAACCTTTCTCCTGCTAAGGACCAAAACTGTCCAGAAGTTTTTATAATGTTATAATTCCTTTACTTGTGAATCTGAATGGGGAAGTAACAAAACCCCCTTGCCTAAGACAGTCCCTATAAAATACTCTTTAGATGTAGCATGTCTCAAACCAGGTCCCTAGGATCCAAGTCCCTTGTTGGATTTAGGATGAATACCTTTGCTTGCTATAAATTAAGATCGTGTCTACATTACCTGCTTATATGGCAATATTAAATGTAAGACAAATAAAGACTCTGCTATTGGCACAATATGATGTTTTTTTGTTACATCTGTGTGCGTGAATGGACAGCCTCATTTGAAGCCTTTTTCCCTTAAGTGTTTTAAATAAATTCCTCAAGCTGACTTTGTAAGACTAGCACAACGTGTTTACCAATAAACAGCATGGGTAAATGGAGCTATAATTTCTTTTTTCCCTAGGGAACGGTATTTAAATTATTAATCAGAGAGCAAGTGATGAGCTAAAGGGCAAAGGCACTTCATGGCACATCGAATTTAAACACAAGACTAACCATATCTAGAAAGTTACTTTTATATCACTTTAGATAGCAGAGATAGCACTAGTGCATTTGTGCACTTCAGAACATTTGAATATTGGAAAAACAGCTGATTGATCCTTGATAGTGTTGAGAAATTTGAGTTTCCATGTGTTATTGGTTGGAGCCTTTTCTTGGTTTCAGATCAAGACACACAATTTTTGCAGTATTTGCCCTGTGTTTATGTTCCTGTGACTAATGTCTATGAAGAAATTTAATCTTTACCTTTCCTACTGCTGAGGATATTCACATTCACAAAATTAATGGTGCATACCAGAACCTTGAAATAATATTTTTTTAGATCATACCCTTGCCTTGACCAAATTAGGAGTTTCTCTATGTTTTATCAGAAATACGCAACCATTCACCAGTAGTCTCTACCTTTACATCCACTCCTGAAGTTATCTCGTAAAAATAAAAGTTTCTCAACTCTAGCAAAGGATGAAATATACATTTCCTTTATACAGGAGAGGACCACTCAAACTGAGGAATCTTGTATCCAGTTCTAACTACCTTAAGAGTCTTTGCCCCTTTCGGCTTTAGACTTCGTTCTATGGCTGTACCTCAATCTTCTACACTCCTGTTTTTCCTAGCATGGTCTGTCTGCTTCTTCTTGTCCCATCTCTTTTCTTACATAGGTTAGACTCCAGTCCTTAAATTTCTAATGCCAGATTGATTTTTATAATCTAATGGCATAACATTTTCCTCTCAGAGGAGTTCTGAGGTTGATTCCTATCAACCTATTTTCAGCTCACTCATTCAGCTGATTGTAGTCTGCTTCTCAAATTTTGTTTCTCATCCCTTTTTTTTTGCTTTGTGATCCCACAGTCTCTTGCAAGGACCCCCAGAGCAGTTCTCCTTGACGTCTCATTTGTTCTCAAACTCATCTCATCTAAAGCCTGATGCAGGGCCTTTTCACCGTATAGTCTAGGATCAGTATTCCGTCTGTTTCTTGTGTCTTCCGTCTCCCTATTTTTCCTGTTATCTCTTTTTCCACAGGTCTATTTTCAGGCATCCATCTTCATCAGTTTCTTCCCCATTTCCCTCCTGCCCTGTTCTCTCAGATCACTGAAAATGGAAAGTTGTATATCAAAACAAAAAGGCTTCAGGATGGTGAAGACAGAGAAAGTGGAAGACAGGAAGAAAAGTTCAACACGATGGACCAACACTGGCTTCACTTGTTTGATGTGACAGACGCCTGAAAACTTACCCTTCTTTAGGGTTTTCACAGTGCAAATTCAGTACCAGTTGGAAAATCATGGCTGCAGGCTAATTGTTACTATGCCTACATCGTTCCAGAATAGTGCTTCCATTGGAACTGCTCCTTCTTCTCTTCCTTTGGGGTTGCTTCCTCTGCACCATTTCCTCTGCTCCTTGCAGTTTCAACTTACCGCAACCTTTCCTTTGCCCTTGCAATCTGTAAGAGTGTCAAATGGTTCAGGATGAAGTCTAGGATGGAAAGAATAAGGGAACCAGTAGTGATGGTAGGAACTCTGAGCTTATGGTACTGTTTGTCCATATAAAGGAGGGAATGCCTATCACAAGAGATTGGGAAATCATAAAACAAAATGCTACAGGGAGTAGTATTGTACCATGATCATAATGGATTAGATCAGGGCCAGCAGTGACATTTGTTTAAAGTATTAGTTTTGTTTCCCACACTAGAACTGTGGATGCTGCTAAAGCATCATCAAGAGATGTTGTTTACCAGAGAGGTAAGACACAGCTTGCCATCTGGGAACTTTTTTCTCTCCCAGGTGCTTCTTACAGTGTTTTGTGGGCTTTAGGTTGACAGAAAAGAAATCTCATCTCACACAGGTGGTGGGAGCTTGGTTCTCAAATTCACTCACTATTTACAAAGCTGACAAAATTCTGAGGAACTATCTGTAACCCCCAAATGTGTCTCTCTAATGAACACAAGGGTCACTACACAGCACAATGTTGCCTGATCTCAAAGTAGGGCTAAGAAGTGCTATTGCCCAGTTTCATCTGCTTTCTTATGAGCTGAGATGAAAACAAAGGAGATAATTTTTGGGCACTAGCTCTAGTCACTAGGAGATAAAACAAATGTCCCATTCAGCCTGGACATGATTTGCACAAGGAACTTGGGCACCAAAGATTTACCTCTTTCAAATACATACCTTAGAACTCTGCTAGTGCTGGATGCTGCCATCTGTGGAATTGAGATGTAATTTATATTTCCCTCAAGAAATTTTACTTTTAAATCTGAAAACTGGCTGAAGGGAGTTACATTTTCCTCCCTCTTCTCGTCATGCCTTTCCACCTCCACAAACATTTGTCTTTTTCCAGACATCTCTATTCATGAGGCATGTATCTTTTCCTTGTCATTACATGGAGGGTACCTAGCTTGAATCATGGCTTCTACCCCAAATTTTCTGGAGTACTTTTGTTTGCTACATTGGCAAATGTTAGAGAGCAACATGAAGAATTGTATTCTCCACTGCACAGGACAGAAAGATTCCAGGTTTCACTTCTCTTTGATAGTGTGCAATGGTCTGTGCATGAGTGATCGAATAAGTAAAGTGAAAGATTTTTTTCTTTGTAAAGCCAGTAGCCAAAATTAATGTAGGGTCTGTAGTAGTTATGACCTTTGCTCATTGCCGCTGGTGTCCTCTGCATTCTGTATACAATCTGCTTATAGTGTTGTACGTGTCCATAGAATAGGAATGATCTTTGAATGATGTTTTTGCAACCTGTTTTAAAAAGAAGTCCTTTCATGGTTGCCAGGTTGCAAATATTAATTATATGGGGAGCAATAGTCTTTAAAGTTGAATCAAAATGAGGAGTCTGCTACAGGGACAGTATTTATTGAATTATATTTAATTTGTTTTCCTAATTTGATTTAAGTAGTTTTAATTTGATTAAGTCGTTTTTATTTTCTGATTTAAACACTTTTTTTCATGAACTTTGAAGGTTGGTATGCTTGCTGGGGATTGAATTCTCCATTAACTTAGTCATTCTTGTGGCCAGAGGCTAGGATTGAGAGAAAAAGCAGCAAATGGCAATGTTACTTGCTCTGAGAAAATGCCTAGAAAAGATGTTCTCAAATTCAGTGTGATAAAAACAGAATTGTAAACAATGTAATGAAACCATGCATTAAGGGAGGAGAGCCCTTCCCTCAGTATTGTGAGGTTTTCAAACTAATCAGAATTACAGTGGTAGACTGATGCAGAAACTGCTGGGAACAGTTCCTCATGCTTGCCTGGTTCTTGTATTTCTCCCTGGATGTTTGAAGTTAGCCTGTGTTGGAGACCATACATTAGGCTCAGGCTTTGAACAAATAAGAAATGGCTGTTCTTGTTTTCTTTTCTTCTGGACAGTTCCTTTGTTGCATGGTCAATCATTTGGGTTAATTATAAAGCTGCCTTTGGCATTTGAGTGTCCAAGCTCTGCAGTGCTGACAGAGATGTCATCCCTAGTGAGGAGAACAATTCTACCAACTGTCACGTTACTCTTTGGCTCTTTATACACAGGAATTTGAATTTATGAAGTGAAGAAGAGCTGAAGACAGCTGAGTGAGGTGTCAGAGGGTCAGTATGCAATGTGAGACAGATAAAAATGTAAATTAGTAATCCAAATATAAATGAGGGGTTTTGCCTCAGGAAGCGTTCATGAAGGAGGCTGAGGGCAGATGCAGAGTTTGCAAACATGGCAGCAGAAGATGGTAATCCACTACAGAATATCAGGCACAGGGTAGCAATGATGATCAAGAGATATGAACATGTGAAGACTGAACTGATTTAAGCAGAAATTTTTTCTGTGAATTGCAAAAGATAGAAAAGACAGAAGGATATATTTTGCAGTTTTATTTGATGTCTCTTTTAAAAGAAAATTGATGTCTCATAAAGTCGTGTTCTGTGACTGTGAAGAAACTTATGTAGGAGAGTGTTTTAAGAAGAGATATAGAAATGATCCAAAAGGTTATATAGTCAAGAAGTTAGCTTTATGGCTGGGAAATTAGTAATGACAGAAATGAGCCACAGAAAAGGTGATGATTCTTTTAAACTCCTGGACTCACACACTAATGCCTGACAAGCTATAAGCTTCACTCCCTCCACTTTCAAGCCAGCAGAATTGTCTAAGCTCCAGTCCTCTGTCAGTCATCCATCAGGGCAACGTGAAACTTTGGCAGAGTCCAGTCCTGTGTTGTCCAGCTAATGCTGTGCATCAGCCCTGAGGTAATATAATTTTGAATGAGCCCTTAGATTTAAAGGATGGAATCCACAAGCTAGAAGAAAGGTGAGGCTGGGAGGATGCCTTAATAGTACATTACACTTGAGTTTAGGGGAGCCCCTCAGGAGATACTGTCATAAGTGTATAATAAATTTCCTTCATGATGTCCCTTGCCACTTTTTCTCTGATCAGGATGCCAGCTTCCCTATGAGATCACAGCACTGTTGCCTAGAGTAATGCCTTGAATCATTTTCTGCTTAAAGCTACTTGGTTGTTCATTTACCTGCTTCTTTTCAGAGTTGCCCTGATTGTTTTTATTTGCTTTAAATTCCTGTCTTTTAACAGGAATTAATAATTCTGATTTCTCTGATGCTCAGGTCATTAATTTAGGAAAATCACTTGCTCCCCTCATTAGCTGACTTATTTTGTTAATATGAATAATTCATTTAGTCGTATAGTCTACTATCTGGAGGATGCTATTAAACTGAAAGGTTATTCTCTTAGATAATAATGATCTAATTGGCCTTTAATGTTGTATTATAGATGGTGTAAATGATTATTCCATTTGATTAGCATTAGCAGCTCTGTCACCAGAGGGACCATTTCTATTTTTCCTAAGGGGTCATGGAGGTGCAAAACAGGCAGAACAAAGCGATAAGGAAAACTTAAAAGAAATAGATAACATGAAGATGGGACTCTCCTGCCTGAATTAAATTAATTTCTAAATAAGATTTTTTTTGTACCCAGTGACAGTTAAAACCAATGATTCAGTGCTTGCCTTGATGTTCAGTAGAGTATGGTAATTCAACTGTAACTTGGATGGTTACAGCAAGAGAGGAGAGAATGGGATGCGACACCGCAATATTTTGCTGCTACTGGTGCAAAAAGGCTAGAAAGCAAGGAGTTGAGCTTCCTTTGGAACCAGAAGTTAGAAGAGTTGCTGAAAAACTAGTCAAATTATTCTACATGGGAAAAGTAGAAAAAAAAGCCCAACAGCAAAGTGATAGAAAAGAGTGAAAAGACCCTGTTTTTAAAGTTGCTGTTCAGCTTATAAAATAAGACCCCACCACAGATTATGGCCTGTTCTTTGTTCTTTCTTTGTGCAATACCTTATATCAGCAAGTGTTTTACAGCTCAGTCAAGAGGAAAGAATCCTAGAATCACCTTATTTTATGGGATTACTGACTGTGAGCAGTTTGAGTACAGGTATACTCCAAGTCAACAAATTGGGAAAATAACTTTATAAGAAATTACAGGCAAGTGGTAAGATAAAAGGTTGTATTTTTTAAGCTATATTGAACACATTTGATAGGACCAAGTCAAACACTAAGAAGTCTGTGTACTTTTTTTTTTTTTTTTTCTGAATTTGTCCTGTGTAGATTTTACATAATCTATTACAAAATAGTTGCATTATCATTACTGGGAACTTTAGGGAAGGTTTTGGACATATAAACTTAAAACCTGCCATCTGCAGGTGCCTGGGGCTGTGAAATTCCACTGCATGTTTCACATCACAATAGTGAAAAGTACAGCAGTTCTGTGGCTGTTTAGAGAAGCCCAAGCTGATAACTACTAATACACTAAGTTGAAATTTATTGTCATTCAAGAAAGTCTAATATTGTTCAATCTGGTGTTTTTTTGATGAGGCAGATGTAGAATACACATCTTCACCACCTCTAAATATTATTACAGCCTGGCTCTGTAACAACAAATAGATATAGGAGCACATCCATTGATTTTACTAGGAGCTAAATCATGGCTTGCAGCAAGGCTGCTGAACTTAGCACAGTCTGAGAGTGAAGAGGCACTAACAACCTTGATTCTGGAAGAGGAGAAAAAACTTATCTGTAACCAGAGAAAAATTATAATTAAAATAGTAACAAACCGAGTTGCAACTTGCAGATATTTTTAGAGAGACAAGATGTTAAGCTTTCTGTCACAGTGCTGTCAGTATGGAATGCAAATCAAAATTAAATGCCCTTATGGCAGGAGAGTGTGCCCTGACAAACAGCTAGGCTGGAATTCATTTTTCAATGAGGTATTGCCAAGGCAAAAAAAAATAGAAATGCTATTTCAGGTAGGAATTTAGCCAGTATATTTAAGTTAGCAGCCTCGAGGATTACAAAAATAACCTTAGGCTGGTAAAAGATGGCCTAAAAATTTGCTAGTGCAGTTAACCATAGCTGTGTTAAATGCAATATGACCTGCAAAGAAAATTTTTAGCTGTAAAAGACATCAAGTGCTATAACTTCCTCCAGATGCAAATTTTAAAGTGTAATGAAAACAAATTGGGCTTTGGTGGGCTGGCAATCTGCAGTCCTAGCCCAGGCTGCATGGAAATGAGTGAAGAGCAGTACGTCAAGGGATGTGATTCTGCCCCTCTATTTCATTTTTGTAGGGAGCCCACCTGGGACACTACACCCACGTCTGGGGAGTCCACCATAGGAAGGATGCAGACCTGTTAGAATGAGTAAAGAGGAGAGTGATGGAGATCCTCAGGGAGCTGCAGCACCTCTTCTATGAAGACAGGCTGGACAGAGGATGTGTTAGGCACTGATGGGGGAGAGGTGCCTCTGCTTGAATTAAGGTGCAAATGAGACCATATGATGACAACATACAGATTTCATTCAGCAAGAAATGTGAGACAGAGAGATAGAAAGAGGAAAGAGGTCTCAGAGAGAGAGCAAGAGAGCAGAAGGTAATCAGGTAAAGAACTAGATGACCTTTAAGGCCCTTCCCAAGCCAAACCATTCTGTGATTGTACATGATGTGTGGATGTTTATTTTAACTGATATTATAATTATTACCATTATAATATTTTTTTATTCACTACTACTATAATTTCATCATCTTCTTTGTCTTCTGTGTGCAGCTGCCCTAATTACAAAGGAATAGAAGCAGCCTTGTCCTTGATATGTGGCAGTGTCCAATAAGGATGAGTCTGATAGGGCACAGCTCAGTCCAATACAGATTGGTGTTATGAAAGAGGACATTGGCTAACAGTGGAAGGAGAAGGTGTAAGTGTTGCATGATGGTGCCATTTGGAATTCAGAAGAGAAAGGTATGAAAGTTCTACTGTAAGATAATATACTGTGGATGTTTGCCAACATCTTCGACATCAGAGTTTTGAGTCCACTATCAATTAGTGCTGTGTGTGAGGAGCAAGCACTGACCATCTTACTGTTCTTGTTCTTTTTATTCCTAGGCTTAATATTAATATTATTTATGACTACTGATAGTTTTTCTTATACATCTAATTCTTATTTCTTACTGCTACTTCTATTTCTTCTTCTTCTTTATTCTCTTCTTCTTCCAATTTATATTCCTATTTCCTGTTCTTCTTTGCTACTACTATTTCTTCATCTTCTAATTATTATTCTTATCTTATTATTTTTGTTGGGTTTGGGGGGTTTATTTATTTATTTATTTATTTATTTATTTACAACTACTCTTTCTTAAAGCCACCTTTCATTTGTTTTGGAAGAGTTGCACGTGTCATGCAATGTGCCATGGGGTGTGGGGAGCACTACCTCCTGTTTGTTCCCATTCCTCATGGATGAAATCCCAAAGGATCAGCATGCTGTCCTTTCCAGCTTAGAGGAAATAGCCTTAGATTCCACATGGAGAGGTTCTGATTAAAGATCAGAAACACTTTTTTCGTGACTGAGTGGTCAGGTTTTGGAACAAGTTCACGAGGGAGGTGGTGGAGTCATTATCTCTGGAAATGTTGAAGAGTTTTCAGGATGGGGCACATGGGGACATAGTTTAGGGCTCATGCTTGTAGGTGCCAGGGTGCCAGTGTGATTGAATGACTTTCAAGGTCTGTTCCCACCTGGATGATTCTCTGTGATTCACCGGTGGGCCAGCAGGCCACAACTATCCTCCAAGGCTGCTGGTGTAGGGCTGATGCCATGGGTCGAATTTGGTCATGGGGAGATGCGCTTGGGATGGTCCAAGGCAGCTGGTGGTTGCTGAGGCTGCAGGGACATAGTCAGGCGAAGGCAGCCCCTGTGTCTCCCTCAGGACGCTGGGCAGGCCGTGGGCTGGCCGCCATCTGCAGGGCCTGTGCCGGTGCCAGCAGCGGGCACTAATCCTGGGGCTGTGGTGCCAGGCAGGGGCAGCGGAACAGGCTGCGCAGCGCCCGCAGCGCCCGCTTGAAGCGGGAGGGACGCTTCTCGCGGGGGCCCGGCTGCTGGCTGGTGGCCTGGGGCTCCACACGGGGACGCCAGCAGCAGAGCGGCCCCCGGGGCCGTGGCTCAAATTCCTGGCGCTCAACCCAAGCCGCCCGAGGGATGGGCGGCGGGAGCCCGTCTCCTGCAAAACCCGCCAGCGTGGGCTGCGTGGCTTCTTCTTCCAGCAGCTCGAGGACGCTCACTTGATCCCCCTCATCCTCCTGTGGCAGCAGGGGCTTGGCCCCGATGCTGTGGGCGGTCACACTTTCCCCGTTGTGCTGCTCGAGCTCTTTGTAACTGTCATCTTTCCATCTTGACTGCATGGGAGGTGGTTTACCATTCCCTTTGGGTACCCTCTGGCCAATGGAGTCTTCCCAGTCCAACACTTCTTGGTAACTACCGACTTCTTGGTGCAACAACTCTTGCTGGATCTATTCTTCCCAGTCAGAGAGTGCTGGAGAGCTAACGACTTCCCCATGGGAAGGTGTAGTGGTTTGAAAGGAAAACAACTGAGAGGCTCCAAGTCAGAAATACAATTTAATATGAAGAAAAGAAAGGAAAGGTAAAATAAAATAAAATAAATGCAAAGAAATACAAAAAGACCACTGACAGAGTCAGAATACAACCTGATCACGGTGATGGAAGCAGTCCAGATGAGGTGGTCTTCCTGAAGCAGTGATCCCGTAGAAAGGTCTGGTAGCTCGAGTCCTCTGGGAATCCAGTGGGTAAGCCCCCACGTACTGTCCTAAACTCTGAGCTTATATTCAGGCTGGAATGCTTGGTTCTTCTCTCTGGGCGGAGCATCTTACAATGGGTTGATGAGTCATGCAGGGAGTCCTTGATGGCTCATTAAACAGAGATAATTCCAGAGGGTGTTATCTATGAGTCATGGGCAAGGCATCTGATGGGCCATTAGCAGAAGATAGCCCTGAGTGTAGAGGTCCGGGAAGAGTGCTGCTCCAACAATTGGATTCACAGTTCGTTAAGATGGTGATAGAATATTTTGTGCACACTTTACACTACAACCCAGGACAGAAGGTCCTTGCTCCAAGCCTTCTTCCCAATCAGAAAGTTCTTTGTAGCTCCTGGCTTCTACTAGTGACAGTTCTTGCTTGTTGCATTCATCCCAGTTGGAGATCTAATGAATGCTACTGGCTTCTGCTTGGGACACATCCTCATGGCTAGTGGCATCTCCTTGCAGCAGCTCTGTGACTTCCTCATTGTTGCACTGGGAAAGCTCAGGCTTCCCAGCCAATACACCCTCTACGCTCACTTCCTGTGCCCAGACCAAACCCCCCTCTGCCTCCTCCTGGAGCTGCTGATGGAGAGACTGGGCTGACAGCGGGCTGGGTAAGGGGCTGGGCACGCAGATTGGGCTGTGTGGGGCAGAGATCGGAACCAATTCCCTTTCTCCTGGAGTTGCTGCTTCTAATTCTGAAGCCATGCTTAGCTCCAGGTCCCTCTGTTCCTCTGGCTGCAGGAGAGATTCAGGCATCTCCATTAAAGTCTGGCTCGTGGACTCAGGTTTCCCAGACGCCTCCATAAGGAGAGAGCTGGGACTGCCTTCTTATCTCCTGGGAGGCCTGAAGGAAAAGGGCTTTCTGAGACAATGTCTTAGCATTAGATGTGTATTCACAGAGTCATGGTTCTGCAGTGGTTAAGCAAAATATATCTCAAAATAGGGTTTGATAGGTGGCTGTCTTTTCT
>VXBN01005730.1:0-10973 GCA_013397395.1 Sinosuthora webbiana | reverse complement strand
AGAGAGTTTCTTGTTGCGATGGCTCCACTGGGACAAGCAGCAGAGAAATTTGATTAAATGGATGCCTGGGGTCACGACCCTGTCTAAACATGCTGCAGCTCTCAGCATTAATCAAAGAATGTTAAAAAAAAAATTCTGACCTTGCTGCATATGAGTATTGGTGAGCTGTGAATGCAGGCGTGGATGGATCGAGGCTGTGTGAGCGCCCTGCTCACAAAGGGGATGGAGGAGGAGGCAGGTTTCAAGGACAATGGGAACCTATCACGTTGTTTCAGTTCTTGTTCTGGGACTTTCATGTGCTGATAGCCCAGCAGCAGCACTGGAGTTGGGAAGATCCCATTAGGATGCAGTTGGGAATGCAGCTTTTTGTTATGGGCTGCTGCTGCTTGAGCCCTGAGCGTGGAAAATATTTATAGCTCGGTGCTACATGGGCGATCTGTGGGTTCAGAGGGATTCTTGGCTGCCTCTCTTCAGTTTAAGGGATCTGGAAGTACAGAAGAAGCAGCTCTCCTCTGTAGGAGTAGCCAGGATTAGTATCACACTTCTTGTTTAAGTGTGTATTCTTAGAGTTCTGGTAGTAGCAGGGTGAAAGGTCTTGAGTTTTACTGAGCGAATTACCTTGTAATAGAGCTTATGATAAATCAGAAAGTGAGATGTAGCCAGAAGTCCACAAGTGGTGTTTTAATATTTGCAGTAGTCTGGATTGCTCCCTGAAAGTCCTGCTCCCATTTGATTTAGCCCTCACTACCAGCAGTTCTCATTGCAGGCAAGAATATTTTGGGTAGACAGAATTTTATCAGGGGAATCAAGTGTCATTGGTGTCCAATTTTGAAAACAGTCCAAGACAAAGATAGATCTTTAATTTATTTTTATATTATTTAACTGGGAATTGAAGCAGTGTAAATACAGGGGCAGACTGATGTCTTACCTGTATTTTTGAAGAAGGTGAGAGACAAGGGAGATGGTCAATGCCATATTAGAGGAATTACTTTGGCCTTTCTGTTGTTCTCCCTAAAGAGTCACTATTACAAAGATTCCTGATTTCATTAATGGAAGCAGCTCCGTACATTTACATGTTGGATTCTGGTCAACAAATTAACAAATTAGAAAGTATTAAACTGTAAACAAATATAAATAATGGAAATACACGTGTAGAGAATCTGTCTGAAGGAGATATCCCAAAGTTTGGAAATACCTGAAATAGCTAGATAGGGAAAAGAGGTAGTGGAGATCTCTGTGCTTCAGCAAAAACAACATATCCCCACTGTAAGCTGTAGAAACCTTCTGGTGGAATTTAAGTGTATTTCCAAGTGTACTGATTCATCATGGAGTTCATCATGGAGCATGGACCTGCATTCACTGCTTTAAAAGTCATAACTTTGCATGAACAGCCCAACAAACCAGTTTTCAGTAGAGCTGTACTCTGCATGTCCTTGTGATAGAAAAACCTTAAAAAGCAACCCAAACACTAGTATTATGAACTAATAATACATGAAAATCAGTTTAAAAGGTCTTGCGTGAAACCTCAGGCAAATTGCCTCTTGTGAGAGCTGCAGGAACCCTCACTTTCAGAAAGGTTTGGAATTACAGAGTAAATCACTGATGGTAAAACCCAAACCTGGGGTAGCTGTTCCTGGCTCCCGCATGGCCATGTCCAAGGGGGATCAGTAACACAGGGCTGATTGTTACCAGTATTTTTGTTACTCATCTTGGTCTTCCTGGTTTTCCCTCCTGCCTTCTTTGAAATTCCTTTCTGAAGAACAAAATAATGTTATCTTAGCTCTGCACCTTCTCCCAGGCAGTAATGCCTTTTGGAAATTCACTGATTGAAAGAAATGTAATCTTTAAAAAACAACCATCAGTGCTAGTGAGTTGGGTTTTTTGAACAGGAACTTGGAGAAGCAGAGATGCAATTTTTGACTGTGATCTTTGCTTGTTGATGCAGAATTGAGTCAGAAATCACCCCAGAGAGCCTTGGATTTTCCAAAGAAAACCTGTCTACTCCCATTGAAACCAGGGGCAGTAGTTATGTGACATTGTTCAGTCTTGTCAATGTAAAGAAAAGAGTTAATCCAACAGCAGGTGCTTTTCAAAAACCCACCTCAGTTTCCCACCTCCTGAGCTTCTGAGCTTTTTTTAACTCCTTGAGGAGATTTGGCCAAGTTAGGAAGATAAAGGCACGCTTTTGGGTGTGCCACGATGGGCTCCAGTACTTACTCTGTGACAGAGAATAATTAAGTTTCAGAAGTTTCTTTTATACTTTTATATCCTAAAAGTCATTGCATCTGTCAAATGCATGATTGCCTACAATGTCCTGAGGGTCCTTAGGTCTGAGCCCTTCAGGTGGGGATAGGGTTAAGGTTGTTCAGGTACTTTAACTGCACTTTAATGTGCTGATTTAGGTGCAGACAATCCCTGAATTTCATAAATGGCAGCGCTTCTAGGATAAATATTTCATAATTGTAGCTTTTGAAAAGTTTTAGGTTTTTTGATAAAACATTCATGATTTTTTAGCTGTATTTTGTGCTGTTTTTTGGCTGGATTTTGGCTGATATTCACCATGTATTTCTGTATTTGCCTGCATTTATCTTTGAGAAATGATGCAGAGGGTGGCTGCTGTTTAGACTGAAGGTGATCCAGGTCATTGTGCTCATGCCAGGCTGTTTGTATTTTTATAACTGCAGTGCAGAAGAGTTGTTTTGTTCATATCAGAGCAAGTTATTAATATATAGATTCTTTTCTGTGAATGTTTCTGAAATAGAATTTAAAAAATCACCATCAGTGTCCTTTTACCATCACCCTGTGACAATTGTAACACATCATGACATAATTAACCCTTACTGGCTTTTCCACTAAGGATGTTTGTATTCTAGGAAAACTTACATAATTAAAAAAAAATAATTTAAAGCCCCATTTTCATTCACTTTGGAAGCAGCATTTCATGATGTCAAATCTAAGTGGTCAGTGACTTTGAAATACCTTTATTCATCTGTCCTAAACATAACTTGTGTTATTGAAGTTGGAAGTTCCTTTATCTTAACACAGATTTTTTTTTGCACAAAACCAAAAGTGATTATTTTTGTGTAGTAAAAGCAGGAGAGTAGAAGATGACCAGGTCTCAACTTATGCACATGCTTTAGGATTAATTTAATGTGGGTTTTTTTTAGCCAAATGAGCTGCTTGAGTAGGAGTTACCTGGTTAAAAAGAATATCTTTATAAAAGTGTTTATTGTAGGTTAAGAAGAAATATAATAGTGATTGGTAAAATGCTGTAGATAACAGAATGTTTCAGAGGCTGGTCTTGTGTATTCAGTGTTCCACTGGGCTTTGAAGCTTTGTTGTAAACTTGTGTTTTCTGTAAAAGTGGTTGTGAAAGTGGGGTTGGCACATCTGTAGTCTGCAATTCCCAGCTTCTGCAAGACATCCGTAAATAGGTGTGTTTATTCATGCTCCAGACACACCATGAGCCATTCCAGAAGTAAGAATGATTTTTTTCCTCTCCTGCCTCTGCAATGCCTGATCTCTGGTGGGTTTGCCAAGCTCTGCTGGTCATGTCTGCAGGACTCTGGGGGGTTTGTCTGTCCACCCTGGGCTGGACTGACAGCCTCTGGTGTTTTTTCACTGCACACCAAACCTCTTTCAGATGGTACATTTTTATGTTACAGCTGATACTGACTGAAATGGTCTCATGTTCTTTGCTGTTACTTTTATCATTATCTTCCCCCCCCTTTACATATTCCCTGCTATTTCCCTCAATCTTCCAGTAAATAATCTGAGTGTCAGATGGGAAATTTTTTTGGATATACAAATAAAGAGGATTGAGAACAACCATCTCAAGTTTTTTTCATGGAGATTTTGAACCAGGACTGGTGCATATAGGTGGGTTTATCCAAGCCAAGACATTGTGTAACTGTCATTGGAAGAGGGTGGGGACTTACAGGTTGCAGAATTTGATTAAAATAAAGCAATTCCTGTAAAATTCAGAGTTTTAGGTTACAAACAAGACTCATGTCTGTGTGTCATTGTAATCTCTGTGCACACATGCAAATATAGAGCCGGGAAGCCCTGGTTCTTACAAGTGATATACTTATTCAGATATTAAAAGGAACTTCATGAAAAGCGTACTTTTAACAAAATATTTTGTTAAAAAGAGTTAAATGTATTCATCATTCTCGCTAAAAACAATTCTACAGTAAATATTTTACGTAAGTTTCTTAGAGAACGCAACAGGCCATCTAGATTCAAGTCACACTGACAGCACTAAAAGGCATTGCTCGATTTATGAGAGCTCTCTGTTTACCCAAGAATGTAGAAATTTCCCTTTCTAAATGGGACAGCCTTATCTTTATTATTCCAGTGCCTTTTAGTTTACAATTCTGCTGTAAGCAATGTTTCAGGAGTCTACTGCATGGATTCCTAAATAAATGAATAGACAAAATTAATGCTCACTGCTAGCAATCTACATTTCATATATTGTGTGATTGAAAGTAAGCCTTGCTGAGCAGCAGAAAAGAAAAATGATGGTGGCACTTTATTGATACAGAATTTATGTGATAACAAAAGGTAAATTGAGCTTCTGAAAATAGACCTTGTTTAAAAATCCTGGGGTTTTTTTGAAAAACAGAAGCAGATCGTGGTGGCAATGAAAATCCAGTTCCAGGCACATCCAAGAAGCCATCTCTCTGCTTTTCATCAAGTATGTGTCAGAATGGAAATAATTGTGCATCATATTTGCTCACTGCATGCAGACCAGCAGTAACACCCTGCACACAGTGTGGCTGGCTTGTGGCTGTCACGGGAGTGGAAATAAAGCCAGATTTTTATTTGCAAAAAGCAGATTCCAGTGCATAAACCAGTGCTGATTGCGTGGTCCATATCCGGATGCCCCCAGGAAGTGTCAATTTCATGCATTAATACGGACCAGGGGCTTTGTGTGCACAAGAAAATTTTCAATGTGTCCTGTCCAGAGTAACTACAAAACCAGCTGATGGAGTTCCAGTTCAGAGCTCTGTTTTCTTCCCAAGATAAAATCCTACCAAGTGTAGCAGCTGATGGGAGCTGAAGGGATGTGTGCTGTTCCAATCTTCAGATAAAAATCTGATAAAGAAAACAGCTGATGTAAGTTAAAACACAGTGTACTATTTATATGCTAAAAATAACATTTGGAATGCTTTTGTGTTGAGTTATCTTGGCTGTCTTAGGCAGCAATTAATAATTTATTCTGCCTATCTTAATCTGCTTTTCTGTCTATCAGTGGACCTTCACTGAAAAAAACAGTGACAAGTCAGTAAGATCCTGGGATTTGACAGGCTTCTGTCTCTAACTGTGAGGTGGCTCTGTTTTTTAAGCACACTGCTACTGCAGCTGAAATTTTACTTAATGTGCTTTTTTCAGTTCTGTTTTGTTTACTCTTGTATGTGACTGCTTTCCTCTCCCATACCCTTGTTCATAAAATAACCCATCATTCTCCAGAGTGAACCTTAAAAAAACCACTACAACCCCTCCTACCCCCTCCAAACAAAACCCCTAATGCTCGCTGAACTAAACTGATGGTTTCTGCTAATTTAGGAGAAGATTTTGGCCATGGAGTAAGTTATTAAACCAAAAACTATCTGTTGTTTTTTATGTACAAGGTATTCAGGTCCCTATGGTAAGTTTTTGTTTGTTAAAATTATTTAAATAAAATGATTTTGCTTTGTAAAATTTTATTTTTACCTCCTCAGTAATGTTTATTTTTCCTCTGCATTTTTGCTTGAAGTCTTGTCATGTTATTGTAGAAATTTAATATTGTTTTAAGGTTGATGAGAGGCCCATAGTTTAAAAAACTCTAATCTGAATGTAGTTTGGAGAACAAAAAGCAGTGATAACCAGGTTGCTGCTCTTGGGAGGCTGAGACTTAACATTAATTTATATCCTTAGCCACACTTGATAGTGATTAAATACAGAAAAGCATTCACATAACATTTTAATTCAGTAATTTTGCACATTTTCATTAATTTTTAAGGCTGTACAGCAACTGTAGAAAATCAGTGAAGCATTCTGTATGTTTGCCTAAGTTGCCTTTGGTGCTTGTGCTGCATTTTGGTTTTTCCAAAAAGGAACTTGGGGGCCTGGAGCTGGTGGGGTCCATGCATTTGGGGCCCTCTGTCCGTCCATCCCACACGAGCTCCTTCCTTCCAGCCCTGCTTCAGATGTTTGTCTTTCCCTAATTAGATCCACGTAATCCATTCAGCCAGGCTGTGATGTCCAGCTCCCTTGTCCTGGCTGGCTTGGGCCAGACAATGAGCACAAAGATACAGTCGGACTCGTTTTCTCATTATTGATTTCACACACCAGCTGGCAGCTGTTGGGGCTTGTTTGTTTTTATAACCCTCTGGGCAACTTTTTAAAAGTACTTTTCTTTGACCATCTGCTTAATGCAATTGGTTTAATAATTAAAGACTTGCCATCCCTTTTTGGAGGAACACAAATGCTGTTTCTGCAGCTGAAAGTTGGCTGGGTTTGTTTTAAGCATAGGTGGGATTACTCCTGTCAGCACTGCAGCCGTATCTCCAGCGAGGGTCTCATTGCTCATGTTAATAAGGGGATGAAGAAAGGGAACTTTTCTGTGGGTTTGTTCCACACCAGCTGAGTGCAGCATGTGGGGAGGGGAGGTTGTGTCCAAGCTCTGCTTGCTCTTAAGTGCTGAGAATTCCCAGTTCTTGTGTTTGCAGGAAATCAGGGAGAAGCTTTTCGCTGGGTTGTAAGCTGCGTATTCCAGCCTGAATTGTGCATCAGGGGAGTGAGGATGAGAAGATTTGGAGGTATTTATCAGTGTGGGCTGTGGCTGCACTGATAACAGCAGGCTTTGGGACCACCGTCTGCCTGTGCCCTGCCTGGGGTCAGGGTGGCACAGAACCCTCGGCACAAGTTGGAAACCAAACTCCCGGAAACCATAAAAACTTCTGTTGTATTCTGTTACTTTCAGCTTCTTTCTTTCTGTCTTTCCCTTTGCTGAAGTGATGGCAAGTGAGATGCTAGTGTCTGCCTTACTGGGACTTATTCGAGATACAAAATTATAAGTAGCATATACAAGTTCTTCCTAAGAAAACCAAAGTGCTTGCTAAAAATAAAAGCAGAGACAGTAGATCACTGGTATGAATGGGTCCCTTGGAGCCCCTGAATTTTCCATCAGTGTGTTTCATAGGCAGGATGTGTAAAAAAGATCCAACCTTAGTTTGAACTCATCTTTATGCTGTGATTAGATCTAAACTTTTCCATGATTCCTTCAAAAAGGGCTGCTGAAAAATCCTTCTGTTTACCAAACAATTACCATTTGTTTCAGATGTACCTCAAAGCTGACCTGGAGGATTACTCTCATGAGAGGTGAAAAAGGGTAATTCATTTTTTATGTTCCTTTAATCCTGGAATTCTTTCAAGAGCTCGCTGTGCAGGAATCGGTGCATTTTATTTTGCTATGGCATATTTTATTCCCCAAATATTCTTTGCTGCACAGTGTATGCTTACAGAATTGGTTAGAAATTCATGTGGAAGAGGGAAGCCTGTTGGAATTTGTCAGGGGTTTTTAGTACAATTGAATAAGACTCTTTTGTAGAGAATGAAAAAGGAAATAGTCATGTGTTTTCTTAATAAGATGAAAGATATCTGTGTTTGCTTTGAGAGTTTTATGTTTGTTTTAAAAGTATTCCCATCTTTAATATTTTTGTACTTTACAAACATAATCTTGTTCCAGACAGCTGTGATCTCTGGTCCCCTCTAATTCCTAAAGTAGACAAGAGCAAGTCAAATTTTCCAGAGTATTTGGCTAAATATCCCCTGAAATATAATTGAACTGAATGTGAATGCTTACAGTAAAAGTTCAGATTAGAGTACAAAGTTTGCATGAGAAATTCCCTTCTTGAAATTAATCCTGTGGTGGTTTTCATATGGTGTGGTGGTTCTGGAATCACCGGTCCAAATAGAAAGTTTGTATCCTTGAGTTTGGAGGGTCTGAACCTCAGGCAGAAGCGTAGATCGGCGTGGAAGAAGAAAGAGTGACTCTCACGTGGGTTGATGGTAGATGTTTATTGCTCCAGAGAGAGAGCCGGAGAGAGTCCCTCTGGGGTTCAGGTTTCAGCTTTTGTATCAGGAGCATGGGGAGGGGCAAGGGTAAGCCATAACCAATACCAGGTAAGGAGGGAGTGACCAAGACAGAAGGACAATACACAGGAAATCTGATACATGATACAGGGTTGAGATACCACAGGCTTTGCCATTCATGTTAGCCCTTCCCACCCAGAATGTTTCAGGTTTCTGGACAGGGACACAGAATGGTTGGCCCACCCACCACCAGGGAAAAACCAAAAGGGTCAGTATGGCAGGGGTAATTTAGACTGCACTATTATTAATTAAATGCACCGCAACAATATGGAGCATTCTCTTAATAGATTTCATGGTTGTAGTATTTTTTTAGATTGCAACAAGTCTGCCCTAAGCTGTGTAAGCCTGTGCTTTGCGTAGGTATTTCTCTTTCAAACAAACCTCCTCACTTCTCTTCATTTTCTGCTGCCTAATTTCAGGAGCTGACTCTGTCTGAGGCTGTTAATTACGAGCCTGTCCAACTCTGTGTAAATGGGAAATGGGCAGAGGAGATAAATACAATTTCTAGTATTTGTTGAGCTGGCACAGTTGACAAAACCAATGACAGCTGCATAAAGCGTGTTTGGGTCAGTGATGTTTCTCTCTAGGAGGCTGGAAGGATTCTTTCTTGAATGCCCCAAACCTCTTAGAGTGTCTCTTAATACTCTGTAGAGTTGCTTTGAAGTGTCCTTTTCCTGTGCTAAGTTTAGTTCTAAGTGAACTGCAGACAGATGAATGGCCCATAGGCCACGGCAGGGAATTCAGCTCGGGATCAGGAGCAGGGAATTCAGCTCAGGAGCAGGCCAGGAGCTGCAGTGCAGGGCTCTGGTGGGCACAGCTCTGCTGGGGGTAAAAATCCAGTCAAATCCTGGATTGCAGGAACCACTGTGTTTGATTTTATTGAAGTACTGTAGTTGCTCCTTGATTTGGTCCTGGATAGTGCTGGCATTCACTTGGGCGTGTGGGAGAAGCTCCTCATCCTCTTCCTCTCAGCCCTGGTCTCTGCAGATAGTTCAGTGCTTCCTTGTTTCTAGTCTTTGTGGAGAGGTTAGGAATGAGAACTCCTAGAAACATCTCTCTCCTCACCCCGCTGACCTTTCCCTTTGTTTGAACTGCACCCCTTTCCCAGAGAGGAGGGCAGAAGCCCTGGAGAGGTTTGGGGTGCGTGCAGCGCTCTGTAGAGCTGAACCTCATGAACAAGTGGCTTTCTTGGGTTATCTGTTAGATTTTACACCCGACTTTTTTCCCTGTACAGAACAGAAATCCTTCACCAGGAATAATAAAGGTCAGAAATAAGCTCAGGGTCTATAAAAGGAAGTCATCATAAAATGCATTAATGTGTTTGCAATCCCCAGGATAAATATTTTTGTTCGTGCTAAGTAATGATCTGACATCAGTACAAATTCTGAAGGCAAGAAATGGTGTTCCATAAGTTATTTTTTCTCAGGCTTTTTTTTTTTTTTCTTTTTGCCTTCTGACAAAACTTTACCCAGATTTTTTTCCTCTGAAGTGGCTTTTGTAGTCGCTGGGCTAGGGGGGTGTGTGACAGGCGGATTTCTCTGTGATGTGGCTACAGATAGCTGTCTCCTTTGGGAAATGGACTTCTGGCTTCCACAGGGGGNCCCCCTCTTCAGGCTGTCCCCTTGTAATAAAAATACAGGCAGAGTTTTTCTTGTGCTACAGCTACAGTCGTCATGTCGTTCCTTAACTGACCCCCTCTGGAGATGCCTCACATTCTGCTGCAGGGCTTTCCATCGTGGTTCCAAAGAAAAAGGTAAAAGGATTCATTCTCCCCTAAAATATGATTTTTGTTCCATGCCACTGATTGCTTTCAGATGGTGACTGGAGAGGATTTGTATCTCACCACATCTCTGTAAAGGTTGTCAGTAAAAATGGGCTCTGCCTGCAAAATTTAGAGTTCTGAGCAATTCCTGGGCTGTTAGAACTGGAAAACAGACTTTTCAGTGGAGCAAACCAGACAGTGCTGTAGGCAAATACACTAAAAATTTTCTATATTTAGTTTTGTCTGTAATCTAATAATAACAGTAGTGCTTGGAATGTTTAATTAATGGTATGAAAGGAATTTCACTCATTAAGTGATGGTCTGAAACAGGTCTGATTTTGCCAGCTTTGCTCCTTTCTCCATGAAAGAACAGGACAGTGTCTATCCTGTTTGCAGTTGCATGGAATGACTGATGCCCTCACCTGTATATAAAAACAGTCCAACAGTTTTTGCAGCTCTAATGAGCTGGATTTTCTGAATCTCATCTCTGGCTTGTGGCATTTGTACAAACCATTTGTGCTGGTCTTGGTGAGGTTTAATTGTGTAAATAATTCCCGTAGGACAGAAAGGGAAAATAAACAGTTTGAACAGGACAGGAGAAAACAAAGGTGGTGAGCAGTGCTTCTGTTCTGTAATCTTTAATTACAGATAATATAAAATAAATATTGAGGGGTTTTCTAGGGAGTGTTAACACTACATTTTTATTTTATTTTTTATTGCTTGCTGTGTAAAATGTTACCTGTAGTTAAAGGTGTTTGCAGAGGGGGATTCAACTCAAACTAAGAACCCATTGCTCAAAGTAGTTCCATGGAAAGATTTTACGATACTTATATCAAAGTGTGAAAGGTGCTTTTTTACTAAACGTAAATTTTAATGTATTATTTCAAACAGTTTTATGCAGGATCAGTTCAACTAATATGTACTAAGTTTTGAAGACCCTTTGAAAAAAAACTCATGAGCACAAATACTGCTGGGAAGAAATATAAATAAATCATTCCATACTCTTTTGGACTAGAATGAACAGCTTATTTGTAGATCCATCATCCAAGTTCTCTAAAACTAAGAGACAAAA
>VXBN01005721.1:0-34485 GCA_013397395.1 Sinosuthora webbiana | reverse complement strand
TGTTAAATGCTACTTATCTCAAAATCCATTCCTTTAGAATTGTATTCTTCCCTGTGGAGTACCCGCCCCTGCCCTGCCCCCTCCAGAGCCCTGCCGCTTCCCGCACGGCAACCAATGACACCACCCGGCATGTAAATGAAGAAGACTCCCATGGACCTCAGCGCCCAGAAGGAGTGGAAAAACCCCCTAAAAACAACGAGCCAACACAAAACCAAGGACTAAGAATAACCACTCTGGGTCAGCAAAACCATAGAGCACCTCACAGTAATCAGAGCTGGATTCCATCTTGTCACCATAACTTCAACAACACTCGACCAGACAAACACTCCTAGACCACCAACTTAACAGTGCCTTTCCAGAAATTCTCGCGAGGACGGAAGTCCTAGTTTTGTTTAGTGGCAAAGTTAAACAGCTCTTCCCCTACCGTGCGGGAGCAGGCGTAGTTCCTCGAGGCTCCCCCACCTAAAGCTGGTCTTAATGGAGGCCTTAAAAAGGAGCTGGTTTCTTTGCCCATTCTTATCAATATCAAATTATATTGAGAGATATTTGTTTAATAAAGTAACTACAGTGAAAATGGGCCTCTCTTGCTTCACTGCACGCTACTGTATACACTGATGGGTCCCCAGACCTTTGGGCTCTATCTGGGTGATTGCCACCGCCCCATTTTTGTAGCTCTCCTATCATCTACTGACACATTATTTCTTATTTATCTGTCTTTTCCACTTCAATTTTTATTTATTTTTGAGACATTAAGGAAAAAGCCTTTTGACCAGTTCTGTCCTCGTAAAACAACTTCTCTCAAGTCCTCCCTTGCTGCAGTCCAGAACTTGGGCTGTTGAACTTCCAGGGGAAAACTGCAACCCTCCCTTATGGAGCTCAGCGCATCCACAGAGTTCAGCAATGAATCCAGAACGAAGGCTGGGAAGAGCATGGGTCCCAACGGGGTTAGATATGCCCCAGTTCTTCCCACAGCTTTCTCCACTACTCTTCCTTCCTAAATTGAGTATCTCCAGTTCCCAGGGTGAGCAAATGGCAGAGAACAGGAGGGAGAGTGGAATGATCCTGTGCTAACACATCTTCCTGTGTCTAGCACGCATTATAAAGGCAGCATGAAAACTGCAGGGATCCCATGTCTTGTGAGCTTAGACTCAAGGCAGAAGGATTTCATACCTGGGATTCATGTGCTTGTGTCTTTGCTGAAACTGGAACTGAGTGGAACTGATGTGCTCCCTATGGAGATTTATTTATCCAGAATGTAATTTCCTGTTAGAATACTGTTTCAAATATTTTGACTAAAATAATACCTTTGTTGCAGAAATTTTCTGGAGCCCAGAACACATTTAACTATCACAGTCATCAGTAGGCTGCAGAAAAAAAGTTATTGAGGTTACCTCATAGTCACAGTGTACAAAAAGACCATTTATCTTTACATGTGCCCCCGCTTTCCTTGACCAAAGTATTTTGTTTGACAGAGATATAGCTTCAAATAACATACTTTGATAAAAAGTAGTGGAAATATTCAATATCTTTTTTTACATGTATATACAAGAAATGAAGAAGTGAACTAACTTTCTGTATCCAGATTGTGCATCCTTTTGTAAGATCCAGGAGTATGTTCCTACGTGTTTGAGTAGGAGAGCTGTTCAGGATGGTTTTGGAAAAAGAGGCAAACCTGTTCTCATTTCTATTCATCATCATCACAAAAAAGTACACTTCTTAGAACAGTTTTACAAGGTGGTGAAGCATTTATAAAGATGAAGAATGAGTAGGAAGCTTTTCAATAGAGGCATTAATATTCTATCTAGAAATTTGTCTTCTGTCTAAAATATTTTCAATCCTAGATAAAATATCTCAGTTTTTCAGATTACTCTTGGGAGTAGGAGGACAAAAATCAGAAAAATCGGCCTCACAAGAAAAAAAAAACAAAAGAAAAAAAAAAAAAAATCTTTTGAATATACTGTCTTAAGAGTTTTCAAACAGCTCTGCTTGCTCAGAATTCCACAGTAAAGGCTGCACAAGACTTGTATTTTTGGATAGAGCTTGAAATCATAGGTCTGTGATGAGAAGTGGATCTAAACAAAGTAATGTGAAGAAGGCACTATAATGACTTCAGACACAAGATTTTGATGAGAATTAAATGAGCAATTTCCTAGCTAAACCATGGCCCTGTTAGCACAATGATGTTTTTAAATAATATGAATCTGAACTCACATTATATGTCTGTTACTTGAAATTTTGTTACGGTGAAAATCAAGAAACAAATATGGTCTTTATCTGAAGCCGACTGAAACACAGGATAATCTCTCCTTTGATACCACCAGGCATTGCTTTTGATCATGGTGTACATCAAAATCTTCAGTCTGAATACCTAAGCAGTGGCAGCAATTAGAATAGTTAACTCCCCCATCTATCTTAGAGCAACATCCAAAATAAGTATTTTGTAAGTTACATCATAGAAAATAAAGTATATTTTTAATTTCACTTCCCTAATTAAACAAAAAATGTTTACATAGCAAATAACTTACTTAGCCCTTATATTACCTGGGCATGCTTTATATAGGCTAGGCACAGATTTAGATCTGAGCATACCCACATCTCAGTGGCTTGATACACATTTGCAAAGTCATGTTATGTGAGTACCTGGTGGCCAAGCCAGCTCCACCCTGGTCCCATGTCCCAGCCTTGCCTGTGTTATCCCCAGGGAGGTGTCTGATACCCTCAGCTGACCTGGCTGGGATGGCCGGGTGGGTCCCAGCTGCCAGGCCCTGCTGTGCCTTCCCAGGCAGCGCCTGCAACCTCTGGCTCCCCAGCCCCTCAAGATTTTGACTGTAATACTGATACAACAAACCATGGATTGGGATCTGACCTGAGCTGCAGAGGATCCATGTGATTCAAAATTGTAAGTTAAATTGTATTATACATTCCCTACCATGCTAGTTACAGATTGTATTATATTGACTTTGCTTGTAGAAATCCTGTGCCATTCTAATAATAAATTCTCTTCTATACCAATCATCATTTCTGTTAAGAAAACAAAGTTTCAATTGTACTTACGGTTCAGTGCCATCCTCACTCTGCCAATATCCCCAAGAGAACCTATGTGCATTGGGTGACAGTGTCACTCAGATTACAGTGACATGTCTATTAATCAAGAACCTCATGAAGCAACAGGAACTTTTTAGCAAGTGTATGAAAAGGGCTGGGTGTAGCATTTAGGAAATTGAAAGGGGTGGCTGTCGCCGGCCGCCAAGACTCCGGGAGTTGGTCTTCTGGGTGCTGCGACCTTCCTAGTGAGTCATATTTAAAAAGACCATCTCTGTCCCAGGGGCACTGGCAGACCGGTGTAAATCAGCTCTCCTGTGAATGGCTGGCGAGGCAACCGAGTTTGTCAGCTCTCCAAGCCTAGCTGCAAGGGCAACTTGGCCAGGCAGATCTCTTTCAGGCGGCACAGAGCAGAGAACAGGAGTCCTTCTGGTCTTCCAGAATTTCCTTCGTCCCGCAGAGCCGTCGACTGAAAGACCTCGAGGTGCGCAGGTGCCAGGATTATGTGGGGAATTGAGGGGGCGAGGTTTGCCACTTGGGCCGATAGGAGAAGGAATTGAGGAAACAACCAATCTGGGAAGGGATCCAAATCCATACAATGGGAAGATAGAAAAACCAGGCACTAGGGGTTTAACAAATAGGGGCTAAAGGATTAACATATGGGCAAGTGCTCATGGGGTTTTACACATTTTACTCACCCTGAGCAGAGGTATCTCTCCTGAAGAGGCTTGTGTGGAGGAGTTCTATTTACTCACATCAGTTTTCTTCCATGGGAGAGTGGACCTCCTTGGGATGGTCTCCGGGGTCTCCACGGGTAGCATTTGGGGCAGCTGGATGCTGTGAAAGTACTGAATTGTACACCGTGGCTACCTTGCTCAAGGGAATATTACTAAATTAAAACTTCCTGCTTGCAAATTTAGTTCCTCTTAGTTTTGTTGGTGGATTTTGAGAGAGGTTAATTGAAAAATTCTACAGCTGAATGCCATCTAGAAGGAAGTTACTCTCTTTTTTGGTCAATTGATTTTGGTCACTTGGAAGCTTTTTATGCAGTGACTTAAGCTATTTTCTACTGCAAAACTATTTATAGTTAAATTTAGAGAGGTTTACAGTGCTTTTCCTATTGTCTAACACCTAATTTGAGGTAGACGTGACTTTCAGAGATCACACGAACCTAAGTGTCCTGTTGGTTTGATGGAGAGTCTGAGAAGTCCAGCATCTCTGAAAATCAGGTGTCTCCTGCCCATCCTTCAGAGATGTCAGATTTTGGGTATATAAATGTTGGAGACTAAGTGCAGCTAGTAGTGCTACAGCATTGTTATCAACGTTTGCATTGACTCTCTGGTGTATGCTTATTTGCATTTAGAAATCAGGGCATTATGGGAAATTTATATTGTAGAATATAGATTCGTATTGAAAAACTACAGATTCATTTAACTTACGTAAGAAGACAAATGAACAAACACCCAATGGATTGACAGTTAAAACCCACAGTCTTAAACAGAAAACATACAAACTTTTAAAAGATTTCTTTTGCAAAATATCAAGCCTATTTTGTTCCTCACTGCAGTACGGAACTCTCACTCTTTGCCCTCCTTCCATGTTGTCTCTTCACAACTTTATAGGCACCACACCTCCCTCGTAACCAGGGACACTTCAGGCAGAATTGTACTTTCTGCACAGCAGTTTGTGTTTTAAATGTGCGGGGGTTGCCATCTGAAATTCACATTCCTGGCTGTAGGAGTGAACTGCCACATAATTCACAGCAGGCACAGGGATGTGGCGAGCTGCGGCTTTCCAACTGATGTGATGCATCTTTTTAAAAAATTAGGTGGGCTTCACGATAGAAGCCAGCAAGCTCAGCTGGTTTTATAGTCTTGCATGCCATACCACAGCTAGCATATCAGCTTGTTATAAATACATATTATAGTATTGGCTTTTTGCAAATATTAAGATAAATGCTATACGTGTAATGTTGGAATAACTTTTCTGTATGAATATAGTTTTTATTTCTGCTATTAACAAAACTTGGTAGTGGGATAGCTGATATATACTTATGCTTGTAATTGAACTGTCTGCTTGGTTGAGATAACATCCAGTGAACATATGATGAGGACCCTGCTGCTGACATGTTAACTATCAGCACCTGCTGTTTGTGGAAAGCGAGGATCAAAGCCCAAACTGCAGGTGATAATAAAGGACGACCAAAACCACAGCCAATAAACACTCATGCTCGAAAAAGGCGAACCCGAGGAGGGGCCATGCAAAATAGTTCCTGGGACATGTAAAATAGTTTGTGGGAAAGTATGAATATGCATAAGTGTCTATGAATACGCAACAGGCTGATGGAACAGAAAAGGTATTTAAGGACTATCTCCGAAGACGATAGGCGTGCTCTTGGCTGAATGCCAAGTATCCGGCCGTTTAACCCTTTGCTTTATCTCTGTCTCCTATTGTCTTTTTATTAAACCTGTTAAATTTTACCAGGAAATTGAACCTCGTTTTTCACAGCTGTTGCTATCAGCAAGGAGGAACTGGTATCGGTGATTTGTTATCAGGGAAGGTCAGAAAACACCACACCAGGTTTTCTTGGGACTGGTGCAAATGCAAAGAAGTTAACTACAGCTGATCCCCAGAAACCAAAAAGATAGCAGGAGAAATTAAATTCAACCAAATCAAAAATTGTTCACAATGAGCACAGAGAAGATAAGGAATCTATAAGAATACATAATAATGTAATAATAATAACTTCTGATCCACAAAGAAAGCTACTGTGTGAAGCATACAGCTAAGATGAGAACAAAAGATAAGGTGTTACTAGATTAGAGAAGTGGGAGATTAGTTTTAAAAAGGGTTTAATATTTTAAGATAACATTCAATTAAATGGTATCACTTACTGTCCTGGATGGTACCAGCACAAAGGCTGAGTGTTCCTCAAAAGGTTTGTTTGGAATTGAAGAAAATCTGCCTTTTGCGTGGTGTAGGACTGACATCTGCAGTCCTGTTCCTTCAGGTGAACAACTGGCGCAGTGACTGCGTGAGTTTCTTTGCAAGACAAAACATTCAGCCCCAGATGGACCTGATTGAAAGGAGCTCAGGAGACAGGGAAGCAAGGGAACTTTGGGCACAGCTTCAGGTACAAGCAATTCTCTCTGTTCTCATTAAAGTGACAGTTGGGTATCAGTTATCTAGATTTTATTTTCTTAAAGTTCCTGTTTGTTGGTTTGCACCAGGCTCTGTTGGTAAGAGACTCCAGTTTCTAGGGATTAAAATGCCCTTTATTCTAAGATGTAATGGCTTTTGCCACATCGCCCTATGTTAACATTCCAGAGGGAATTTCAAAGTGCTAGATAGCACTTTGCCTTACTGTTTGGGAACTCTTATAGATGGAGATCATATTTCTCGTTCCCTGGAACACTTCCTTGATGAGAAACGTACATAAGCAGTACTGTTCAACATCGTTGATTTGCTGTTTGCATCTGGTTAAGTGACTGCAGTTTTGGCTCTTTGGGTACTTCCTCAAGGTTGCTGAGAGATGCCTGAGCCTTCTAATGATGGTGGTGGTTGTTGTTATTAAATCTGGTCAATATTACAGCACAAAATGCAGTTTTAAATTCTTTACTGTCTTCCTAAAAGAGATTTGGATGACTATTCTGCTGCTGGCTTTTAATGAAAAACAGGAATCTCTGGATTTGCTCAGCATCTCTGTTAACTTGGTCCTGTGCTGTTTGAAGTTACAGGTTTATTTAGCTGACTTTTTAAAAGTTTAAGATGTCCAGATGAGCCTCTACATTTCAAGGTGGATGACTGTAGTAATTTACGTGTCTTGCTTTTCCCCCCTGCAGCTGAAGATACCCAGTTTTTTCTGTGGTGTAGAAATAGTTCCTTCTCTCCTGCACAGGGATCTCTGGGGAGGAAATGTAGCTGAGGATGACTCTGGTCCGATTATCTTTGATCCAGCTTCTTTCTACGGCCATTCAGAGTACGAGCTTGCAATAGCTGGGATGTTTGGTGGCTTCAGCAGGTTTTTTTATTCTGCTTATCACAGTAAAATCCCCAGAGCCGCAGGGTTTGAGAAACGCCTGAAGCTTTATCAGCTGTTCCACTACATGAACCACTGGAACCATTGTGGTTCAGGGTCTACTATAAACACTATGAGAAACCTTGTAAAGTAAGTTGCTGCTTAAGCCAAATACTTCCTATGCTGTTTGGAAAACCTCAGACATGCTGGTGCAGCTGAAGGTGTAGCACTGTGAAAAAACCCCTGTGAGATCCTTGACCTTCTTGCTCAGCTGAAGACCTTAGAATCAGTGAGTCCCACTGAGTACCAAGTGTAGCTTAGTCATCCCTTTTTAGGGTAGTTGGGAATAGCTTTATCATGGAAATATCTGCAGAAGGAGCTTATTCATTTGCACAGTGAATAAACATCTCAGCATCCAGAAAGTGCTAGAGATTATGCAAAGTAGTACAAATAAACACTGAGGAGATGCCTAAAAAAGTTGCCCTTTGTGTTTTGCTGTGTCTTCCCCCCTCTTTCTCATCTGGTTGTGAGCATGAGAGCAATGTTAACAACATGGTTTGAAAGCCAACAGGAAAATAATGTAACAGGAAATGTGAGAGGGGATTTGGACTTGCTATTTATTATCACAGAATCACAGAATGGGTGCGGTTGGAAGGGATCTCTGGATGTCATCAAGTCCAGCCTCCCTGCTTTAAGCAGAATCCCATAGAGCACATAACCCAGGGTTGTGTCCAGAGGTTTTTAATGACCTCCAGTGTGTTGCTAATGTGATTCTTTTGGATGGAGGCTGTTCTCTTATAAAATGGTGTGAAATTTTGGTGCCTCCTGGCATGCTTGTAGCCTGTTCTGTGCTTTCTGGTCAGAAGAGAACTAGTTCTCTTCTTTTTTTGGATTATGTTTTTGTCCAATAGCATGCATTCTTAGAGAACTCTCCAGGTAAGACACTTTGCACGTACGCATCTTGTGAAGGTGTATTCTCTCACCACTGCAAACAGAAGGTGCTTTTTGACTGTTGTCACTGCCCACACAACAATGCCGTCCAGTCGTGGTACAGTCTTCACACACGTTTACTGTAGCTTTAGACTACAGGTGCCATAAGCTAACATTTTATTTCAGTCCTTGTGGAGAAATATTAAAAGACAAGTCTGAGCAAAGAGAAGTGTCCATGGCAGCAGTAGGTCACCAGAAGCAAACTGCAGCCCCAGGAGCTGAGGGATCTTGGTGTGCTGCCCTGAGAGAGGCAGGAAACAAAGGATGGAGTGGCAGGGAGATGTTGTGGCCATGCTCTGTTTAAAGCAATGCAGCCAGTGGGAGCTAAGCCAAGGACAGCTAACCCTGTCACCAGTCCCCAAAGGCTGAATTTTGTTTCATTGGCTTGAAAATACATAAAACTTTTTACACCCGCACATGCTAATGAAGTAAAACCTGGACATACTTCACATGTGTGAACTAAAGTCACTCAATCTCCATGTAATCATGCAATGACATCCGCTGGAACTTTGTCTTTTCCTCACCCCCAAAGAAAACTGTAAATACAACATAAGGAGGGGAGCGGGGCCAGAGGAGACTTGCCCTGTGTATCCTGGGATGGCTGATGGGCTGTACCCCACTGCTTCTCCACAGGGGTGCCTGGCAGGTAACTTCTATTCCAAGGGGATTCTACTGCTTGTGCTTTTTCATAGCAGTGTATTTATCAACGATAGTTTACGACCCTTATTCTATCACAGTGATCGGTAAACTGCACTGTTTATGCCTCTGAAATTGGGAATGTGCCAAAAATACCCCTCTTAATGCTGCACCTTTTGTGCATCTGTGCTCGGGAGAGTTCTAATGCAGACTTAAGAGTGCTGCACTGTTCACTCCAAAATATTATCTGTGAAGGTTTCCTAGGCACTCAAACAAACTAAGGAGGGGAAGATGTAGACACCTCTGGGCCCAGTACACCTGTGGAAAGCAAGGGGGTCCTCCTTTCCTAAATTTTTACATCACAGTCCCCACTAAGTGCGTGTGCTGTAGCCCTTGTGGTAAGAGACACGAAACCCAAGGAGATAAATACATAATTCAGAGGACAGCACCTTACCAATGTCAGAAGTCCTTGACGATAGTTTCACAGACTACGGGTTTTGCCTCCAAGGTTAATACTGAAATTGTTCTCTTTTTGATGTAGGCTTGTACTGGTGCTTCTGTGCAAGCGTACCAGGTAGGTGAGAGGGGTGCATGATATCTAACGTGCACTTTGAGTATTGGGGAATTACTTTTATTAACTAAAATAGCTTTGCACTGGACATTGGCATATTACTGAGGGGGTTTTTGGGTGCTGGTTTTGCAGTTACTTACACAAAGTGGAACAAGTTTGAAGAAGGCTGTTACTTCCTACAATTTTTGCTCCTTAATTCTGCTGTTTTTCTCACTGGCTGTTTGACTCTTCCTGCACAAAGTCTGCTTGATAAAATAGGTTTTACTTGTAGCTTCTTACTTAAATAAAAGTTTCCAGTTGATTATGGTTGTCTCTGTTTCCTAAATTAAAGCCTTACATCTTGTGTTTATTCTTAGGGAGTTGCTTGCTCTGACCTGCTAAAAGTCATTACTACGTTACAGAGTAATTACAGAGAGTTATGATCATCAGAGGTGTTTATGGGAATATGCATGGTTATGGATTGGTCTGGAGCAGTGTGTCACTGAAGAGAATGTATGTGTTGTTCATTACAGTGCAATCTGAGGACCTACTCTGCCTTCAAATTTTTATGTATTTTACCAATGTGTGGATGCTGATGATAAAATGAGGTGTCTGTGCCTTTTTCCTCATTCCATTCCCCCAAACTTAGTCCAGTTGATTGAGGAAATGCTGTGGAGTTTAGCCAGCAAGTCAGGCTGGTTAGATCCCTTAACTGATCCATCTTCCTCCATAATAAACTTAGGAGTTATTTAACAAGGTTACTCTCTTTACCAACCTGCCACAAGGATGCTGATTTTTCTAAAATACCAAATACTTTTTATTATTAGCAGGGCAAAATGAATATGAAAGCGGATTTTCTGTCAGTCTTAGATGTGAGAGAAACTCACTGATAAACAGTAAGTGTTCAGAGAACAGTTTCCTAATAGAAGTGAATACAAGAATTTTTGTTGAAGAAAAAAAAAAAGTGTAATTTCCAAGTGACACAAACGTAAACAATTGTATTTAGAGTGTTAATTTAAGGGATATTGTGCTCATTTCTTCAAAGCTGTTTTGTGCTGTCATTAAAATTGGAAGGGCTATAAAGAGGCAGACAAATGGGATGTAACAGCAAGCTCCCCTTTTCTGTGGATCCCTTGTCTTTGAGCCCTTCTAGACAGCAGCTGAATCTGGAGATGGAGAAGGGAATGTGTGATGGTTTAAGTTCAAACCGGGTGGAAACACCAGAAATCACGTAGTGGTTTCACGATCGCCAATTTCGTTTCCCTGGCCAACACACCTTTTGTAGTAGTTTGAGTGTCTACCAAGAACCATTTACTCTTTTTCCTACTGTGAGATATGATTAGGAGAAAAGCAAAGCGGGCTCAAACTTATAAGGTATAAAGATAGATTTGTTAACAAACACTAAAAGAAGAGAAAATGAGAATCAAAATGAAACCTTCAAAACACTTCCCTCTCCCCCAACAGCTTCTTTTCTTTCTCACAGACAAGCTATAAAGACAAAACTTGGAACTCTAGGTGAGTATCACTTATAAAATAGTCTTTTATCAGTCCATTTAGAGAGAGAAGTCTCTTTTGGTCTGTCATGGAATTTCACCACTGACAACATAGAACAATTCTCTTGTGGGTTTTAATTCTCACAAAAGCCAGCCACCCGGGAACCTGCTTTGTGAACTTCCCATATCACGCAGCCCTTTCTGTGGCTACATATGGGCCATGGACTCATGAATACTCGTGGGGTATCATTTTTAAAGATGAACAGCTCCAAAGGCAAAGGGTTTTCTTCATCTCATGGCACAGAGACCTCTTTCCTTCTCTGGAGCAGAGGGCTCATATCTCATCTCTCTCTCTGTTCAAACTTCTCATAGGATCACAGCTTCTCATAAGATCAATATTCAATCGGTCCATTGCAAATGCCTTTGCTTATCCCTACAATTTAAACATTCTCATCATCTCCCCAAAATGCATATTTTCCCCATGGTTTAAAGGAATATTCTAGCATATTACGGTCTGTTACCATGGCTCACAAAAGACTTACAGCCCAAATACCAAGGCATCTTCTGCATCTCCTCATCACTTAGGATATAACTTCTCTTTCACCAACCCTGGTATCTTCACACTGTCTCTTACATGTCTCCCCCTCTGACTTTTCTCTCACTCAGAGAAGGGTTAGCACTTTGTAAATTTGGTCTGTCAAGGAAAGAGTTATCATCTCGCCCAGGCCTGCAGATGGTCATGGGATCTCTGCCGGGCAGTAGCTGCTCTAGCTGCATGGCTGTTGGATTTTGAAGGTGTGCCAGGGATGGGGATGTGGGCTCATGAACAGCGGCCAGGATCTCTTGCGTGGTTGGACTTTCCCCCCCCCACCCCTCAGTCCATGGGGTGGGCCCGGCCTAGCCTGGGCTCAGAGCTAGGAGCCAGCTCCCGGGAGCCTGGGGGACATCTCCCTCGGCCCGCTGGCGGCAGGGGGCAGGCCTTAGGCTCAGCTGGATGTTAATAGCCTTGGCTTCCTCTTCCCCACCGGCAGCCTTGGGCTCAGGGGCCTGGCTCAGCCCTGCCAGGGTTGCAGCAGCAGCAGAGCCTGGCCAGGCTGTGCCAGGACCGGGGGGGCCCACGGCAGAGGGGGACCTGCCCTTCCGAGGCAGGAAGGAAAAGGAAAATTTCCCGGCATTCCTCAACTTATATGTGAATTCACAAAGGCACATCCAGCCTCCTCAGTGGCTACATAATACGTCAGTATCTAAAAATCGGCCTCTGATAGGTCCCTGTTCTTTCCAAAGGAAATTCCAAGGTCCTTACAGGGAACTATTTCCTCTTTAAGTAAAAACCAAGCTGTGTTAACGCATGACAGAATGAAATCTCTCCTGAAGGCAGGCTGCTGATGGTTCCTCAAAAAGATATTGCAATTCTACAAGTTAATTGGTTTTTTAAAATACATTTGGTGGAGTTCTGCAGTGCTCTTAGAATTCTTTCTCCTGAGATCATTTTATTGCATTAAATGTTCTAGGCATGCCTTTGTTAGTATTCATCTCTTTCTCTCACAGTTTGAAGATTGTGCCCTGCTTCTCATCCATTTCTCTGTCGTGGCTTCCTCTCTAAGTTCTTAGTCTGATAAGCATATTTCCTTGGGTCCATGCTCTCGTTCTGTATGTCCTGGTTCTCTACCATAATTTTAATGACTATCCATTTCTGTTGGGACAAGGAAAAAGAGTAAACCCAAACAAACAAACCACTGGGTTTTTCTGGAATACACAGTGTATTTGCATTTTATGTTGTAAGCAGTTATAATGTCCTCTAATAATAGTTCCAAGACTTTTCTCAAGATGTATCACACCACATGCATATTTTAAACTAAATTGTGAAATTAATTCCTTAGGGAATTATGTGGTGGACTGGGATATGATTATGCATAATTTGAGTAACTTGGTTTCTGCCTTGGAGAGGAGTTAGGGAAACCTGGAAATCAGAAAGAATCTTAGGAAAATTCAGTTTGGGACAGACCTCAGAAGGTCACTTATTTCCATCTTCTCATTAGGGCAGGCCATTGGACACGCCAGCTCACTTAGTTCTTTGTCTGGTCTTGAAACCCTCCAAGAATGAGTCTGCACAACCTCTCTGGGCTTGACTGTCATTTTTGTGAAGATACCTCTCTGCAAGAACCTGCCTTCCTGTTGAATTTCTTACAGTTCCTGCGTGCCCAGCATTTCAGTGTGATTTCTCTTTTCATTGCCAACGATTGCCACCACCTGCAAAAACTGCCTGCAGATTCAAATGTTGCACTCTAGTAGTGGTTTTCCATGTGCTTTTCATCTTCAGTGCAGTTCCAAAATAGATGTAGTGATTAAAACTGCTGCGAGGCTGTTTTAGCAGAAGTAAAGGCAGGTGGGAACTGGTAGAGAATTAGCTTGTCCTTAGGCATTGAATATGACAAAAGAACAACTATTTCTTGAATTCCTAATAGTCCTCACTTGTCAAATAGTTTTTTGCAGCATCCCTGCCTGGCCCTGCCCGAGCTCCATCACAAACCCTTTATTTTGTTCTGCACAGTTCCCCTCTGTGCAGTCGTGCCTTCTAGCATTGTTGCAGCTTCTGTCTATGTACAACTCACAGATCTACCACCCTTTTCTCCTTCTGTTGGAATTGAATTCTCCACCCAACATTTCTCAACCAGTTTGGCACAAAAATATTAAGATTTTATGTTTCCTTGCAGATTAGTAGTGAGTACATCAGTTCTAATTTGCCTGTTCAGCCTAACTCCCTCCTCGACTTTTTATTTTAACTGACTGTTGCAGAGATTTGTGACCCCATGTGACACTGCTGTATTGCTTTTTTCCTATACCAAGCTGTAGCAAAATCCTGCACTTGTTACTAAAAATAAAATATTGAAGCAAAAAATCATGATCCATACATTCAGAAGCTTTTCCTTTTCTCTGTGGGAGGCCTTAGTTAATCCAGCTGAAATTAACAGAAGTTCTTTCATGAGAGATCAATAAAGCTAGATTTGTTACAAGTGTCCGTGTTAGGTTTCTTTCACTTCTTTTATACCCAACTCCCACCCCTTTCCCTCCCAATACATTCTATACATCTTCCTATATTTGTCTTTTTTTTTTTTTAATTCTGGAAGTGTGAAGTGTGAGAAGAGACAGAATGAAAGACAGCACTGAGTTGTATTTTTAAAGTACTAACAAAATATTGCTTGTTATTGTGTTGTATTTTAGAAACAGGCATGTTTCACAAGTCACTATGGCTTTGAGTCAGTTAATTTCAGTTTTTATCCTTATAGGTTTGATTTAGGCAATGAGCAGAGTAACATCAGGTAGAGGACTGGCAATGCAGCCAGAAGGGTATTGCAAAAGCATAACACTATCAAGCAGTAAAATTACACCTTTGGAGTGCAACGCCATTAATTAAAAAAAAAAAAAATAATTACTGACAATTACAGCAGAGGAAAACTATTCCTTGAAAAGTTACTATTTCAGAAAATGAAACAGAAGAAAGTTATTTCTGTTTAACAGTGTGAAGATCTGTAGTATTAAAGACATCTGTATTGCTTTATATTGCAAGATAATAACATTACAAAAGTTGTCATTAACTAAGATATGTTAATATAAATTAAGTGAAACGATTCTCTAGGCAGAAAGAACAACGAAATCCACTGATTCTTAATGCCACACTCACACTGTGTTTTTGAAAGGAGATAAAAAGATAGCTTTTCTCTGCTTATGATGCATTATACACCTCAACTCTAACATGGAGAGGAAACATCTTTTCACACACACACCTAAGTTTGCATGTCATATGTGCTCACAGCAGTCAAATAACAAAAGGAATTCTTCACTTTGTGAATCCAAGATTAAATTCTAAATTGCACCGTCTAAGGACTAATTTTATGATCATGATCTCCAGCTTTCCATCAGCCAGGAGGAAAAAAACCCAACAGTTTTTCAAGACAGAAAACACGCTACAGTTTCTGATATGATGATACAATTTCAGTACTAGAGAGTATGTGTCTCTTCCATTGTTACCTTTTGTTGTTTTCACATGTCTTTTGTTTAGCCGGGAAACCTGCCTTAAACTTTCAATTTACCGTGGATATTGCATCCTACAAATACTTAGAAGCCAGGAAACTTTATGGGCTTCAGATTGCTAAGTGTAAGTTAGGTACATGATACCTCTGGTAGTACAATATCTAAAAAGCCATATTAAAATATGATCCATCAGTTTAACTAAAACAAGGTCAAAAAATAACCAGGATTATTCTTTTATATTCTTCCTGTCATTTATGTTACAAGGCACGAAAGGTGAAACAAATACGGTCTGTCTATGCCTAGCAAAATAGATGAGGCTTTATATTTCAGATGCAACGAGGAGGCACTTGAAGCAGATGAAAAGCAAAACTGTAGCTCACACAGAAAGGTCACTTACTGTCACTCCTATGAAGAAAACTTCAGATTCAGAGTAGCACAGAGTCAGAGTTTGGGGGATGTTACCTTCTGGAAATACACACCTGCACTGAAGGTACAAGTGAGGATAACAGGAGCAGGTTCCTCTGTATCTCACCCCAATATGACAGGATTCCTCGGGAGGGAGAGCAGCGCAGAGAGGAAAATGCAGGCTACGGGGCTGCATATTGTGACAGCAGGGAGATGGATGGTTTTAGAAAGGAATTGCTCCTCTGGAGCCAGAGATTTTTGGCCATAGAAAAAGACACCTGAAAGATTCCTTCAGAAGATATTAGTGGATAATTTAAGGGAGTGATTAAATAACAAAAAAAATCTTCCCTATAAAGAGCCATCTAAAAACGGTCTGCAACTGGCTTTTGAAACCAGTGTTGTGAAGGAGGTATTTCCTTAAAAACATCACGGTTTTCTTTTATCTTCAGTAGACCATGAAAAGTCATAACTGTACTAGGAATGTATTTAATATTGATCAAATAATACTTAATCTAAATATCTATTAAATCAATTCAATCATACAGTAATAAATAAAGCTATTTTAGAGTTCTGCTAGCATTTTGCTTTCCATTGTATGGAAAGATAAATATCTGTCATCTATGCCTATCTATATTATGTACAAACTTCTCACCCTCCTTCTTTTCATTTAGAACCTCCAGAAAACAGAGATCGCTAGAACACCGCCTCTCTGAGAGGGACTATGGAGCAACCAAGCCTGAGGATGCAACTTCTGAGAAAGGAAGACAATAGAGAATTCGCTGCCAACGTTCCGTCTTGTCAAACATTCCTCCTTAGCCATACAAAGGAGGGGGAGAAGCAAAGAGGTACCGGGGGCATGCACGAAGACCCCCAGTGCAGGAGGAGGCGGGCAGCCACGGGGAAGGAGCTCTGGGTGGGGAGATGCCCGGGGGACCGAAAAGGAGGCAGGGAAGGAGTTTCAGGCTGCGAGCGCAGCTTGTCCCTACCCGCGGAGCGTGTCCTGCTGTCCTCGCCTGCGGAGTCGGTCGGCAGTGCTCCCGGCCCCGCGCTCCCGGTGCGCGGTGGCGGCGAAGGTGCCCCCCGCTCCTCCCAGAGCGCGGAGCGCCAGCGGCTCCAGCTGCTGTGGCCTCGCCAGGCGACTCCAGGCAGCCCAGAGCCACCGACACCTCCCCATCCTGCGGCCATACCGGTGGGAAGGGGCAGCGGGCGGGCAGCCCGGGAGGCTTGACTCCTCGGCGGGGAAAGGCTTCAGCCGCGGAAACTCCCTTTTCTGCCCTCCCCAGTCCGCCCGGCTGCCACGGGGGACACGGCGATGCCAGCGGTGGCCCGACCTTACTCTGCCCGGCACCGTGGGCTGTGAGCTTTGACGGCCATGAGGCTGCGTCAGCGTCTCTCATGCAGACAGCTGCTGCTGCACCCCGGTCGTGGGTAGAGTGAAGGGAACTGGGAGCCACAGGTGAGAATATCCAGGGCCAGTGAGTGCCAGTGAAAATGAGAAGTTTAATTTTTCACATTTAACACCCCAAACTGCCAGGTTACATCACTTCCTGTTACTTCTTGTAAAACAGCAGCAGTGTCTGCTTATGCTGACTAGGAAGATAAATGCTGTGGTGTTTGTGAAGGGCCTTTGGTATAAGAATGAGCACTGTGTTTGTAGGTTTGCATTCTAGGGTTTTTTTAATGTTTCGGGGTTTCCTGCCTATGGAGTGCTATCCAGGTCACGTGAAGACACTGAATATTTTAAAAAACCCAACAAACCATCAATCAAACACCTCCAAAACTAATCAGAATGGATACACAAATGAGACTAAACTCCTGGTGGTCACCTCTGCCAGTACTGATGATTAAAACAGAAATATTAATGGAATCATGTTGAGGTAGCACTTTGCGCAAATGACAGTGACGTATGAAGGATGAACGCTCACAAGCTCAATACTGAAAGATTTCTAAATGACGGTTGAATACTGATACTTTTACAGATCTTTGTCAGTTGTATTTTACCATTATTTTACGATTAACTTTTTACATCTACTGTAAGCTACTTATACCTTCAGAATAAAATGACAGTAAGGTTTTTTGTGCTTCAGTATTGTTTTGTAGAACAGCTCTTCAAAAATGTACCTGTGCCAATAAATATTCTAATGATTTCTCCTAAGCTCCACCAGGTAAGTCACAGCCTGCACTAAATTATTATTTCACCCAGTGAAACTAACTTGTTACACCTGACTAAGTCCCCGAGCTTTCGAAGATAAGTTAAAAGACAATAATGTCACATCTGACTAACTTAGCAAAAACTATTTCCATTTTACATTTATGCAAATAACTGTGCATCTACAACTGAAGGAAAGAAAAAGCCTCTTTGTGCCTCTGCACCAGAAACACACCACAATTCAGTTATGACAAAACACTGCTGGAAATTCCTGTCATAATATTAATTAATACTACTTATATAATGTAAATTACAGTCAACAGTTTTGACTAGGAACACGAAACACAACCTCCCAGTCAAAGTCACAGGAATGAGAATGAGGTTTATTAACTCCCAGAAAAATACCTGGTTGGCATAGCAGAGATTGCTCCTTTACATAAAAGGGTTATTGGTAAATTAGCATGATCCTTTCAGCTGTATACATTCCTCATATTCCACGGGAGCTTTAATAAATTATCCCCAGAAACTGGCAGCATCCAAGCTGGACTTAATGTTGTGCATATTTTCTCGCCGTTGTTTGGTGTAAATATTTGCCTCCCCTTTTTGCAGCCGTTGCTTCAGAGCAGACTTTTGCTGCTTGGTCAGTTGACGCTTTATCTTCTGTTTCACCAGCTCCTACAAACACACACAGAATTTATCATCAAAACTTCTTTAAATCATTTAGCAGTAGAGCATGATATAACAACAGAAATTTTTCAGGACCAACATGAGCATTCATGATTCATGATGTTCACCTTGACTGTAGAAATGAACAGGGTTGTTTCCTTGTAAGAAAATCATAGAACAGTTCAGCTGACTGAAAAAGGAGATCCTCTGCTATGGACAAGGTCTGCATGGAGTGTTGTGTGTGTGTGTGCTACACCCTCAGGACTCAGCATCTAAAGGGTTATGGGGTTATCTCTGCTTTTGTCTTCTCATAGTCTTTGTTATAATAAATAGCATTTTAAATATTTTTTTTAATTTTAAAATTTAACTTCAAGTGTGTTCCTTACTAAGATGCTAAAGGACCCACACCTCTCAGTGCAGAACATAGGCCTTACACAAAAATGTAAATACTGGTAATACTGCAGAACATTCCATGTCCAGCAGTATTACTTGTTTGGGGCTGGTTTTTTTAGCACCCTGGTTATTCTGAAGTTTAGATTACAAAAAAATATGACTGACTCTAATGGAAAACAACAACTCTGTAACACAAGTGTGGCTAAGGGAGATGGGGAATTAGTGATTTACAATTCCTCCTCTAGTTTTCCCATTCCATCAAACTGGAGTAGTTCTATGAAATTTCATCTGTTATTTGCACCTGTGGCTCATTCTGAGCTCTGCTCTCCATTGTGATAGCAGTATCTGCCCACAACCAAAACGAAGCCATGATTTTGTAGATTGTGGCATGGTCCCAGCTCAAGTTGCCACACTGATCCCAAGTGCACACCTGCATATTTTTTTTCTTGGAAGAAAAAGAGAAATCAAATTATTTTAATTTATTTCATCATGGTGGAATCGTATCTTGCTGGAAACCTGCTAGAATAAATTCTGCAAGGCAGATACCACTATGACATGTTATCTAATGTAAATTCACCAAATTCTATTGCTGAACTGCCGCACTTGGTGGAAAGACTTATTAGTCTTTCCATCATCACAACCTACATGTGTTCTGAAACTCCTGATGTCAAGTAGACATATCACCTACTGCCTACTCTGGGGTTGAAGAAAAGGACATTAAATTCTGCTGAAAATGTCCTGATTTATGTAATTCAGAAGGTCAAATTCAAATTGCCCAAGAGATCACTGTTGAAGGTGAGTTCACAGAAATCTTTTGGAAAAGAACGTGAAGAAATCTCTAAGAAGAGAGGTGAGAAAGGCAATATTAAATCTAGACTCAAGTATCCACATCCAAAATAAAAAAAATATTAATTGTGGCTAGCAACTGAAATGGATGAACTCATGCTGTTAGGCCATTAACATATATTAATATAAATTAGTTATTGGGTAAATGAGAGTTGTTAGTGTTGATATGGAGCTTCAGTCAGAGACCAAAAAGCAAAATACATGAAGGAAGAGTGCTGGAAATCACTCCCTGTAAACAACTACAGCAGTTATCAGTCCTATTTTTCTGTGGGACTGGAGAAACACGTTGGAGAGATAGACGGTGACTGTTTTTAAAGATGATTAATGCCAGAGAACAATTTCAGAAACAGGTGCTAACAGCCATGTGCAGTTTAAGGTGGCCTAAGGGTAAACTCAATGACAGCATAACAAAACAGTATTTACCGGAGGAATGGTTGAACAGCTCCCAACACTTCTGACTGATGTGATGCTCTTTGTCCTTGTTCTGTGCCCAGCAATGGGAACAATACACTCTTCATTACTGAAACACACAAATGAATGTATTATTCCACTAGCAAGATAAACACACCTTTGCCTTTATAAGCACCCTGTTTGAGTCTTCACTTTCTGGGCTACAACTTGAAAACTTGTGACAGAACATGAAAGTTTTTAAACATTAACACTGGTTGTTCAAGACAGGCACTTTGTGAAAGGAAGAATTTGTTGCACAACAGCCATGTAAACATCAAGCACAAGAAGAGAAACCTCAGGGCAGTAAAACACTTCAGATCCTGCACAACGTTTTGACAATATTTAACTGAAAAGCAAAAGCAAATGAGAAGGAGTATGATCTCAGTATTCACAGACATGGTGGGCTGGCACACTCAAGAAACAGAATTTACACACGAGGGGTTAGTCTGAAGGCAAGCAGGAATTTCTAAGTATGTCAGGAAAGGAATTAAAAGCCAGAACAACATACAGTACCATACATTTGAATAAAACACTCCAAGGAGCTTGTTCTTGATAACTTCAGCTGAGTGAGCAGCAGAACATTTGGCTTTGGCACACAGTATCTGAATCATATCATGAATGTTATTTAGAAGTAGTATTTTTTAACACTATCAGGAACTACTTCATTACCAATATTAGCTGAAATGAAGAAAAAGGGGAAAAAAATCCACCACTGAAAATAGGTTGGTCTTTGACCTACCTATTTCAGTTCAAGACCTGTTTTCTCCTTAGATACTACAACAGAGCTGAACAACACCAGCACCAATAGGAAGGGTATTTACTGCTGTATTTTCAAAATAAATTGGATTTTCAGTCTTTAGTTTAAACAAGGGCAGCTGAAGAGCAGTTCTTCTTGAGCTACTTGACATATTTACATTTTCAGGGGCAAAGGAAGGGTCACACTCCTAGACAGTAAATGTGAATCTTTACCTGTAATGACTGAATTCCTCATTTAAAGCTGATGAGTTGACCAGCTCAAGGCACTCATCTTCGTTCTCCTTACCCTCACAGCACCCTCCTTGACCTGCCTGACCTTCCAGCTCAGCAGCATTTTCAGTTAATCTTTTGCCCTTAAAAGAAGTAACTGCAGAACTCTCTGCATCTTCACTGGACTTCCAAGGCACGGCTGGCCCTTCAGCTTTTTCCAAGGCTGAACTCAACTCTGCCATTTTCAGTCTTTGTGTATTTTCAGCTGCATCAGCCTCTTCCTCACTGCTGCTCACGGCACTATCAGAGGCTCTGCTCTCAGAGAAATCACCCACTTCACACGTGAAGTCTTTGCTGTTTTCATTTTTGTTGAAGAAGTTGAGCTCTTTCTCAGCGTCCTCTGCAAGTTCTAACACCTCTGTGTCGTTATCCTCATCAGAGCCTGCGGGGTAAAGCAGTTCATCATCTTCCTGCACCTCCTTTGCATAGCCACTGGCAGCAATCTCTTTATCAAGAGAACACTCTCTCCTGTGAAAGAAGAATGTTTTCTTTTAAGATGCTAAATTTAATAAGCCAAGTTACCAATATACTACATTTTGGGTTTAAAATGCTGACCAAGCTAGACTAAAATTACCCACACCATTAACAAAAAAGGTACACTCTGTTGAAACACACAAAAGACATGATGGTGCTGAGCTTTAGGTGAAATACTAACTTAGAATGTAATCCAAAACCACAAAACCCCTCCAGAAGATGATTCCATCTCCATAACCTGCATTTATGGTGTTTTTTAAAAAGGAAATAGTTTTACTTTAGCAGGAACAACATTTGGGTTTAAGTTGAAATCATGCTTAAGCAAACAGAGTAATAAAGGTGTGACATACAAATGCTGATTGAAGAGTGGAACTCCTTAGGAAAAGCGCTCAGGATGAAATAGAACTGTTTTCATTGCAATAGTTTCAGTCTTAAAATGAGTGAAAAATTAGTTTACTTTTTAGAGGTAGTAAAACACTTTAGGAAGAAAAGCTTAAATGTAGTAATGCCTGAGGAGGCACTCACCCTATTTACAAGCATTTTAAAAATAGCTTTAAAATGGAAACCCAAATTAATCCTCAATATATTAGAACTGTCAAACAGGCTGATTCTGCATTACTGTTGAAATTTCCTGGACATTCACCATTTGGACCAAGCTTTCAGGTTGACCTCTCTTCCTTTGTTGCAAGATGACAAAGAAGGCAGCAGAGGATTCTAAAGCACACTTGAAAACTACTTACAGTAACTTCGAAGAAAACACAATAGAAATGAGAAAAATATAACTTAAAATTGCATAGTTGGGCCTATTTTTTTATTTCTCCCACAGGCATCTCTCACAGGAATCCACTTTTCTCAGAAAACCAACACTCGTGCCATAAATAGAACTCAAGTTCATCTGGTCATTTCTACCTGATGTCTTTGAAGGTTGGGAAGAGCTCACTCTCATAGTTGAAGCGTTTCTTGAAGAACTCCTTAATACAGTTAACATCTCTGTTAAAATACCTGTAAAAAATTCAGAATTGTACAAACAAAAAATCAGTGAAGTCTATTGCAATGAGAAGCATTTACCCTACATGTAAATTTATTTGAAAATTATTTCTATTAGTAATCTCAAGCCAAAAGGTGTGAGGAAGAGAAAGTGGATACAGTTAATTTCTGAGCGTTTCTTAACCAAACAGTATTGTTATCTCTGAGAAGCAATTAATCACCCATTTATTCTGCAGAGACATTTCTACTTATTCTTCATTTGGAACATTACTTGGGCTGCATCACAATGGCAGAAAAAGACTCAGGAAAAGACTTATGGAAACTCATGGTTGACCGTTTGCTGTCATCAGCATTTGTCAGATTCACCTGGAAAACACCTTTAGATCTAAACCTACCATTCAGCATTTGCATGTGATGTTGACATCATCTGAGGGAAATCAATCAAAGTGGCATGGTCGTTATTATCCAAGATGAGATTAAACTCATTGAAATCCCCATGGATCAGACCGTGATTGGCAAGTTTTACAATCAGGTCCATTAATTCACTGTAGACAGCAGCAGGATCTTCCATTTGGCGTACCTGGCACCTGAAAAGTTAAGCAAAATACAATATTCTGAACCTTGAAAGCCTTAGTTTAAAAATACAGATAAAGTATGCGAAATACTCTGACAGAATGCCAGAGTAATTCAAATTAAAAGGGCCCTCAGGTCTCTCTCTAGTCCAGCATCTGCCTGAAAGCGAGTCCAATCTGAGACCAGACCAGAGTGCTCAGGTCTCCGTCTAGTTGGGATAGAAAACTTCCAGGAATGGAGAGACACAGTGAAATCCTCCCAAGCACCCTGTGCCACTGCCTCTCAGTCCTCAAGAGGAGAAAATACCTCCTTATTGCCAGGCTAAACCTCATCTAAACTCACACTCATTGTCTCCCATTGAGCACTGCTGTCATAATGCATTATGTAAATAATGGACCAGCAAACTTCTATGTTGCTTCTGTTTTAGGTAATCTTATCGTGTCAGTAAGAGCTAAATCTTCTTACATTGAATGCAAACGGCCCCTGGCCTTTTTTTTTTACAAAATCAGATTTTCTAGATTATGCTAGGAAAAGAAGAAAAAGTAAACTTCCCCTGCAGACTGCCACAAGGAACTTGAAGTGTTCTGTTTACATGCTGGACGTGAAATTATTTAACAAATGAGGGTGGGAAGACAGAATACAATGTATTCTTCAACTCTTTTACTTTGGAATTAATTCCCTTTTGATTAAACTTAAGATCTTGAATCCTATACAAGACAAGGTGCTGGTTTGTTCTATAACTAGACACTTAAGGTCCCTGGATTAGACCTGGTTATTGTACGAAAGAGACAGGTCTTTTGCATTCAAAACCAAACCAACCCTTCACCTACAAACCTCAATAATATTTAATTCTCTAGAGGTTGGAAAACTCAAGCAAAATTATCTTTCTCAAAGGTGCAAAACCACATTGTATGTGGCAGTCTATATAAACAATGCAGTTACAAACTCACCTGAATTAACAGAGCACAGATCACAAACTGGAGCTCAGAATATGAGGGGCATTATTACGTTATATACGAAGTAACATACAGAATATGCAATTTCTGTGTAGAAGACAAGGAAAAACCCTAACCCCGTTATTTTTCCTAAGGTCGTCAAGGTCTCTGTAACACAGAGAATTCAAGTTTCACTACTTACAAAGGATATCCATCAACAAGCTCCATAACAACCGCATGCCTGTTGTAGTCTATGGGCTTTGGAACAGGAAATTCTCTGTCATGCAGAACCTGGAAAGAGACAACACATTGAAAAATTAAAATTAAATAGTTAAGGAAACATTACGTATATGGACAAACACACACCTAAGATAAGCAGTCCATATCACTGTGATAGCAGCATATATTGCCCAAATCACACGCTTAAGAAGGAAAACAGCCTCACAGCCACTGGAACTTTCACTGCAAAGACAATAAAACGCTGATGTTTAGACACTGAGTACACTGCCTTCAGTTTAATTATCGTGCATCTGGAAGAAAACCACAACAGACTGGAGAAATGACACAACCTTATCTGGTACATTAGCCCGTGGAATCAGTAGCAGGTAACTGGAAATGGGCTGTTTGGCATTAGAAAAGAATTCCACACTAGGCTGCTGCCAATACACTCCTGCCTGATTAGTCAATCAATGCTCAGTTGCTGTAAACACAAGAAGTTCATTCTTAAACAGTTGTAATCAGCATTATACCACACTTAAGATTAACCAAAGGTAGGTCATAATATTTTGAAGCTCTCCTGTTTGCCTTTTCTAGCAGAGATTCACTGGATCCACTCAACTTTTCTACGGGTTCATTATCGTTTTACTCATTCTTTTCTTACAAGACTTTTCTAAGAGTCATAAGCTAAAGCAACATAAATACAGTTTTTGTTACTTAAGTGTTACCACTTTTCAGCACTCAGTTCAGCTAATACTGCTTTTCAGCACTCAATTAAAGCTCCCCCAACCTTCTGCTCAGGGAAACTGACCCCCGCAATTACATTCCTACAAATTCTGACCACATAAGACTTAACCAGTTGAATCACCTGGACCAATAAAGAGGTTCTAAATTATGGTGCTAGTTCTTTCTCACTCTGTGGAGGCCACTGAGACAATCCATCATGGTTCTTTTTTCCACGAGCAAGAAAACCACGTTTCATGTATAGGTTACTACTGAATAGCACAAAAAGAGAAAGGAAAACTAGGTTTATTATTAATAATTAGTTTTCAGCTATCACCTTTGATCACTATACAGTATCTGTGTTTTTTAAAAGCAGGTAAAAAACCACAGAATTCAAGGATAGCAGGATGTGCTTGAGAATGAAATCTTTTCTCACAGTGCAGAACTAAGTGTGCCTTTTTAGATCAAAACACCAGCTTTTATCTGAAAGATTTCTCTCAATGGCACAGCAACAAGTGAAAGCTTGGTAGAATAAAAAACAGATTAATTTTAAGAAATGACAGCTGCTTCCTAGTTCATGCAATAACTTTTGAAGGAAAAACTGCAGAACTGGTGATATATAGATTATCTGTCCATAAATAACATCATTAATTTGAAATTCTCCCATGATACCTGAATCTGTTCCATGTGATTTCAGTGGCAAAGCTTAATTTTGGCACCGGGAAGTGTACAAAGCACGTTGCATTGAAACTTTCTGAAATGTATACTTTAAGTCCACTAGGACAGAGAAAAAATGAAGCATAATTCCTACCAGTACTGCAAATACAACCTGATCAGAAGACAGCCTGAGAGGCATCTTCCAGCCTGTCCCACCTTTGCTGGCACTGTGTAAGTGGCCACCTACCTTCATGTAGGCAAACTCCTTCATTGCTGCTATCCGGGACAAGTACAGCCAGGACATTTTGTGCCTGTGCTTGTGGTAGTCACGTTTGTTTTTCAGGTTTCGGAAGGAGGTTCTCCCCAGCCGGTGCAATTTCAGCGCAAACTGCTGCTCCTCTTCGTTGGCAACAACATAGATATCTAGAAAATAGTAACAGCACAAATCTAAGAAATGAATGCTGTCTAACAAGCCAGCTGAAAAAGTGCAGTGAAAGTTTGTCACCTCGCTCCTCACCCTTTCTGACCCGCAAGTTTTAGCAAAAGCAGCTAATTACAGAGGTTGGAACATGAAGAAATTACTGCCAAAGAGTTCATGGCACTCCAATAGAAGAAATGATGATAGGATCTGATGTATCTTTCAGTATTCTGGTGTTCTTAACCACACCCTGGAAGAGCTTCTCCTTCCTGATGAATGGACAGACAACTCAAGGGATCAGACTCTTAATTTAAACTGTTAACAAATGCCCTAAACTTAATTTCTAGCATTTGCCCCAAATAATCCCCTTCTCCAGTTACAAAAGCCACGTTCTGTGTCAAACGACATGAACATAAGAGGAACCAAGGCAGTGTTCTGACAGTTTCGAGCCTATTTTACTTTACCACCTTATTTCTAAGTGGGATGAAAAACCTGAAATTATCTTTTTGTTAAATGGTTTGAAACTCTTCACAAAGCACAACACAAGTGGCACCTGTCTGCAATGTACCTTTTTAAAATTAAAGAAACAGACAAAATGGGCAAAATGCAATTACGCTGTTGTGAAAACATACTCAAAGGAAGCCAGAAGCCTCACAGAGAATTTGAACATGCTATGTTTAAATACATCTTGGTGTTTGACAGATTAACTGATCTGCCTACCCAGAGGAGAGCTACCTTAGTTTCTAGCAAAATATTTGCAATATTACAGATGTGTTTGATTTAAAAAATTATTAAAAATGTTATTTTAGTTTACCTGATTCTTTGCCAACACCCATCTGGTTTCCCACAGAATTGATGACTTGCCGGGAAGAGAGAGTTTTCAGAGCCAGATAATCATACCCTGCATTAGTTAACCGATAACCCTGGACAGCTGGGTAAAAATAAAATACATTTCACTCCTTATTATGCATACATCACATTTAAAATAAATCTCAATTTAGCCTTGTTTCTTAAGGTACATACCACCCCAGTAATATTTCATCCCCTGGCTCTTACCAGCCCAATTTGACTGAATGGTGAAGATGTTTAAATTGGATTGGAACAATCCTCAGTCCTCTGAAGAACTGGGACAAAAGGGAGAGGTTTTTCCCACAGACATCTCCACTGTGTTTGTAGGGCCAGATCCAACTAAAAGGCTGAAGGGAAGGGGGAAAGGCCTGCACAACTTTGTTATACAGCAGACAATAAACACTGCTTTAGCAGCTGTTCCTGAGGCAGTGAAATGTCCAAGGATTGTGCAGTCTGTTTCATAACTGTGAGGATATCAGTCATTTGGGTTGATTCCTACTTGCTTCAAGTGAACATTGCTTCAAGTGATGGTTCTTTTTACCTCATTCTGAGAAAAAAAGAAATTTACCTGTTTATCTTTTTTCAGTCTGTCACTTCTAAAAGTACAAGCAGACACAGCATCTGGTGCTGCACAAACCCACATTTCTAGGCTGAATCCAAGAAAAAGCAAAGCAAACACTCTGGGCACTCCTACATCCCAATCTGTAGGGCAGGTACCACTGTAAGGCACTGGGGACAGGATAAGAAAGGGAGACACAAAAGAAGACAAAATTCAAACTCACTTTTAGTTCGTTCATAAGCCAGAAGTTTGTGCTTCGCCAACTCTCTCAAAATTTTATTACAGCCACCGTGTTTAAGGCTGGCAATGGAAGCAATTAAGCTAGCAGGAACTATTTCATGGTTCTTCATGCCCATTTCCACCTAAAAGAGTAATTAGAAACGGATTTGTCAGCCCTGTGTTCAACAACGAAATATCAGATCCTGCTCAAGAGTAAAACCCCTTTTCAAACAGGCAATTTATTTAAAGATTACAGATTTTAAGACTTAACTTTCTACGTTTTAAGGCTTAACAAGCCTTTCCATTTGCTTCACTGCTCCTTGGCAGCGCATGTACAACCCACCCTGGGAACCTTCAGTGCCAGGCACGACGGGAGTGGCTAATTAGACTGCGGTCCCAGTCAAGGGAAGCAGAGAGAGCAGAGACGCTGGGGATGCTGCCTCACCCCGATGGGCCTGCGACCACCCGGGCATCCCCAGGGACTCTCCTGGGCATCCCCAGAGAACCCCCGACATCCCCAAGAACTCCTTGCCCTTCCCGATTCCCCCCAGCCGGGCGGCCGAAGGAAATACGGGCCCGAACCAGTCCGTCCCCAGAAGAGGCCAGCACGGAGCCCCAGGCGGGTCCCCTCCCGCCGCCGGCTGCGACACCGCCCGGCTCCGCTGCCCACGGCCGGCTCACCGCGGTTAGCACCCTGAAGTGCTCCCGGGACAGGTACCGCAGCATCACCACGTTCAGCTTCCCCATGGCCGCGGTGGCAGAGGAGCGGGAACGGGAAAAAAAGAGGAAAAGGAGGAAGAAGATCAGAAAAGGGATGAGGAGAAGGCTGTGGAGGACGGGAACAGGCTGCACATGCGCAGCAGCGCCCCGGATAGGTCCTGGCAGCTGCGTGCGCTGCTACGCGCTCCGCCCGGTCCCGCTGCGCTCTGCCCGTCACCGAGCCGAAGACCGGACCCGAAACGCAGCGAAACTCTGCTCGGAGCTCGGCGGGACCCCCTTCCATCCCTCCCTGCCGCGGGGGAGTCGTTTGGGACGCCCGTGCATCTGCCAGGACCCGTTCCCCTGAGGAGTCCTTGCCGCTCGTCACGTGACGCTGTGGGACAGAGAGGAATGCGAGGGAACAGCGGGGCCTGGCTGGGGAAGAGCTCTCTTCTCCGAAGGATGACCCGGTGTTGCCAACCCATTTAAACTCAAATCCAGACGTTTTGGCAAGCTAATTGTTAAAAATGACCCTACAATATTGGCTTTCGCTTTTATGTATTAGCTTTTGCATGTTGTTATTGATCATAAGTATTCAAATAGGACCCAATTTATAACTTATTTTACCTGCTTGTTAATATAATATCATCTATTGTACTTAAAAGTATACATGGAAATAGCCCGTATGACCCATGGAGATAGCAGTGTGATGAATACATCATATCTATGTATACACTGTACAGCTTACAGAAATAGCGTTCTGATTATATTGTAGGCCTTAGCAAAACATGAAATGTTAAAATGCTTCTGTGTAACTAAGAGAACGGTGTAAAGCAATCATGTTGTTTTCCCACATCTGCTGACTGACCTCTCCAAGTGATAACAGTGACACAAACCAGAGCACCCGAGGAGAATTAGAGAAGAACTTGTTAACTCCTTTTACCAGGGAAGTGTGAAACAACAGGATGAAACCACAAGAAGGAATAAAATATATTAATCTGATCGGTAGGATGCCGTGCAGATAAGTCAGAGTGTAAAACCAAAACAAGAAAGAGCTCCTGCAACATCAAAAGCTCCCAAGAATGTTTGAATAATGCACGAAACTTGTGAATATATATGTACCTCAGTAAAGCAGCAGTATATAGGTAACATAATTTACTGGTGTGTTCTTTGGCTGATAGCCAGGAACACCCCAGCGCTGGACATCGTTCCTTCCCCTTATTAAACTTTTAAAAATATTCTAAACCGTGACCTTTTGTTTTCTCACTAATGTAGAGAAAAACTCTTTGGTCTTCATTTACACTTCATAGCAAATATTCCACTAGGAGAAAGCGAAGAACATTCATGTTCCACCACTTAGACCCCTGTAAAAGCAAGTTCTGAATGCCAACACGTCAACGCTTGATGCAGTTTCCTTCACATTAACGTACTAGAACCTCATCTGGCCTACTTCTTTTTCTCCCATTTTTTTTCTTGTTTTCCCCCACTGTCTACTGTAGGTATGAAAATAGGAAGATAATTTTCATTTCTCTCAGCCAGCCATCTGTGTTCAGCTGTCTGGTCAGCTATCTTGAAAAAAGAAAAAACAAAACAAAACAAAACAAATGCAAACAAAAACAGTGTAAAGAGCAGAAGACAGCCACATCTGGTGCACATATTGTGAACAAAGATCCATATTTATTTTCTGCGATCTCTGAGTCTTACATCCCATGTAGACTATATATTTGCTCATCAAATTTCCATTCTTTATGGTTTGTAAATCTTAGAGACTCTATAATTGTTACAGATTACAGGCAAAGTTAATTTTATCTGTCTTTGTTTTTATCTGCCTGCTAATGCCGTGGTCAGTACACTCAGATGAGTCCATTTCATGGACACACAACAGGAAATAGGCTGAACTGCATCCTCCAGGGTACTTTAATTTTGGCCCAATTCCTCACTGAGCTGACACAAAAGAAGCACTCACCTTTCCCAGGCACATCTAGTAGCAAATGAAGACCATTTTTTCCTACCCTTTAATCTTTGTTTGGCTTTTTTAAGAACCTGTGGCCTTCCTGCCTTGCTCTGATTCTAGACCCGTGAACTGAAAAGTTCCTGTCACTGATTCTGGAACAGATTTTGCCACCTGGTCAACAGGGGAAGAAAGATGAGAAACTCAGAGTTTCAGGAGACAAGGAAATGAACATGTGAGGCTTGGTGTCCTCCTTTACTCCCTTTACTTCCCTCCTTTACTTCCCTTTATAATCTGACCACCTGAGGAACCAGTTAGTAAATTCTGTGTTCCTGATATTTCACTATTCCATTTGCCAACAGAAGCAGGAGGAGTCCCAAAGAATCCACAGTTGCATAGACATAAATTATTCTGTAAGGATCTGTCTTTTTCTAAGGGTGTGAAATCTCCAGCAAGAGGAGATCAAATCATTAGTCAGACTTACTGACAGCATTCTAGAAATAGAAAATGCTATGTGGAATACCTAACTTCTTCAGAATTTCATGAACACCTGTTTTGCTTTCCGTGACTGTACCAACCAAAAAACCAAAACAAAACCAACCAGCCAAACAAAAAACAAAACAAAACAAAACAAACCAACAAAAAACACCACCACCACCAAAAAAACCCACTTCATACCAAAGACAGCACTTTAATATAAAATTTCTGACTTGGCCTGGAACAGGCCAACATTTTGTGAATGCTGAATGGTAAAAGCAGACAGCTGATCTCCAATAAAAATAATTAAATGGTTACTTTTTCCTTTGAACAGAAACTGTCTGGATGCTTAAGGAGAATGTATCCCATCTGATCCACAACTCAGGAATGTACAGTTGTAAAGTCTGGTGGCATGTTCCACAAATTCATGGATTACTTAGGCCACACTGTACTGCAATTACGCAATGTTCTGATGCTTTTAAGTGAAAGTAAATCTAAGCAGAAGTAAAACTCAACTGAATTGTGTACTATAAAACCCACCAAGCTTCATACTCTGGAAAGAAAACATAATTTTTGACTATGTTGAGTGTTTCGTTCCATGAGAGCTCTTGTTGACATACGGCAAGATACAAAACAGGACAATTGAACAAATTTTCATATTTTGTTTTTTTCCATTTGAGAAAGGGAAATGGAGAGATCACAGCATCCTGAAGGCTAGCATAGGTAACCCAGACTAATCCTCACACCAGTCCTGTTGGCAACTCCTTCAGTAGTTTTGACAGCCAGATCTGGGCCAACCAGGAGCAGTATGAAGAAATCCAGCCAGGCAGACAGCTACAGTGCCATTCATCAGTCCTGGAAAAAGCATTCCAGGGCTTGACACCTGTGTTCCAATGCTTGCCAAGCACATCCCAGGAGTGGCTACATGGGCATTGGCTTTCACAGCAGCGAAACAGAAGGAAAGCAGGAGATCTGTGTGAACCAGTGTGAGCAGTGGGGAACACACTGCCATGGTCCTGAGAATCAGAAGGGTAAAAGCTGGAAAAATAGTGCATTGCTATATGGACAGTTCAATAGGGGACGCAAAGGTTGCACACACAAGCAAAGCAAAATAAGGAATTAATACCCTGCTTCCCATAGCTGGGCTGGTGTTCAACACCTCCAGCAGAGCAGGGTCCCATCGCACATCACAGTGACTTGGGAGGACAAATGCCATCACTCCAAATGTCCCCTCTTCCTTCTTCCCCCATTTTACACACTGAGCCTGATGCCATATGGTCTGGAATATCCCCTGGGTCAGCTTGAGTCACCTGTCCTGGCTGTGTCCCCTCCCATGTACATCCAGCCCCCTCACCAGTGTGGCAGTAAGAGAAGCAGGAAAGGCCTTGGCTCTGTGCAAACCCTGCTTAGCAATAGCAAAAACATCTCTGTATTATCAGCGCTGAGTTCAGCACAGGTCAAAAACACAGCCCCATAAAAGCCCCTGGGAACAAAATTAACTCTACCCCAGACACAACCACCACAGAGGTGCAGAGCAGAAACTATGGAGATGGCCCCCTTGTTGATCCCCGCCGGCAGCAGGGAAAGGGCAGGGGGCAGCTGGCAGTACCCACGCTGCACCAGTGCCTCACAAGAACTAGTCTTCAGGAATAAAAGAGCAGAACAGGCACAGCCAAACCCAAGCACAGCTCAGTGCGCCTTTATTAGTGAAACTCACAGATCTCACCCCAGCGAGAGGGCTCTGCTGCTGCCCTGCAGCACAAGCCAGGCACGGGGATGCTCCGTGGGGGGACTCACTGCTGCCAGATGATTTTCAGGTTCGGGGGCAGCTCTGTGGCCACGAGTTCATCAATCTTGGCCCCGTCCTTCACGGGGTTGCAGTAGAAACCCAACAGGTCCCTGGCGCGGCGCATCCGGTGCAGCTGGGAGTTGGGGACAGCGTGTCCCAGCTCTGCCGCCAGCCGGGCCAGCAGGCGATGCTTCAGCCTCTTCTCCTGCAGAGGAGTCTGCTGCCAGTCCTCAGGAAGAGAGGGCCCAAAGACCTCCCTGACGTGGGACTCGAGGCAGCTCTGCAGGTCCTCGGGAGGGAGGTAACTCCGGCTTTGTGGCAGGGGGCAGATCAGGCTGGGCTCACTCCTCTCCTCCTTCTCAGGAACTGCTCGGTCTGCTTCCACTTCNCAATCACCCACCCACCTTATTTCACTGGTCTGAGTGAAAACAGCGTTTTAACGGGATTAATTACTGTTACAGCTCCATTTTCTAATTTACTGTGAATAAAAAGCATAACAGAAAATAACCACTACTACAAAAGAAAATCAGTACCCACATGTAGAAAAAAACCTCATCACTAGTTTTAAGTAAAAATTTACCTTCTTTTACGCCACAATCTAGTCAACAACCCATGTGTGAGCTCAAGAAAAACGTTACAGAGGAACTATTTTTCATTCCCGTGAAATCTCTCTTTTGTCACTCCTAACAAAAGCAGTAACACTTTTAAAAGGCCCCAACCCTGCACCACTGCATCCGCCCGCCAGCAGTGCACTCGGTGGGCGCTGGTTGCCCGGAGAACCTGTGGACTCTCCTTCCCTAAGGACATTCAAAATCCGCCTGGACAAATCCTGAGGGACTTGCTCGGGGGTGTCGGGCTAAGTGACCTCCAGAGGGCTACAGCCCGGTGAAGGCCCAGCATGCGGAGAAGGCCAGAAGCCACCCCCCCATCCTGTGCCCTGCGGGTACCTGCGGCCGCCCCAGAACGCCCTGAGCCCCGCGGGGCCGGGCCCCGGCCTCCGCCGCGCCGCCGCCCGCACCGCCGCCCGCACCGCCGCCATGCTGGGGGCGCCTTCCCGCGGCCGCCGTGGGTGACGCATTTCTGCCGCGCCCCGCAAAACCTCATGGGAACTGTAGTCCGTCCCCTCAAGCCAGCGCCCTCGCTGGGAAATGGAACGTGCGAAAATTTCGTCCGGAAAGCGTTCTTTGATGTTGGGTCTTTGTGTGCTTTCAAGCCTTCCCGACAAGAAGGGAGATTTAATTAAGCAGGCAGCAAGCTGTAAGTGCTGTCCAGGTGTTGGAAAATTCACAGAACTGCTAAAAACGGGCCAGGAGACCAGCTCCTTTTTAACATCCTTTATTGAAAACAGCCCGTGCGGGGGCTCGAGGGATGCCGGCACACCGCCAGTGCTCTCTGGGACGACGCAGAGGAGGAGGAGATCAGTTCCGTCGCACGGCGGACCTGGGCCTTCCTTCCTCACGGGAGACCCCCAGGACACGCTTGCCACCGCTAGGTCCAGAGGTGCCATGCTGGTTGAGTGCTGTTTAGGACACGGCGACGAGGTGTACAGTCTTTGGCCGGCAGTCTGTTGTTTTCTTTGCCTGGAGGTACCACTCTGTTTTTGATGTGGTGCTGGCTCCTTGTTTAGGGGTTTTACTTCTGAGTGGTGTGCCCCATGAGCACCTGAGGTCTCCTCATTTGCATGTACGCCGTTTTAGGGAGCAGTGGAGGCCAAACCCCATGCGAAAGGGGATACAATTACAAGGTAGGGGATAGACAACTTGCAGCATTAACAAGGGTGTAGTTACAGGGCAGGGGATATAACCGATAACTCATTAAAGCAACTAACCATTAACTCATTAACATTATGCCGTTGTAAACTTTAGATTAACAACCTATTTATATCAATTCCCCCCTCTAATTCTTTTATCGGGCTTCTGCCTGCATTAATTAGCAACTTCTTCTTCTTGGAAGTATAAATTTCTTAGTTCCTGGTATTGGTCATAAATCTGCTTAGCACTCTGGAGGTCTTGATTATTCATTACCATGATTTTGTTTACTTCTTTCGTGTTAATCTCCTTTTGGCTTGCTTGTATGGCAGCCATTACGGTTCGGATTAGGCAAGGGAGTAGACAGGGTAGGAAGATCAATCCTGCAATTGCACGTACAGTGACGAAGGCTATCTTTTTCCACCAGCTCCCTTTCAAAGACCAGAAATTATCCCACCAGCTGGTATCAAACATAGGGGTCCACTCCTGGGTTCCCTGCAGGTAAAGCCAAGAGG
>VXBN01005720.1:0-10820 GCA_013397395.1 Sinosuthora webbiana | reverse complement strand
GAGGCAAATTCTTTCTTCTACAAAAACAGAGTGTACACAGAGAGCCAGGGGGAACTTAGTCAGCAGAGCCCAGCAGTGACACAAACACACACATACGTCTGCTCTTCCCAGGTGGGACAGCAGCTGGACGCAGTGCTGTTCATCTAGAGCCGTGCACCCAGAGCCATGTTTCTGGGCATGCCCAGCTTGCGTGTGCACCTAGGTACATGTGGAGAGCTAGTGCACACACACAGGCACTTGCTCACTTGCACAGAGCCCTGGTGTACACCAGTACTTGTCAGTAGCACACACTTGCACACACACACGGAGTCATGCACACTAATATGTGTAGTGTTATATACATACATATCTTACACAGGGCCATGCTCACACATAATCCAACAGAGGATCTGTAGCCAGTCCTATCAGAGAAAAAAGAAACAGCCCTCCTTGGTCAGAGCTGAACTACAGAGGTATCTATGTGTACAATGCTGTGCACACTAGCACATCAGTAGCCATGCAAAGCGGGATGTGCACACTTACATCTGGGCACACTAGAAAACACACATGCATGCATTTTCACACATTGACACACACGTACATATGTACACACACATATGTACATAATGGGGTATGTGTGGTCCCCATTTTTGTGGAGGGTAGCCTACAGTTTCTTGGGGATTAGGCACATACGGTAAGGAAAGCTCTAGGCCTCTCTTTAGGGGTGACAGTGACTTTGAAACAGAGTTTATCAAGGTTTTATCTCGGATTGTGTTGGGGAAGATGAAACAGGGAAACCTTATAAATATGATTGCTTGGCAAAAGATTCTGAAAATATGAAACCTATAAGCAAAGTAGAAATGAAAGCTAGCTTTGAGATGTAGGATACGGAGTCATTAGTTACTATATAATCAGAAAACAATTGTCTAACCAGCTGAAGGAGAATCCTTTTTGATTGAACAATACCCTTCTGCTAGCTGATGGATCCAAAGGTAAATGCAGCAAGAGAAAAGAGTCTAAAGAGTAGCTTTTAGAGTTTAAAATGTAACACAGTGTGGTAATGTAGTAGTTCTTTTAGGCTGTATGTAGATTCTGTAGGATTTGTGTCTTGTACTGGTTGGTTAGTGTAAATTAGAATATTCACCACAGAAAGAGATTTAATGTATTGTAACAGGAATTTAGCTCTCTCTCACTCTCTCTTTCGGGCATGCTTTTAGCTGTGGCTGGCAGCTTAAGCAAAGCTCTTGTACCCATGACCTATGCAATAAACTGCATGTTTAATGAGCTGCCCTGGACTCCAGAGATCTCTCTCGTTGCCATCCCATCAGCCCCTACAGGACTGAAAGAGGGAAAGGTAATTTTTTTGTTGAAATCACTGTATATGCATGGAAAAATATCTAAGCTTTTGACACCCAAGCTCTTCTCTTAACCTGAAAGAGATGTAGCACCTGCTAGTGTTAAATTTGAGTAGAGAACTGTGGAAGCCCAGGGGTCTGCCACCAGGGTAGTTATGCCTCAACCCTGGAGGGACTGATGCAAATGGGGAGAAATACCCCTCTAGATTATGGTGAGAAAAGCCTCCCTCCCATGGGCCTTTGCAACCACATGATAATATCTTTTAAGTTCTGTTACGTTATTGGTTAGTTAGTTGATGTCACCCCTGTTCAGCCCCTGTCTACCATTTATGTACCCTTTCCAGAATGTTCTTCCCTCCCTTAACCCCCATTGGCCTAATTTTGCCGCAGTGCTCTGCCCCTGTTATCCTATTGGTTCCCCCCGGTTCTCAGCCACCCCTCTGTACCACTTCCCTTTATCCCTATTGGCCCTTGACCCTCAGATCCACCCCTTTTATCTTGTATATAACCCTGTGCCCTCAGCCCAATCCTGTTCTCGTCCCTGAACTTATTCGAAGCTACTCTCATCCCTGGACCCCTTCACTGTTCCTGAATAAATAGTCTTCCAAACAAGAACCCGTCCTGTTGCTTGGTTGTCAGCAACATTACAGCAGTGCGCTCCAGGCTCAAAGATGCAGGTTGCTCTCTAGGACCGTGTTACGGCACACGCACAGTAACAGAGAACAACTGTTTTGTGTTCAAAAACTAGTGTTCACAGAGAAAGAAAAAAAGGTAGGAAGTGGCAAAAGGAAGGAGGAAACCAAAGCACACCCCAAGCCAGTGCATTTTTTTAAAATCCAGGATTTTCTGTTTGGACGGAGTGGGGTGCAGAGTAGTTTTCCTTTGCGATTCGGGACTAAGAGGCTAGAGCTGTAAGGGTTGTTCAGTGAGAAGTCCCCTCTCCCTCATCTGTACTGGGGTCGTTCTTTAGTTTTTATATGGATGTTTAAAAGCCAACACATCCACTCCTCATTTGACTTACACCACAGCCAGTACACATGATCGAACCTAATTTTCCTATCAGTCCACTTTATCATACAATACTGCATAACCTTATCTTCACCCTTGGTGTTGGGGTCACATCTCCACCAGGCTAGTCCTCTTGCCAGGGGGCTGTTTAGGGGTATCCTTTCATTTGTCCCTCCCCATGGGGATTCTTTACTTGCTCTTAGTCCCATCCTTCTAGTAGCTCTTTGCAACAAAAGCCCACCTCCCAACAGCCACAAGAAAGAGAGAGAGAGAAAGAAAGAAGCAGCTTTACCTTCTTATTGGAAAACCAAAGCAAATCAACAACCTGCTTACAGTCTGGGGAGCCCCGTACCACCAGATCGGTTCTGCCGCTCTTCTCTTGCCTCAGCTTGGCACCCCGGCACCCTCGGCACACTAGCACAAGCAGCTGCCGAGCCACCCGTGGTCCCGTGCTCACGTGGTCCAGCGCCTTGGCCCCCCTTCCCAGCACACTAGCGCAAGCAACCGCTGAGCCACTCGTGGTCCCACTCTCGCGTGGCTTTATGCTGGCGGGTCGCGAGGAAGGCTCCGCACCTCAATGCCCTGATCCCATCCATGGCTTTATGTGCCAATGGATACTGCAGAGAAGTCTCCACAGCCTGGCGCTCCTGGCTCATCCCTGCTGGGTGCTACCGTTCTCAGTACCCCTGAGTCGCCATGGGCAGCACCGCACAGGTGAACCTACGGTGATGGGGCTTTCACCAAGAGGCACCAATTGCCAGTTGCGCTGCGCCCGACCATGGCCCATGCTTCCAAGCCACCTCCCCCTCCTAGCCTAGTTGGCAGTGCTGGGGATTACAGCGCTGGGCTTCGGTGCTCCGGTCTGCAAACCCTGACACCGGCTCAGCCCCCCATCCTCAGTGGTGCCACACGTGAACTGCACCCAGCGCCGCCGCCACTGCCACCACTCCCGCTGGGTCAGCAGGTGCCGAGAGTTGCTGTGCTGGGTCCCTGCCAGCTGTCATCTATGCGTATTCCTGCCTGAGGCCTCCGAGACTCTGTACAACCGAGCCCGCCTCTGACCTTTGGCAGCCCCGCTCGTGAACCACGCTTAGCACCACTGGTGCTTCCACTGGGCCAGCAAGTGCTGGGAGTTACTATGCCAGGTCCCTGCTGGCCATCACTCATACCGACCAGCTCCTGCTTGCGGTTCCCGCTCGGTAAACCCCGCTCACTTCCTAGTTCACGGTGTCTGCTCAGAAAGCCCTGCTCACCTCCTTGCCTGTGGTCTCCACTCAGAAAGCCCTGCACACACTCCTCTCCGAGCAGCTTTCCCGCTGCTGGAGCTGACCCTGTGAAACTAGGAAATCCTCATACACGCAGCACCCTCAGAATGGCAGCTTTCTCGTCACTGGCACTGGTCCCGCACAACTGGGAAAACCCCACGCATGCAGCACCCTCCAAGCGGCTGCCCTCTCACCACCGGGGCCAACCCCGCAGAACCAGGAAAAACCCCGATACACATGGCTTCCCCTGAGCAGCGGTTTTCCTGCAGCTGGCTCCACAGAACCGGGTACCCTGCTATTGGGTCATCCTCTCTGGGCTCTACTTCTCGGTGTCCTTGAGTCGCCACAGGCAGGCGAGCCTGCAGTGCTGGAGCTTTACTGCGTTTAGTGCTACCGAACACTGTTTACATGAATCTGCCTCCACTTGTGGTTCCCGCTGCCGGTGACCCCACCTGCGGCTTTTTCCTACCTCTCTTTCTTACCCATCCCATCAGCCACGGGTCTCTTGCCTCTCTTTTTTCGTGGCATCCCGCACGCAGTTTCTCTGCCCCTCTTCTCTTTCACTCGTGTCCCGCTATTTTGTGGTCCTCCCACTTTCCTCTTACTCTGCATCCCGCCCTATATGTGTGACCGTCCAATATCCTGAAGCTCCAACAGACCAGGAATGGGTCCCATGTACTACTTGTCTGGAGCTGACATTTGTACACCCGGATTACGGACTAACAATCTGGCCAAAACAATTATGAGGATGGTACTCACCTTCTCCCTCTTCTTTCTCATTATTCAGTCTTCTGCTGTCCCCGGGGTTTTGACCTGTGATCACCGATGGTCCCAGGAGGAATTGATTGAGCCGCTGAACTTGTGGCAGGGTGCGCTTCTCTTTCAAAAACTCCTAGGGCCACGGATACAAGGTGTATATCCCAGATTGAGGCCCCATTTGTGAGAAATGATGCTCACTTTTGAAAATTTCAAAGGTTTATTAAACCTTAACAAAATACAGCAAAAGACTGAATAAGGAGAAAGAGCAGTGCTGGGAGTCTCCATGACTAGCAGCCACATGCTCATCTACAAAATGGATGTTCTGCTTTTTATACCCTTGGCCCCTCCAAAAGTCTTGTCAGTCAACTCCTTCTCTGTCATCTATTGGTGGAGATCACTTTCATACAACTTTATTGGAGGTCAGGTGTTGCCATGCTGTGCCTCCTAGTAACAAGCCTGCCCTCCCTCAAATGTCCTGACCAGTGACAACAATAAGAGGGGGAAGGGAAAGAGGGCTATGGGGACCACATATAAAAATAATATAACTATACATCTATAAAACTTCTCTTAACATACACATAATATCCATCCCTTAATTGTGAGAGCCAACTAACTATTACTCATCTATAACACTTGCTGTCTCTTGCTGACAGGAAGAAGTCCCTTTGTGAGTTCCAACCCTGGAATGAGTACCAGCAGCTGGAGTGTGCCAGCCGCTTTCACTGACTGAGCTGCTGCTGTTGGAGAGATAAGTGGGATGGGAGTGCTGCCGCCATATTTCCTTTATTTCCCTACAGGTGGGTGCCATCTTTGGGGGAGGTGTCACTCCATCGTTTTGAGTTTGTCTTTGTTCCTGGGGAGTCTGCAAGATTTCAGCAAGTTTGTAACTAGTGACTATTACTGTCACCGGTAGGGAGACGAAAGAACCACACTCACTCAGGTTCAGAGGTGAGCAGAGAAAGAGCGAGTTTATTTTCATTTAGGATTTAAATAGGATGTGGGGTTTGATCAAAGATTGGTAGATGAGAGGAACACCTTTCTGACCCTAGTGGTCAATTCACCAGTTCATCACAGACTGGAATGAAAATAATCTACTTGTTTATGTTACATTCATGAGAGACTCCACTAGAAATATGTAAACAGTCATCAGAAGGCTAAAGAATCAGGGCGACATATTACTGTTCATTTTTTCCCCTGTTTTTCATTTTTTAGTAAACTGTTTTTTTTTTTTTTTTCACTTATATCTACTCCCATTAGTTTCTCTTTATTAGTAGAAAGGGTTTGGTTAAAGCTATAAAAGGAGGTAACTCATTTTACTATCCACCTCTTAAAATTGTCTTAAACCAAGACAACGTGTTAGAGTGGGTCCAGAGTGATTGGGAAGATGTCTTTACAAAGAATTCGATGGGTGAAGGTATGGGTGTTAATGCCTTTGAAATGGGTCTTAATGTCTCTACTAACTTCAAGCAGCAGGTTTGTTACAGAGCCCAGACAGCTTGACTCCTGAAACAGAAAAGTGGGTCTGCACAAAACTGAACTTCTGAACTTTGGGGTGAAATGACAGGTTCAAGAGGGGGGTATGTGGTAGGTGGTTCCGGAAGGCTGTACCTTCCTAGTACCTCAGCCAATGGGGAAAGGAAGAGAACAACATGTGACCGGGAGTTTAGGATAAAAGGAGGCTGTGCCCTCTGAAACCTTGAGAGAGACAACCCTGCTGGCATGTCCCCCAATGGACTCTCTCCATTTATTTGAAAAAAGTTGCAGGACTCCTCTGCCTCTTTTATGGACACTGGCTTTTCATAGCATGATTTTCCATACAAAATGGAGTCTCATCTGGAATCCTTCCAACGTCTGGGTCCAGCATGTGGCAAGAGGAGCTGGAAGCACACCTCACCCAGTTTTTAGGTGACCAGCTCCCGTCAACACTGGCTGGTACCAGGTGATTAATTGGGTACCCAAGACTGTCCAGGAGACAGACAAGAGGCAGACAAGGGGGGTCCGTGAAGAGTCCACAGGAAAGTGAAGCAGAACAAAGACTCCACAACCAAAGGTTATGAAGTAGGTATGCTTTACTTGGCACTTTACAGGCGCACAGGGGATCACTCCACCAAAGACGTGTGCCGTGTGCCTCAAACAGAGCCGGTGGTCTTGTTCAAATACACTTAAAATCATACAAATTTATGAAAGTTTCCACAACGCCTATACATATTTAGAACCTATCCCCACCTACTCTTGCTTCGTATGTTAATCAGCTTTTTGTTGGTCTGCACTTTCACATTGTCTGGATGAAGTACAATAGTCTTCCTCAGGTGTCCGCTGGATGAACCCGGTTTTTGTGCAGGCCCTCTTGGTCTCTCACTGTCCTCTAAGGCTGCTGGTCATAGTTTTAACTACAAATCTAGTTTTTTCTAGTTTTTGAGCACTGGTTTCTACTTATCAGTCTATAAACAGATGAGCAAGGCCCTGTTTTTGTATGGCAAAGGATTATCTGTTTTTAACACACTTGATTAGACAGCAAATTATAATCTGTCTAAATTTAGTTATAAGTTCCTGATATGAAAAGGGTCACTGGACATGAACACCCAGGGTGGGCAGCAAAGGAAAGTCAAAAAAGGGTCTTGACTATAGGGATGACAATCCCAAAATACCTCTGAAAGGTCCTTTGGGAGAACGATGGGATGGTTTGCACATTCTCCCAGAAGTAAAGGACATGGACTCCCAGAGGGGATAATAAGAGGAGTCGAGAAAGGGTCTTGGCAATCCACACCCAGAGGGGGCAATATGGTGTTGGTTTGGGAAAGAATTGGTGAAAGCAGAGTGTGGAGAAATATGGTTAAGGCAAAGAGCAACAGGAGGCTATGTGATAAGAAAAGAAAGAGAAACAGGGAGAACTGGGAAGTTTTCTGCCTTATCTTCAAAATATGCCATCTAATACAGGGCCAGCTGCAAAGTCTTGTATTCCCAGCTTCCAGGATAGCAAAGGCAGGGAGGTGTTGTTCCTACACCCTCACCCCTCTTGTCCCCGTTTGAGACAAAATTAGGAGGAAACTTCCTAAAGGAGTTTGCTCTAGAAACAAATTTCAGCAGCCTATTCCCCAAACAGTTTGGGAGATAATCTCTTTGGAGAAAAGTGGAAAAACCTGTTTATTTCACAAGCAAAGTACTCACAAACATGAGAAAACGAATAATATTAAACAATAAAACCTCTCTTTGCTCTGAAGAGATGGCAAACTCAGTCCTTCTGTGGTTCAGAGAGAGTCCTCTGTGGGTGTGTCTTGGTCTCCAGTCTCTCTCAGTCCCTCCAGGGCTAGAATGCAGCATCCCGGGCCAGGCATCCAGGCCACAGAGCAGCTTGGGGGAAGCCCCAGGCAAATGTTCTGGTGTTCTGGACAGGAGAAAAGCTGAACAGTTCTAGAAAAAAAGACACAGTCCTGGGAAAACCTTTCTTGCCTTAGTTAAAGAGGAAAACCAGCGAAAAAAGCAAAGAAAAACTCCCCGTCTCTCTCTGTGCAAAAGCCTAGAACTCGGAGAGCACTGAGCACCTTATCTCTTTCTCTCGCTGTCCATGCTAGACAGCACAGTTGTGAGAGAGAGGAATTCCGGGGGAGTAGTGAAGCTTCTGCAGACAAACTGCTCACTGCTTCTCCCCCCTCCTTTGCCTTTTCTGTCTCTCAGGCCCAGCTTAAAGCTACAGAACCCATTTTTGGGCAAACAACAGACGATGGGGATACCAGCATCATAAGGTCACCCCAGAACATCTCCCCAGGTCATCATGGAGCCAGGGTGGAGGATTTGGGTTTGTCCGCTTACTACTCAGGACTTAAGGAGGTTTCTCTATGGTGAAGAGTGCTGAGGCCAGGTACGGAATTGTTGGACTGGCAGCGTGGGCTGGGGATCTGTGGAGGAGGTGCAGGACCAAGCAGGGGTTGTGGGGCAGCAGGGGCTCAGCGCCGGGCGGTGCCTGACACTGCCACCCCTGTGGGCAAGGGCTGCAGTGGACCCCCAGACCCATGAGGTTGCGGGATGTCTTGTCCGCCTGCCCGTCCCTGTGACACAGTCGGCTGTGCCCGCCCACTGAGCTGCGCTGGCACCTGGTGCTTTACAGCGCTTGTGGTACTGGGAGAGCGGCCCGGGGACCTGGACGGGTGTGCTGCGAGGGTGCGGCAGGACGGGGACCAGCTTTGGTGTACAGTGTAAGATACAGGGATCAACTTGGATTTAAGATACAGTGTGCCACCAAAGCCTGGCCTGATATAAGAAGGGATTTTGTTTGGGTCACCAGGGAGGCGAGTGATTTTGCAGAGAGTTCGGCAGCTGTGGGAGGGTGAGAGCCCACAGGCAGCGGGAGAAGGGGCTGGAGAGGTAGCAGAGTGGGCCTTTTGTCCTGGTTTAGGGTAAATTTTGGGAGGAAACCTCTGAATGGGGTCCCTCTAGAAAGCAAGTTCAAGTGGCCCCTCCCCCAACCAGTTCAGGAAAAAATTTCCTTCGAGAAAAGTAGAAAAAAATGTTTATTCAACAAGCAAAGTGTTCACAAGCACAAAAAAATGAATAATATTAAACAACTAAACCTCTCACTGTTCTGAAGAGAGATGGCAAAATTGAGAATGTCCTTGCCGTGGGTTGTAGCTCAGCTCGTCCAGTCCCTTATGAGTCCCTCTGGCACTGGAAAATGCCATCCTGGGCTCCAGTGGACCACAGGCGTGAGTTCCCGGTGTTTTTCTGGGTTTTCAGTACAGAACAGGTTTAAACAGTTCCAAGACAAAGAAAGAAAAAACACAGTCCAGGGAACTTCTCTGCCTCAGATAGCAAAAAAACTAACTAAAAAGCAAAGGAGAGCCCTCTCTCGCTGTCCGTACCGCAGGCAACAGTGTCTGTGAAGGATGTGGGGGAGCGAGTGCAATTTCTTCTTTCCCCCCTGTTACAAATGATTTTCAGCCAATCTGATATCAAAGACTTTATTTTGCCATTTCCAAAATCAATCTGAGACAGCCACAATAAAATTGGACAACATCGATCGAATGCTGGGTGGACAGAGGAGCAGCCACAACGGTGCTGTCCCACCTCGTCCACAGATGCTGGTTTTCGGCGCACAGACTTTATACACTTTTTCTGCCCGGAGGCGAGTCTATTGTGAGTCTTTGTCCAGTCTGCATATTCATGTATTTCTTTCTTTCGGGGTTTGGTTTTGAAAGATTTTCCTGGCAGTGTGTAGGGTCTGAAAGGTGTTCCTGGAACCGAGTATTGGGATGGTGATCAGTTCAATCTCCGGACTTCCTACACCCAGACTGGTATCAGGCGCTGATCAACCGTGAAGTGGGGAGTCCACCCTTGATGAATGGGCCATATCCCACTCAGCCTTGTAATTTCTGTCGCAAATTCTGGATTCACCCTGCTATTTCACAGTTGCACAATGGGCCTCGGTAGTTGGAGACGCCTTTTGCAGTTTTTGGGAATCAGAACTTACAATGACAATTTTAAGGTTATAACATGCAGTATTATTGATACACGAATTTATTTACTACATCTACCACAGTTCCCCACCTTTTTTTTTACACATTAAATTCGTGTTTATTTAATACTACTTCTTAGCAAACTATTCTATTATGTACATTCTACCAAAATTTTTCCCTTTTCCCAATGTTGCCCCGTAGTGTTTATTTCCCTTTACCAGTTATCTTCGGACCAATCATAATCATCCCACTCCTCTTGTGTTACCTCACAGTATTTCTGATATGTCCTCTTCTTTGATTTTCTCCTGAAACTTTTCCAGGGCTTCTGCTGCTCTACTTTTTTCATCCAACTTCATTATCCTAGTTACTTTAGAAAACTGGCCAGTTTTTCCCCCAGAGAGTTCAGGGTCAGTGGGCAGGGCTGCAGTCTGCATGCCCTGCACCACAGAGTGGATTAGCCGGATGAGACAAGGAATTAAGCAGGGTTAAAACTTGATTCCAGCAACGGAACATAAGATAAAGAATGCTATCTTTTTCCACCAGGCCCCCTGTCCGAATAACTGGTCCCACCATGAGGCCTGGAGGATAGAGTTCCATTTTTGGACAGACACATGAGCCACTTTTTTGATCTTGGCTGCTAAACCCCTAATTGTCTCTCCATAATTATCTATTTCTATACAACATTCAGATTAATTAAATTTGCCACAGACTTCCCCTTCTTCTGCCAACAAGTAACCTAGGGCTAGTTGGTTCTGGTACACAAAAGCCCTCATCTGGGAGTGTTGCTTGGCCAGTAACTCTAAAGCATCTGAAGTGTGGTTGGAAACTATCTCAACCACAGCTTGCAGCCTTATCAATCTGTTTAATAGATAGATGGGGGTTCGATACCCCCAACTTCCATCATTGTCCCAGGTTGCAGGGCCATAATATTCTATAATTCTCTCGGCAGGCCATTCTTCATTTCCCCATTTCTGGCTTCCCCCTGCCATGGGTAATTCCTTTTT
>VXBN01005718.1:58158-119176 GCA_013397395.1 Sinosuthora webbiana | reverse complement strand
CTTCCCAAACCAAGACACTAGCTTATGACATTCAGCTTCATCTTGAATGCTAAAAGAGCAACAATTCTTATCTTAAATATATTCCTGATTTATATCTATTCTTTCTGTTGGGTGTGTAGGGCATGAAGTATAAAGGCAGGTAAAAATGTAAAAAAATATTACAAAAAATACAGATAAACCTAGTGAAATATTTTGAGACAAATGAAATTGAATCTTCAGAAGTGTGACATGAAACAGGAGAAATAGAGGTAAACATACAGTCTTCAAGTACTTACCATATAATAACCTGGCAACAGCTTCTGAAGAAACTCAGCCTCTTTGTGTTGAACTGTTTTGATGATGAATTCGTCACCACTAGTTACAAAAAATAAGGACCCACTGGCACCTGGGTTGGACAATTCAATTAAAGGCTCACTGCAGATTGAGTACTGGAAGAGATAAAAATTGCTTTTCACTGCCAATGTGCGCATTACTCAAACACAAGTTTAATATGAAGTACTGCAGGTTCAAGTAAGCACAAGAGAATCATGTAGGAACACTTCTGCTGCTGGCTGAGGTTTGGCAGGCCACTCTGCCCAGACCATGCTGCACAACCATGGGAGAGCAGCTGGTAGCTGAGCATATGATCCCTCTTCAAGTCCCAAAGCAACAAGTGAATGTTCCTTTGGAGGGAAGCCAATGGTTGAGGCAGAAGGAGTCAATCTCCATGCTGTCAGTATAGCAAATTCTGAGTCAAAAACTTTGAGAAGACATTTTCATTGGAACTGTGTTGCGGCTTAGCAGCCTCCGTGCGGCCTGGGCTTAGGTGAAGACACGACTCTCACAAGCTGCGTGTGGAGCTCGGGCTAATTGACTGAGCTGACACCAATATGATGGATTCGTCAAAAAGCGTTTATTACTTGAAACACGGGGTTTAAGTACCCTCTGGATTTCGCTACGTCATAGGGGGTCTTACTAGCTTCTAGGGTTAGTGGAAAAGTACTGGTATGTAGAAGGAGTAGAGGGAGAGGGGCTCTGTTTCCTGATAAGGGTTATCTCCAGCGGAGGAGGTCTGGCTTATCCTGTTCTGTGACAACCCGATATCTTGCGCAACGCCTTTCCCTGTTTCTAACCTCCGCTGCAGAACTGTTTGCTTTTCATATCCATTTTTGAAAGAAATAGGTACAAGATGGCAGAAAAATAAACTAGGAGTAGAGGTTTCCCATTACAGACAAATAGGCAGATCCTATTATTTGCAACTGGGATTGAAACCATTAGACTGATAAACTTGATATAGCTATAGCTACTAATTTTAGTATAGTAACTAATCTTTAAAATCTTTTACTAGTTTTATGATTGAAAACTGTCTGAAACAGAAAAAAAACTCAATACCAGCAAGCAAGAAAAACTGGAATTTGAAGGACCGTTATATTGCATATATAGACAGGTTTCCTCTTCCACAGGACATGTTAAGAATTACGGTCACATGAAGGTGGAAAAGGACACCAAAGACTACTCCTTACTAATAGAACCATATCTCATACAGAGACTAATGTTCATTTATTAAGTGTCCATAATCCCAAATTTCATTCAAATTAAATGGAGAGTAGACATTAAGCTCAAAACCATAGAAAAACCTTTTTATATTAAACTTGAAAACAGTGATACCAGAAAATGTAATAAATATGTTCTTTTGTGAGCACTTGAACTGAAGAAGCATGTTTCCTATAGACTCATGCCAGGGCCTTAATGCATCTTTTTATCCTAGCTCCAGCTAAGGCTTACAATTTTTAAGAGAATTTTGCATGATATATAAATATTTCCTCTCCCTGCTTCCACTCAATTCCAATTAATACAAAATATCTTTCTTTTTAATCCTATAGTTGCAATTTTCTTCAGAGAGAATGGCTATATCAATCTCTAACACTGCAACAATTGCATTTTTCTTGCCAAAACATTATATCTTCATGGGTAACTGTCACTTTGATAAACATTTGAATGCAATTATCCTAAACATTTAAAGCTCAATAGAACAGTATAACATACGCACAAGACATTGACCTACACTCTGCATTGGTCATTTTCCAGTGGTATGCATGTCTGTAAAAGGGTCCACCCACAAAATGCTGCTATACAAAGGGCCCAGCAAATTTTGACTGGACACTTCTGAAAGGCAAATCAAAACCAAAGGTAAGAAAAATCCCCAAGAGCCTGACAACTGAGTATTGATGATCAAGAAGTTTCCCTGCAAAATGACAGTACTCCATGAGGTTTCCAGTGACAATTTAATTCTACCAGCTGTTCAAATATATTTACGCTTGCTATCCTGTATGACTCCTACAGTGTGTTACTCTGCTCATCCTCCTTGGAAAAGGTGAAGTTTTAAATCTTGAGCTTTAGATCACTTCAGATTAACAGTGTAAAGTCACATATGCTTGCTGTAATTTCTACTCTTCTTATTTTACTTCACATGCCCTTCAGCCACAGCTGGACAATCATGTACTACTTACATACCACTTTGTGTGTGTGTTTTCCTGTGCCAAAAGAAGAAAGAATCTGCAACAAGTTGTCTTTACTTGGAACTTCCCTCAGGGAATAGTCTTTTTCTACCTAAACTGACTGACACAGATCTTATTCACAGCATGCAGTCTTTGTATACACTTTAACTTCTGCTACTGCAGAGGCTTCCTTCATGGAAAAGAAGTTGCAGATGATAACAACTTTACTCTAGGAAGCACAGTCTTTTTAGCAGCTGGCAACACAGCCCACATAATTCAGCTTTTGCTAAGTGCATAAAAAGAGATAAGATAAATTACACATTGCATAATGACACTACTGTCACCCATTATGTCCTTGTCTCTAAGCTGGAGACGCATAGGTTTGATGGATGGGTCACTCAGTGGATAAGGAATTGGTCACACTCTAAGAGTTGTGGTCAATGGAAGAAAGGAATTCTTCACTCTAAGGATGTGAGGGCTTGGAATGTGTGATCTAGAGAGGTTGTGGATGCCCCACCTTTAGAATTGTTCAATACTAGGCTGGATGGGGCTTTGAGCACCTGGTCTAGGGGAAGGTGTCCCTGCCCATGGCAGTGAAGTTGGAACTAAATCAACTTTAAGCTCCTTCCAATCTAACCATTCTATGACTCTATGATTCACAAAATTCCCAAACAACCTTATTTCCTTTCTACTACCATTTATAATTCAAATTAACTATATTTTTTTACATATAACTATGGTCATGGGGACTAGTAACACAAAATCCATACATTGCACTAAAGAATTAAAATAAGACACCCACATTAAGACACCCACATTCAAACTAAATAAAAGCAAAACCAGCTAAGTTTTGCTTTCAGGCTTATAGTCCATATAGGAAGAAAAACCCAAGAAAACACTTGAACACAACAGAAACAATTGATTTAGTACTATATTAATATTTCAGAATCATCTAATCAATTTTTCTTTTTTATTCACCCAAGCCCTTTCAAATTCTTTTGGTTTTAAAGAAGCCATTATCAATATTGGAACAAAAGGACTCTAAAACTCATTCAAAAAAGTGCACAATAAAATTCTGACATACGAAGTTGCTAATTTGTACCAAGACTCTGATTCCTTGGGTGACCCACCATGAAACAAACGGAACATTGGACAAACATCTAGAAGACAGGCAAACATCTAGAAGAAAATCCAGCTCAGCATTCACCTTACCCTTCCAAAAGCAGAACTACAGGAGAAATAAAATAGTGGATACTTGTCCTAGCAGTGTGCAAAGTGGTTCCACCAAGTAAAGCCTGCTTCTACAATGTCAGCAAATTTGTAATTTCTTTACTCATATAAACTGAACACTGTGAAGGAATAAGTCTTCAATTTATGAAAAAGAGAAAACAAAGGAGGCATTCTAAAATGCTTCATTTTCAGTCTGACACCCATGTTCCTCAAAGCTAGACAGGAACATTTGTAGATCTCACTTTGTAATGAAGTGTGTAAGTAACACAAGTCACACAAAAGTACTTAATTAGAATTGAATTGATAAAAGTCACAAAACTACTGTTCATAACTTCTCTAGAAAAATTATCTGAATGATGTGGATGTTGCTCTAGTGAATTAAGAAAGCAGGTTTTTTATATGAATTGTCTCAAAGATAAAAAATTAAAATTTTTGTAAACATTAAAAATATTCACTAGTTATATACCCCTCCACACGCAAAATTTTGTACCGATTTGGGCACTCTTAGGAATCCTTTTCTGCCATAATGAAACTAGCATGCTGTATTATATATAATTTGTAACTCAAAGGAAAACTGCAGGTTCTTACCAAATAGTCATCAGGCTTGATACCAAAGAGTTCTCTGAAATAGCGGAAGGCAAGAGGTGCATATGTCTTAAATCTGAAGTCAGGGTAATGATGAGCAGGGGTAAGATTGCTGCCTTCACTGAAAACAAAAACAAACCAAACCAAATTACTGAACAATTATTAGCAGCTAGCTTTACCATAAAGCTGTCTGCTGTTTGCCTGCTGAGAAAGGAGCATAAATGCAGATAAACCTCTCTATCACCATTAACCCTTGTAATAGAAATGTCTGTGAGACACTGCCAGCAAATTCCTTTTTCTCACCTTAAAGGAAATTACTATTTTCACCACCTATATGCAGTTGCATAAAGATCATGCTTAAACAGGACAAAGTCTGCACTCCAGAAGTCCAGGGTAGAGACTGACTCCACTGAGTATTGAAAACTCTTGTGTCATGGTTGCTGTGGCTCCAACCACAGCATCTCCCACCAGCCCTCCTCTGTTTGAAAGCAGCAGATCCAGCAGGGCAGCTTCCCTGGTAGGCTCACTTCCCAGCTGTGTTGGGAAGTTACCTTCACACACTCCAGGAACCTCCTTGATTGCCTCTGGTGTTAAATCTCCAGCAGACATCTGGCAGGTTAAAATCTCCCACAAGAACAAGGGCTGACAATCATGAACCATCACCATCATGTTACAGAACAGTTCATTCACCTCCTCATCCTGGTTGGGTGGTCCATAACAGACTCCCACCAGGATATCTGCCTTTTCGGCCTTCCTCCTGATTGTCACCCATAGGCACTCAACCTTCTCATCACTGTCCTTGAGCTCTGTACAGTCAAAACTCTTCCTAATGGACAGAGCCACCCCACCACCTCCCCTTCCTTGCCTGTCCCTTCTAAAGAGCTTGTGGCCGTCCAGGGCAGCACTCCAGTCATACCACCATGTTCCTGTGGTAGTAACTGTCATGGCTTTCCTGCTACTCTGTGGCTGCCAGCTCCTTCTGTTTGTTGTTCTGTTCTGTACTCCTTAGCTCTTTTCCTTGTTTTATATTTATCATCTCCCTGTATTTTCAGCCTGAGTTACAAAAGTCTTGAGAGGAATACTAGATATAAGGTAAAGGTCAGCAGCAAAATGTTGCTAGATTTAAAAAAAACCCCTATGGTCCTTCTATGCCCATGGATTCATTTATGATAGAAACTGAGAGAGGTCTTTTAAGCAGAATAGTGAACTTCTACGCTGTGATTTCAAAACAAATAAGAGCGCCTTTAAGACAAAGTTTTGGTACTGAAATCAGCCAGATAGAAACTTTGTAACACTTTTTTGAGTATTAGAAAGCAGGCCTTTATTACAGCATGCTGGTCACTCAGGGGATCTTTCCTCTAATCAAGTGCCCCCGAGAGTTATATGAACAGAGTTTCTATCATACACACTGATTATATATTCACTAGCTATCCCCACCTACTTGACTTTATTTGACATAGTTGCTCCCCTTATCAGATGTCCTTACCTGGTTCTTTGGGGTCTGTCTTCAATGTCCAGTGTCTTTTCTATGTGGCTGTTCCTTGAGCTTTGCATCTAAGTAAGTGCAATATTGTTGTTTTGCACAACTTCTACTTTGCCAGCCTTGCAGAGCTGAGCTGGCATCCTGCTTGTGTTTTGTCTGACTTCTGTTTGCCTAAGTTACATCCTTTATCTATTTCTATAAGGTTGTGCTGTTGTGTTCTACTGTCCTTCACAATAGTAAAATGCTGTTCTGTTTTACTGTTCTTATCAGTTTGGCCGGTGTCTGAATGGTTTGATAAATAGAGAAATACAAAATCCAAGACTTGACACAGTTACTGAAATCAGCTTTTCCAGCACTTCTTTACTCATTTGCCATAACTAAATTATTCAGTAATGCAGAATGTACCATTATGCCTGGCCAAAGGACACTAAAAGAAAAAAAGTCTACAAATTCACACAGATATGAAAAGCAGTAAATGTTAAGCAACATTCCTGAAAAAGATAATGTATAAAAATTAAATATAATGAAAGAATTTAAGAGCTTTCATCCTGTACAATTAATACTTGTCATACAAACTTGCCACCTTTCATTAACAACAGTTTGATGAGAGAAACCTACTCAACCCACCTAGCGTGCTGCCAAACCCCCACATAACCAAACTGTTCCAGTGACAGAAGATGAACAAGCTTTCTCAGGCTCCAGAAATGTCTAACGCTTACAACTCTTGAATAGAAGATGCAAAGAAGAAAGAAACCAAACAAATTTCTGTCTAGAATTCACACATAAAAAGATTTGTGCGGATGATGAATGATACACAGGAAGACAATAGGATACTGCTGCTTCTTGGAGTGCTAAACTACACAGGTAATAGTGAAGGCTGCCTAGTCCTAATGAACTCCTCTGATCACTTTATATTTATTGCAGTACAACTCCAAAATACCAAAATCAAACCCGTATATGCTTCATTGTTCCATTATAGAGTTTAAAATGGAAATCAGTAGGATACAAGCTAAAGATATTAGTGTTTCTTTACAATTAAGATAGCCTAATGCTCTTTCATAAGGCCTTTCAGCTGCTCAGAACACTACCACATTTGTCAGACATTAAGTTTCATATAGCTGGTTGTGACTCATTGAATTTTTGTACAATATAAGGATGCCCCTGTGGTCATATAGCTACACTGGAAACCTGGGTCATACTTGTAAATACATTTAATTGCCATACAATGCAGAAAAGAGTAGAACAGAGTGTTCTCTACTGAAGTATCACATAATTGTCAGGAAATATGAAGCATCCAAACTTTTTTATGAAGTTCTACATTTTTGTACTAAATACTTCTATAAATCTGCGTCTTCCTCCAGCCATAACTTTAAAGCTTCTCCTGTGAAAGCATGTCAGCAAATAGATTACATGTCCTTACTGTACCAGAACACGTACTGTCACTTCACTAAAGTGAGATGCAGGTAGGAGGTTTGCTATGATAATAGGACAATTCTGAGCCATTTCATAAGTGCATATGGAGTAAAACGACCAACACTGGGTCAGCAGGTGCACAGTAATGCATAGCAAGTGAAGATTTATTGCAAAACAGAGCAATTATTCTGGAACAGCTTCTACACAGAGGGCAATTCCATGTATTTAGAGTACATCAGATACTTTATAGCAGATATAACAGTCAATTTCACTATGCAGACAACTTTCCTTATTCTTTATAAAATCATCTTTAAAAAACACCTTCTGTTTAAGGTCTACAGAGTATTTTACCATACCCTACAGTTTCTGTTAATCATATTAATTACTTTCAGCTTCACTACCTAAAAGAATAGTTTACTGATCCCAGCAGTATGCTCTTCTCTAATTCAGGAAGCAAGCTTGACACAAATTCAAGGTTTCTTGGTTAATGCTCTGGAAAATAGTTTTTAACGTTTTCTCAATAGCACTTTTAACAGAAAAGCACCCTCACTTCCAGTAATTTCTTACAGTAATGGAAACCTTTCAAATTTCTTATCAATTTGAAGCTCATATGACAAGTATGAATTGAGTATGGCTTTGCTCTTGCTGGAAAAGGACAAACTCCACTGTACAGAATGCTTGATGTAAGTACATCCCTACCCTATTTAGAATTATTCACATTCCACTCTTTTAGTTATTGAAAGAATGTATTCTGTGATTTCTCTACACATTTTCTTGATGTATTTTCACTCTCATGAGATTAAAGTATATGTGCAAAACGATTTTTAATCAGTCTAGGGAATTTCAAGGGAATGATAATGTCTTTGAAATTGAACAAGAAAAATGCCCATGTTCTATTGACAAAAAGTTAAATCTGCAAAATGGTGCTTTGGACATAATAAGAAAGGGGGTAACCATATAATTTCCCTCTCAGGTAGTTTAAGCACAGGTCTTCCAGAAAAACAAAGATAAAGACTTTTAAAATTAGCTCTGATTCTGACAATCTTGAGGAATTCAAGAGCTATGTGAGCTATGACAGCAAAACACAGGCTTTGAAAAGATTAGGAAGCAATTGTAACTTATAAGGTATTTTAATAACCTTAGCTGTTATACAAAAGATTCATAGGCAGACTAAAGAAGAGAGACTAAAGAAGACAGACTTGCTTAAAATGCAAGTTTGGTTTAATACTTAAATTATGTATTTTTTTAAATCAAGCAAACCTAGAAAATCAATCACCTTAGCCTGTCTCTTTGTGAATGCTGAGAGTGGATTTGAAGCATAGGTGGTCCAATATCAAACTAAAAGTGAAGTAACACTAATTACATTTTAATGGCTAACCCCATGGCTGTAAAAATTTGTTTAACAAGACATCCAGATACATTTCCTGGCAGCTTTTCTTTGCTATGACCTCACCCTGGTAGGATGTACTCAGGAGATACCACACCTATCTGAAGGGTCAGAGAAAGCCAGCTGCATATCTTAGTAGCAAGCCTTCATCACTGAAGAACATTAAAAGGTTCTGATGGAGCTGTTAACAAAAGAATTAGTCTGTAGTTGTGACCCCATGTGTAACTTTCTTGTGTGTACTGTGAAAAAAATGAAGAGGAGGAACACCTCAGTTCTTTCAGTGAAAGCAATTTTTTTTTTAGATTGTAAAATCAAAATAAAATGTCTAACCTTAAATGCTCCCAACCTTAAAAACTAAGATTATCTAAATTCAGTTTCATTGCTCTTCAATACAGCTGCTTTCTTAAAAATAATCAAAATACGTTTCAACTCTAAAAGCTGTATCAAATAAACACATGCTGCAGGTCAGAGAGTGCTTTGGTATGTTCCTTTTCTACATGTAATTTCAGGAAAGCATAATTTCCCACACGATGGAAGTAAATATGTTTATCTGTACAAATAGGTGTGTCTGTGTTTTCTTCATAATGTGGTTAAAAGTCCAGTAGTAATATCCTTTTTTCTCACTTACATTTTCCTAAACTTTCGGTTACCAAATGCTGTGCTGAGCAGTTCCCTGCCAGTAAGCTTTGAAATACAACTAGATAGTTGGAATAGTAAGTAACTTAAAAACAAGTTGAGTCAATCATATCTACGTAACAGCTGGATACAGAAGCATTTACTTATGATGACAAAGATAATATTATTTCATAACCAACTGGAAATGCTATTAAAATACAGGATCTCAGAGTACTTGAAAAGTAGTTTAAGCAGTCTACATAATCATACAACTATCGGGTCATCAGAGGTTTATCAATAATTTGTTGGTAACAGAAGTAGCTGAGTCCAGTAATTCATACCAGATTTTGCTTTTGTCGCCAAAGTACCCCCATTTCTAATATTTGTTTTGCATCCTCCACTCTGTGCTATCACTCAATTCACAAACCATAAAAGCCTTGTCAGAACTTGAGTCATTCTGTGCATCTCTGCAACCAAAGCACCAAGGAAGAGCAGCAGCATTTTATCAGAATGTTCAAGTCACTTTATCTTCCTTATGAGACCACCCACTGGAAACACTTATCATGGTGTAAGTTACACAACAACTCATTGTTAGTGTGAACATTTAAATACTAGTCAGACGGAACCTGTAGAGCATTCTATACTACAAATGCACTACTCAGTCCACCAGCTAACCTATGATACAGGTTTGGTACAAAGATATTTCCAAGGGTAAGTATCAGTTTTCTCAATGAGTCCTCAAAAACATACTAGAAAGCAGTACACATCAGTTTTAGATGTAGGCTAGAACCCAGATTGGGCAAGTAAAGTTTTTACTTTCTTAGTACTTTTGACTACTTATTTGGGCTGTTATTCAAATGCTATCACAATACAATGGTAAGCTTCTGACATTAAAGAGCAGAAAGTAATGAATAATCTTTCATTAGCATGACAGGAAGACAATTTGTAAATGAACCAGTTCAGTATACAGAGGGTAGCTGCAGAGTGCATACACGGGTCATCAGCATCTAAAACACTCTCCATTAGAAACCATAGCAACTGTTCTCAATATGCGAGGTCTAGACCCTGCAATAAAAATGTATCAGCAAGGGAAGTGTATAAGATCGACTAACAACTTGCTGCAAAAAAAGGTCAAACTCAACAGCTGTGCTTAAAAGTAACCTCCATCTAAGAAAAAAAAAGGCAGGCTGAAACATACAATTTTGCTGGAAACATTCTGCATTTCTGAAGCTTCATAGCCAAAATTAGCTGATATAATGGAGCAGCATCTGTTTGGCTTCTCAATCACCACAGAAAATTCACCTCCTCCTGTGTCTGCTGAAAGAGCTTAGTAAGCTCCTACACCACCAATTTACAAGGAGCTGCACAGCCCCATGGCCCAGTGACCAGTTTGAGCCACCACTGCCTGCCAGAGCTAGGCTTACAGAGAGCAACAAGCTAATCTAACCAAGGCCATCTCACTGGGAGCCAGCACCACAGCAAAGTCAAAGGGCTAACAAAATATTGCTGAAGCCACATTGAGCAAACTACTAAGGAAGCAAATTGTGCCATTGGGAACTGCTTCCAGCCAAGGAAGACAGGGGCACAAATATGCCCCACATAGGACAGAGCATAGAGAGCACATGCAGGATGAACAACCTTCCCACTGAATCCTCCAGCCACTGTTGCAGCAGTACCAACAGCAGGTAAGCACCTCTGTTGCTGTATTTCCAAAGCAGAGTTGAAAATCCAGAAAAGAGGTTACTTGGAGTGGTTTCTCTTGTGGTTTCACTCCATTCGGTGAATAGGGTGGATACTTCAGACACTGCCTTCAGAATCAAGTAGGTCAGTGTAGGGCGCATTTTATTTCTCCATCCTAGGAGCAAATTTGCATAGTACCTTTTTAACTCTATCTGGATGATGGTTCTCAATGAGCACCATTATAGCAGCTCTCAGTAATACCTCATTTTCCAAAACCAACATGTTATACAAAGTCTTGGGGAGCTTGAAGAGAAAGAGATGAAAGGCCTTCCATCACTACAATGTGCAAATGAAGGCAAGCACTTTTGCAATTCAAATCCACCCACTGTACAGAGACACCTGTACTTTACTCAAAGTCACTTCCAGAAATAAACATGTGAATTAATCTGGGCTAAACTCTGACCAATTTAACACAGTTACAGAGTAACTGTGGACCAGGAATAACCTGCCGTCCAGGGAGTTACTTCTCATCTATATCAGTAGCTCACACAATATGCAGAGCATATGTTCAGATCTGACCTAACCACTTTTTTCCCTGGCATTTTTCTCCCTTCTTAATGAATCCTGAATGCTTCATTATGACTACTGAAACAGAGATAAAGGTGGAGGGTTATTTCAGGGTCTGAGAGGTATGCAGAGACTATTTATCCTCTTCAACCAATAAAATTTATAAACATAAAGTGCTAACTATTTTCCCCTAACTATAAAAGGCCACTCTTCTGCTCACTGGTGCACATGGTGCATTGCATTTCATTTCTACTAGCTTAGGTCTATCTTACCACTGCCACCTTAACAGCGCTCCTGTTGCTGTCAAAGAAGCAGGTTTTCTCATGACTGGAAAACACTCTTCTCACCTCGCTGACAGACACAAGTAAGGCAGGGAAAACATGGGAGGAAGGTGGAGCAGGACACCATCTGAAGAGGTAGATTGCTGTGAAGTCACCAAAATGAAGGGGAAGTTCAGCTTGACAGCCTGTTTGAAGTTGCAGATGAATTATTTGTACCCAAAGCAAGTGGAAAAATACTGCGCCTTGCTGGGCAAGCAGCTCTTTCAGCACCACTCTTGCCGCACTGTTAGGTTCTCCTTCAGCTGCAAACTTCCACAAAAAGTTTACTCAACCTCAGTTTGCTCCAGGGTATGTCCAGGTTGAGGTCAACCCACTTCACCTGCTTGGTGTAACTAATTTCCACTAATTGTTTTCAAACCAGACCAATCCAAAAGGGACCAAAAAAAAGTTATTACAGTAATTACTTTTAACAATGCTGCCATGACATGTAGGTACCCCCCTAGGAAAAACTGAAGAGCACCTGAGGTGCACCTTGGGAGTGCAGCCCTAACTGTAAAGAATGTGCAACCTTTGCTTCCTACTTCATACATGGATAATGAAGATACTGATATGACTCAGGACCAATCCATAATGCCATCATGAAACAACATCCCAATACTGTGAACCAGCAAGAAAGAATCCTGTATTAATTTTGTGCAATCCTAAAGTGTTAGGATTTATCCACAATAATACTCTTCTGGTTGAATATATTTTAGATAAATAAAAGTGGATGTTACACTGGGACATAGCAAGGATTTGAAATTTGACATTTCTGTGCATCAGCATAAGAAATCAAGTGTCATGTTTGAAGAGATTGCTACAGATAGCCAATTTTTAGTTCTATAGACAATGTTGTCAACAAGCGCTCTTTATGGACAGGCTTTTTGTTACAGTCAAGATGGCTCACTATGCTATATACTGCTTACTACCTAGCTATGCAGAAAAAACCAAACCAAACACCAAAAAAACCCCAAACCAAACCAAAATCAAAACAAACAAACAAAACCCCACCAAAAACCAAACCCAAAATTACACTGCTTTGGCCATTACTTTAAATTGTTTAATTTTCCTCAAAATATTTTTTAATTGGAAACTGTCCTGAAAGGTACTACTAAAGCTTTTCTATTCAATTTTACATTAATGCAATCAGTCTCTTCCTTCTGCCTTTTGTTTTTGTTTCACACCAGAAGGGATGTCTCCTAGCTCTTCCTTAATGCCAGTACAAACCAAGGAAATCTCGTTTCTGTGTGTACATGCATGCGAGTGTCACAGGAAAGAAGGCACATGCAATGCTATGCATGACAAACCATTTTATTTTACTTGTTCCTTTAAAACTTTATATGTAAAAAGAAAGACAATAAATTTTCTTTCTCAAACCATGCTATGTAATAAAACAGTTTTAGCATGTAGGTTCCATTTAGTTTCCATGAACAAAGCTGATATAGGAAATATATATTGCTATATATACAGAAGCCCCTACCACTGTCATAGGCAGACATTTTCATCACCAATAAAAGCCTTGTTATGTGATATGCAAACTTTTCACTTGTATTTTTATTTTATATTTTATTTCACTTGGATTTTTAAACAACATTTTGTGATTCTAGTATATGAAAACACATGCATATGGTTAACTTCTCTATATCTACAAATCTACAAGAGAAAGACTACTAACCTGTGCACAAACCCTATCATTAACATGAAAACAAGGATATGAATACCCTCAACTACTAAGAAATAATAGAAAAACTTCATTTCATAGAAGGTTTTTTCCCTTAAGGATATCTCACTTCAAAGAAAATCAAGGAAATTTACATGAGGAAATATGAAAATTTCAAGTGTCTGCAATTATTTTGCACATTGTTAATTTAACTTGATTTAGTGACACCAGTAAATACTAAGTATTATAAATTATTTGAAACAGCTTATGAAGTAGCATTCAAACTGCACATGAACAAAACTTTGAAAAACTGATAGAAATCATCCCCAAATCCAGGAAAAATTACATAGATAGCATGTCCTTACTGAAATGACTGTATTTAGCACTTCTGAAAATCCAGAAAACACTCAACAGAGCAATTCATCCTGGTTTTGAAATACATTTCTCCTAAACCGTCTTCATCTCTTGCTAGCATATGTAACTTGGAAAGGGTACACGAGACTGTACTCAATCTTCTGAACACCAAAAATCAGTATGACCTTGACTTCCCTTATCAGCATAACTGTATTGTTACAATTTCTATACTTGACAGTGATACAAGCTGAGGTGGCAAAGCAATAAAGGTGCACAAAGGAGCTGAATGTTGTCACAGACTAGAGTCCTGGATAGAGCTTTATAGTGTAAATATAAGGCAATGTTATAGTATAAATTTTTATATTATATTTAAAACAGCAAAACTTTCATAAATTTTAAAAACCTCTCAACAAAATATCAAGTATTATTTTTAGAAACTAATATGCAACTAATCAAATGTGAATGTCAGATCCACAAATCAATTCAAATTGACAGCTTCTTTAATTGAAAGTGTCAAAATTTCTTTCCCTCTCTATAAATGGTAAGTCTCAAATCTTCAGACGAAGTGTGACCTTTCCAGTTCTCTCCCTCCCTTCATTTTCAATGACAATAGGAAGACCAGATAGTTTTCAAGTTTCATACATTATGCTTACTCTAACACAATTTTGTCAGAACTGGAAAACAAACCTGGTTCAAAATACCTAGTTAAGAGTTTAATTATGAAATTTTATTAAAGAAAAATCCAATATGCTTGTGCTTACCTTGGTAGAAAGACACTTTCCACTACATAGAAGTCTTGCATAAGTACATCTCTGTCTGGTTTTGATGTAAGGTTTCCTACCGTGTATCCTATTCCCAACTGGATAGCACCCTTAATAGCCGAGGATGCAGTCTGTGTAAAAAGCAAGGATTCAAGCATGAGTTTGCTAAAAGCAGATTTCTGTTCTTTATCAGTAATATTATAGCTAAATGCGTTGATCATTTTCATTATAACAACACCCTTTCATCTTTATATGAAATAACTGATTTTTAAGTAAAATATTTAAAAGAATAACTATATACAAAGCAAAACTTTTAAATTGCCCAAATAATTTAGACATGGAGTCCTAACTCAGCACAGAATCACAGAATAGCAGGTTGGAAGGGATCTCAAGTGGTTAAACCTTTCTTGATGAAAGCATGATCTAGACAAGACAGCCAAGCACCCAGTCAAGCCAAATCTCAAAAATGCCTCATGCTGGGGAATCCACCAGTTTTGGGGAGATTATTCCACTGGCTGATTGTTTTTACTGTGAAATATTTCCACTTGTGTTCAAGCAGAATATCCCCAGGAGTAACTTTAACCCATTACCCCTCATATTTTCCATGTGACCCCTCGTAAAAATAGAGTCTCTCTCTTCTTTGTAACCACCCTTCAAATATGGTAACATGGTCATAAATTTCCCCTCAACCTTCATTTCTTAAGCTTGAACAAACCCAACTCTCTCAGCCTCTCTTCACATGTCAGGCTTCTTAGCCTTTTTATCATCTCTGTGGCCCTTCTCTCCATCTTCTCCAGCCTGTCCATATCTTTTTGTACAGCAGAGACCAAAACTGACAACAGTATTCTAGGTGTGGCCTGACAAATGCTGATAACAATGGGATAACCTCTGCTGCTGATGCGCCTGTTGATGGAGCCCAAGATCTCACTGGGATGCTTTGCTGCAGCAGCACATTGCTCACTCATACTGAGCTTGTTGCTCACTAGGGCTCCCAGTTCCCTTTCCATGGAGCTTCCTCTCAACCTTGTGCTCCCAGCCTGTGCTGCACTCTTGGATTTATATTCCCATGTGTAAGACCTTACACTTGTCCTTGCTGAACTTCAAAAGTTTCTTCTTTGCCCACTGTTCCAGCCTACACAGGTTTTCCTGCAGGGTGGCTCTCCCTTCCAAAGTGTTCACTTGATTTTAAGTGCTCTGGATGACCACATATGAAGACTTGAAACAGCACTGGGCCCAACACCAACCCCTGGGGAACCCCACGTGTGCCAGGTTGCCAGTTGGAAAAGGAGCCGTTTACCCCCACTCTGGGTGCTGCCTGTGGGTCCCAGCCACTGCACAGGCAGCCTGTCCAGACTGTTACCCAACTTCACCAGGAGGCTGTGGGAGATCACAGAGAAAGCCTTGGAGAAACACAGGCAGACCACATCCATGGCTTGCCCCACATCAACCAAGCAGGTCACTTTGCCATATAAGGCAATCAGGTTTGCTAAGTGCAATTTAGCCTTGGTGAACCCTTGGTGACATTTCCTAATCATGTGCTTCATTTGACTTGTGATGGCTCCTAGGAGGATTCTTTCCATAACATTTTCTTTTGCCTTAGTATTTACCTTCAGAGTGCACAGCCAGACCCCGAGCTCCACAATATTGCAATCACTGCAGCCAAAGCCATCACTAAGTGAAATATTACAAAGCCGGTTTTCTTGGTTAGTGAGCAGGAAGTCCAGCCGTGCCTCATTCCTGGTTAGCACATCTGACAGTTGTATGAGGAAGGAGACCTGTATGCATTCCAGGAACTTGATGGATGCTGTGACCTCCGGTATTGCTCTACCAAGCAATACCGGAGCAATCCAAGAATGTCTGGATAGTTGAAGTCACTGAAAAGACCCACAATCTGTTATTCAGAGGTTGCTTAAGTGACCCTGTTTAAGTGCTTCTTTGCCCTTTTTGTCTTGGTTTGGATGTCAGTAGCAGATGCTTAATCTAAGATCCCCCTTGGGGATGTCGCTTCTGATCTTGACCTAGAGGCATTTGATAGGGCTTCCATTGTCACAGTAGTTGACTTCTGTATGTTCATGATTCACTTTTAACCCAGAGCACAACTCCTCCTCCTCTACTTTCCTGTCTGTCTTGACAAAACTTATAACCATCCTTTGTGATCCTCTTAAGACATTTACAATCTAACAGGACGTTCAAATTGCTTCAGGATTGTGAAGCATGCATTAAACTCTGGAAAAAAACAGTCATAAATTCCAGGTGCTTGTACATGCATGTCAAGGCATCACAATGCAAACTTATGGCTTAAACGCTGATTCTAGATGAAAATATATGTATTTATTACATTCTGCCTAACAGTCAGTGCAAGAGTTCCATTGACTGTGGGGAGTCCAGAGAAAAATGTAATGGGGAAAGCAAAATCTCTCCATAAAAATCAACCCTTATAAAGTGCAGTGACTAAATTCAACAGCCAGAGCTTGCAGGAAAGAGAAGCCTTCAAAACAAGAGCAAGAAATTTTGATACGATATGGGTATACTAATTTACTATGGGTAAATTGAGACCATCTCTGAAACTTTCCCATGCTGAATAGACAGCCATGTTTCATGAATTAAAAAACAGCAGAAGTGAGTCAAAATCAGAAACTAGTCAAGAAAGGAATTTTCAAGGAAACATGGAAGGAGTGAATAAAGAAAACAATTGGGCAGAGAAAGAATGCTATGAGGAAGGGAGTATCTTCCCTCTCATGATAACTATTTTGAAGACAACATGTTTGGTCCATGTTTTTAGGTTTTACCTCCTACCAACCAAACAAGTAGGAGATTAACAGAGGAAAGAAAGAGCAGCAGAAATTTCATGATCAGAACCACCTCAGCACTTGAACAGAACAATTTCAGGAGTGGAAATTAAGTGGTTCAAGTACAAAAAGCTACTCTTGTTATAGTTCTTGAAACAGCATATACTAGAGTGGCTGCTTATTTTTAGAAAAGAAAAGACAAGAGATGTGTAGCTTTTAAATAATTAAGACTGCACACCAAGCAGAACTTATACTTGCACAACAGTTAAGAACCAGCAATTTGGTGGGAACAAACAACACTCCATTCTGAAAGTACTGCTTTGACTAGTAAAAAGATTTGGCTTTGTGTCATAAGAAGAGTCACATTTTTCTTTCCGTGAAAGGCTTCTATTCATGAATGATTAATGCCCAACAAAAGCTGTAATTATGTAACTTTGATCAAACCAATACACATACAAATAGTTTCTCCTTCATTGCTGGATGCCCATCTTGTTCACTGCCACAGCAAGCAACTACGTCTGAAAGAACACCAGATAGTACAGTACAACAGAGCATATGCCATTCCAAATAAACCCTGACAAAACCCACCAAACTTCAAAAACACCCAAGACAAGCAACCTGGTAGTGTGATTTCAAAAGAAAAGCTCTGGATCATCTTTCAAACTTATAAAAATATCTGTAGTGGGTTTTTTTTCCAATTCAAAAGACCTACAGACCTTTAGCCTCCAGAAGACAGAATGTAAGGCCCTCTACTGCAATGACACAGACCCTTCCTACCAGGTTACCTTCCTGTTAATTTCCACTAATATTCAAGAGTGTCATTAGTAAACACCCATTATTTCTTCAGCAATCACAGAAGCTGGTTTAGCAGAAAAGTAGTATTATGAAATCATTCAGAATACTTTAACAATTGCTTTGAAACAAATTGAGAGCTGCTATAGCATGCTGAAGGCAACTGCTGGCCCAAAGTCCACTCTTTGTCAATCACCAACACCAAAGGCAGGTAACCCAGTATGCCCTTAGCAACTGACAAGTATTGGGTTTTGCAATCCATAAAATAAAAACTAAACAAGCCCTGTCTTTAAAATATCACTAGTCTTAAAGAGAATAATAATAATTACTATTATTAATAATAATAATAATATTATTATCATTAAATCCAAGGAAAATGTAAAGGAGCTGGTTCCTAATTCTTGTGAATTTTTCCTTACTTGGGCACCTCTTTTAATGCCCATGAAGGCAGCAAAATCTAGTTTCAAACCTAAGTCTCTTATTTATTTCAGTTTGTCTTGAATACTCTCATGCTGCAAAGCAACCAATAAAATTCAGCAACCTTCTGTGCCATGGGTTTTTTCAGTCTTTTGGAGACTGAAATGAATTTTTCTTCCTATTAGCCTCATGAAGAGGTTCAGAAAATAGCCCTGAGATAATTTATTAGCTGTAACTAATCTGACACAGTGACAGTACAGTGACTCCCAGATCATTTAACCTGTTATCAACCTTCTGAAGCTGAAGAAGTACTAAGGGATGAGAATAACCAGCAGGATACACATGTTAATGAATTTTAGGCTATGAAAGTGATTGAATTTGTAGCAAATGGTGTACACTATGACAGCTGTCTTTGTTGCATAAAGGGGCACAAAGTAAAACTTCTCCCATCCTCCTTTTGCTGTTTAGGATATTACTGTCTACTGCACAGGTCCTTTGATGCTTTAATCCCTTCATATAAAATTGAAACTGTCCTCATTATGATGAAACATACCTTTGCCTCTTTTTGTCAAAAGTAACTATATATTTTTTCTGTATTTGTCATATGGCTTTGCTAAGAGAGCTTGTAGATATGAAAAATTATACAGACTCATAAAGCACAACATCAGTATATAATACAGAACACAGATATATGGAATATTTGCATCACTGATAAATAATCTAGCACTCAATGCACTGTTCTCTTAAATTACTTTCTCTGGAGATTGGTCTTCTACTTGCTCTACATTACTCTAAGCTGAAATCCTTTTTCAGAGTAGCAAAATAAATGAGAATTTCAATCCTCTCAAATCAGGTCTTAAGTTTGCACATGATCCCACAAATATACTAAGCAGGATTTAGACGTTGTTTTTCCTACAAATAATCACTTTCAGGTAGCCTTCTAAAACCTGAATTTGTTATTTTCTTAAAATAAAGGTGTTAATCAGACACCCATAATGCATATAAAGGCAGTTCACATCCAGATAACAACAATAACAAAAAATCAACTAACAGAAACTATCTAACAATTGTACAAGTTAGGGACAAGGCTACTGAAAGGATTGAAAAAGTCTGTCCTTTAAAGTAAAGAAAAAAAATCAAGGACAACAAAAATATGGATACTGTAATTTCAGAAAGTATATTATAAATTGGCCAATAATTATTTTTGTTAGAGTGTCAAGGTTGTAAATTACTGGCAAACCTGAAAAACCACTAATGTGTCAGTAAATGTACAGATTACATTGTACACAAAGATTTTAGATATGGTAAATAGATATATTATTTTAAACAATTGTCCTTATAATTTTTTGGTAATTGTATGGGACTATTAATGACAGCAATCATTTGACAAATCAGACTGGAGCTGAGCAGGAGGACACAGGCTTCATCTAATTTAATAGAAGTTCCTCTCTATTGTCATTCACAATTATTTTTCCATTCATCTTTCAACTCTCAATTGCTCCTTGCTAAATCTATATGCATTTCCCATGATATGCTCATGAAATGTAACTCTAACATTCTAGGCTTCTTCAAAAGTAGACCTCCTAGGGAAACCCTTTAGGACTTCATGAATATGAACTTTGTCCTTGTTTTTGTGTTCTCCCCCATTATAACATTTTATTGTAGTTGAAGTTTGACCTATGAACTTTCTATAGCAAAGATGGTGATTTCTCCACAAGACAGCTGGTTTATTGCAGGTGCCATAAAGTGATGAAGAAAAATTAACTCTGCCTTGGAAATTCTACCTCATTAACACTGTGAAAGGCAAAATGATGATTGCTTTCTTTCACCTTCTCTACTACTGTCATTCAAACACGTTTTAAAATCTGCCAAATGAAATGGCACAGACACCTAGCTACCACAGTTCTTTGTAAGAGGTGGGGAGAAACAGACATCTGAACAGAAGCCTTCACTGGTTAATATGGCTTTGCAACCATGCATCCCAAAAGTAGTTGTCACTGGTTCACTTCTCTCTGCTACTGTATGTGGAGAAATCTGCTTTCATCTCCCTCACTATCTCACACTTCTCCTGTGTGGGACAATGAACTGGACTAAGGTAGAACAGCTACCTGCCTTCAGGCAAAAGTCTCAGTGAAATAAATATATTATTTAAAAAAGAAAGAAAAATATTCATAGGTATCACTTGATCAAAATTGTTGAAGCCACATGGCTAATGCCAGATCTGAATTTGCTACAAGTAGGCATTTGTTCTTCAGTTTTACAAGTTACTGTAAGTACCAGGAATCCATTCACACTACCACTTCCATTCAAACATAGTTTATGTTTTCCAGACTTCTGAGAAGATATAACCTGCCATAAATTACTTAAAATCTTAAGCCAAACCATCAAATGAGAATGCTTGTTGAAAAACAATACATATTCTTCACACAACATTTAAAAAGAGCTTGCTTAGAATATTAGAATATTTCAGTTACATTCAAGATGTACATGTGGTTATTGCCTAGTCCATTGTTCCTGCACTAGATCTGTCTTGTCTTTGAGTGCCAGCTGTGCTTACAGTCTCATTGAAACAAGACTTCTTGACACTGTTTCCACTGAAACTTCTAGATGGAGATGGCTACCCCATCTCAGCATGCTTTCTGCAGCTGACACATAATAAATCACAAATAGGAACATAAAAATAGAGTTACCAGAAAATCCCATTAAAATAACTAATCTTACTGTTTCTCCACAACTTGTAATCATGGGTCACTACAGCCACAGCACCCCTCCAATCTTTCTTCAGTTCACACTTCTCTCTAGCAAATGTTTTCTCACCTTCTGCAGGTCACACTTCATGAAGGTGGACTCCTGCCCATCGTGTGTGTGTCTGTGCTATTGTTACTTTTCAATCAGAATGATTTTCTTATCCAAGCTGAATCTGATCTCCCTTCATTTTCCAAAATTGGACTCAGCTGACTCCATGGCTTTCAATTAATTTTTTCCTCCATTTAAAAAAATGTATGCCTAAGCTTCAGTAGTAGCCATGAACCCAACTACTCTGGTTGTTCTATCTTTGAGGAAAAGAATTTGTGATCTCTGAGCTTGGGAGTAGTCACAGCTCCAGGCAAAGTCACTAAAGACAGTTATTTTAGTATCTTTGTAGATGCATAAAATCTGCCATTGAGGTCCCAGTGATGCAAAACCTCCAGTGGTAGAATTGCAGTGAGAAGCCTACAAGGAAAAGTACCCTACCTGCAGGCCTTAGATGCAGGCCATAAGTCAATGCTCAAAGTGATGGAGCAATGCTGTTTGCACATGTTTGCAAGCTCTAACAATAGGTCGCTGGCTTTCTTTACCAGGGCAAATTTCCCTTGCTCCTGGCAAAGTGACTCACAATATGCAGTTTTGAACAGGTTACATAAAGTGCTTGAAATACACTAAACAGAAGAGCTGACAAGAAACAAACTCTAATTATACACTTGTCTGGCAGCCTTCAGGCCAAATACACTTGTGTGGCAGTCTTCAGACTAAACGTAGAGATTGCAGCAATCCAGTAAGAGATTTTCACAAGTGCACATTTACATCTATTTTATTTGCTGGTGTGATTTTCTTCTAAACTTTTAATATACTTTAACAGACCTGTCTGTGCCTCATTCTTGCCACCATCCTATAATTAAGCATCAGGATACTACCAAAATCTGATTGGACAGGGAGCAGACTCAGGGCTTGTGTGATTGATGATATTGCAATCCAAAAACTGCATGTGTGTCAGCCACTTCTCACAACAAAGTCTGCAAAATGGGGAGAAAATGAAAAAAAGCGGCAACTGCATACTCCAGATGTCCATGACTGGATATGAATATCCAAGAGAAACTATAGTCTGGTGACCTGATTTTTGCAAGTGTGCAATGGAGCAAATAACCAGTCTCTCTTGTATCCCTTACCCTGTTTCTCTCTGAGCAAAACCCTCACAACAAAAAAATCCCACAAACCCAACCAAACAAAAAATGCAAACCAAAAACCCAAAGGAAAAGAAACACAAGACTAATCCAATCTAACCAACAAAAAGACCTCTACCCTGAAAGAACTGGCCACAGTCTGCACAATTTACAATTTCTTTGATCTCAAAGTTATTTTAATTCTCTACCTTAAAAGCTGCATGGAACATATATCTGTGAAGTGTCTCTTTCATTAACTAAGTTCTTTGATCTGGGTGACTGAAACATTTTATTGTTCATTTTCACACTTTAGACTTAACAACCCACAATTTACAAATGGACAGAAAACTCATAAGTAGTTTTAGATTATAATGTTTGTAGCAAACGCATGCGGCTGAACAGCTTAGCAGCCCCACCTTAAACAATACCATTTAGAAGAGAGAAAAACACCTGGTTTTCAGAACAGAGGAAAAAAAAAACCCAACCAAAAAAAAAAAAAAAAAAAAAAAAAAAAAAAAAAAAAAAAAAAAAAAAAAAAAAAAAAAAAAAAAAAAAAAAAAAAAAAAAAAACCAAAAAAAAAAAAAAAAAAAAAAAAAAAAAAAAAAAAAAAAAAACAAAAAAAAAAAAAAAAAACAAACAAAAAAACCCACAAAAAAAACCAAAAAACAAAACAAAAAAATACTAAAAAACTTCAAAACCAATAAACAGAAAGTTGTGTTCCCTCTACTCTCAAGACTTTGACTAGATTATAACAGACAATTAAAAGCCAGAAGTGCATTTATGTCAGAATGCAGCAGCAGAAAAACTGAAAGCTAAAAACAAAACAGTGGAAAGAAGCATGATTCATAATAGAAATCATGCTCTGTCTCAGTCCAGTTATGCATTTCAGAGTCTGAAAGGATAGGGTAGAAATGCTCATGCAAGCCCTTTCACAAGCCTGTAGTAATGTAAGAAATTTCTTGGAACTTCAAGATGTTTACATTCATGCAGACTCAAGTCAGCTGACTACTGTAGGAAAAAGAAGAGCTGAAGATTTAATTAATTCAGATAAAGATGTTACTTACCTCTATTTTAGCTGAGATGAACAAAATAGTAAAGAAAATATTGCAATAATCTAAAATTCCAGAAAAAAACCTGATAGCTTTACAGACTATTTATTATTCAGGAAAGTTTTATCATGGCTGAAATCAGAGGCACTGTCCTAGAGATAATTTGTTTTCACCTAAGTCAGATTAACTTAAATCAGTGGAAAACAGTCATTACTACAGAAGTTTGTAATATATGGATAGCAGTTATAACTAACTGACGTAGTTTCAGGAACATGTGGAACATATTGCACTGCAAAAATTCTAGAGGTCAGAAATAAACTTTTCCACTATAAACAAAATTCCTTTTCGTCCCCTCACAATAAAGAGAGAATCTCTTTGGGAACTTTGCCAAGGCCAAATATACTTAAGAACCACAGGCCACAGCACAAGCCAAGAATCTCTGCTTTTCCAAGCTGAGGGGTACAAGCTTCTACACCTCTATTATGTGAAAAAACAAAAAGCACTGGAAGTGAAGTCTCTAAACAATAGCAAGGACAGTCTGGCTTCAGCACTAAATTAATGTCTTGCCTTTGTTTCCACTGTGGTGAAGGGCAGCAGTAGATTGGAGCAGAAACTGCCCAAGTAGCTGAAAAAGCACCAGATGAGGAAACAAGATCTTTCCCAGCCCAGACTTCTGGATATGTAAAGAAAAATTTGCATTTATAGCTCATCTTAGTTATCAAAATTGCTAGTGGACCTAAATAATGCTGGTGACAGACAAGCAGTATCAGAAAAACAAAGCCCAAACCACTATCAGCAATTCCTAAATGGACGATTGATGCATGCTCTTACATTAAATATGTCCTCTCTTAAACATCTCTTTTGAAAAAAATACTTCGCAAACAAATAGTGGGCTGTTTGGCAAAGTGCTAGAAAGGTGCTTTGCTTTTCAGGTTTGTAATATAGACACATCATATAACATTCAAAGCATTTGGAAACTTAGTAAATTTCTTACAACAGTGTTTATGCCAGAGATGTATCTGTTGCCGAGAGCAAAGAATTTCTATCAATCTAGCAAGAAAGTATACTTCAAAGCTGGACTGAACAAGTTTTAAATAGTCAGCTCTGTGGTGGATAGAAATACCTTATGATTTCACACACAAGATAAAGTAATTTCAAAACCCCCATGGAGCATGTTTTATTTGTTCTTGGTTTTAGTCAGTTCTGAAATATATTCACATATAGCAGGTCTTGAACTACTGACAGGAAGGGAAAAACATACAATAAAATGTTGAAGGTTTTATTTACCTTTTTATATGTTTTCTCTTCATTTGGCTTTTCAGCAGTAACATCTCCATTTTCAGTAACAGACAACATCTAACAACAGAAGCTTAAGTTATGAAGAAGGTATTTGCTTCACAAAAGTAATTTTTCCAAAAAATCATATAATTTATTATCCATTTTTGCTAAATTCAAACTTTTCAGAGGACAGCACACTACCAAGATCAATTACATATCTAGGACATTCCCATAAGTATTTTCCACACAGAGTAAAAGGACAGCCCTGGCCCAGGAATATGTCCAGCATATGACGGAATCTACATGACTGTTTCTTTTCCCCACACTAGTATGCATTGAAATCTTGTTCCTCAGCCTACTGCATGAGATGTTCTTTAAAGGGCAAAACTATGACACTTGTGAGCCAGATATTCAGTGGCATGTCTCAGCAGTCTAATGGCTGCATCAGTATGCTCTATCTCCTTAAACTAACAAGGCGATCACAGAATCACACTGAATTACAGAATATTCTGAGTTGAAGGGACCTACAAAGATCACCGAGTCCAATTCTTAATGGAATGGCCCATACATGGATCAAAGCCACAGCCTTGGCATAATTAGCATTGCGCCCTAACTATTTTACAGTACATCTTATCACAGCTGTAAAGCCATTCTAGACCAAGAATAAACCACTAAGATAGAGATCACCTTAGTCAGACACCCTGAGTTTGTCTGCCAAAGGCAGAGTGACATGGTTTAAAATAATTTTAGATTTTACCAATACTTTCATAACAGAATTATACTTACTCTTACAAACAACAGGACAGGTCATCTGGAGCTCAGAGTGAAGATCAAGCCATTCATTGGTGGTGTTAAATGTTTTCCACAACCTATTATTAGAAAAATCTGTCATCACTATGCCTTTAAAAATTTCCGTATCACAGAATAGCTGTAGATTTCCTTTTACGACTGTTCTTCAGCCCAAGCAAGCATTCAGCTACAAGCGGTGCTTTTCAAGAACCATGTCAAATAACTTGCTTACTACACTTAGAACTTACTGTACTTAGAACATACTATAACTTGGTTAATATACTTAGAAACTAGTAGTATTACACAGAAGGGAATCAGTGCAGAATCATTCCTTTTTGCCCTACACATTTCACCCCTGTGGCACAAGCAACTCTACAATAAAACATTTATGTAAAGCAATACACATACATGCTCTAGAGTGTTGTGTAATTACATGTGTAATCTTATAGCCTTACAATCTCCAATCACTTATAAGAAATAGCTGTGACGGTTTGGAAGACAGCACATTGAAAAGTCACAGATAACAAATAAAAAAAAAAAACTCACGATACCTCATATGAGACGAAAATCTCATTTTGCCCTTAAGCAGTACAAATAACATCTTGGGCAAAACTAAAAATTGGTTTTAAAAAAGTATTCTCAGGCCTCATTCACTGCTTTTAATTTTCCATTAATCTGAAGAGTATACTTAACACTACCAAGGAACCTTTTAATAAAAGGTTTTAAAAGTCCTTTTCCTTTTCCTTAGAGAAGCACCTGAGGGGGAAGAAAAAAAAAAAAAAGCAGTGGGAGGGGGTGGAACCACAACAAATAGAAACTTGGGAGTTTCTGAGAAGAAAACAATGCCTCCTTAGAAAAACACACTTCTTACATTACATCAGTATTTTCCTCCTGTAGCTAACATTCTTCACTGTAGCCTCCATATAGGTAATGTTTCTTAATCAGTAATTCCTTCATTTGGATGTCCATTAGCAGTCTCCTATACATTGAACTCCTGCTTAAAGGCAATGACTTAGTTTTTATAGCTTTTAAAATTGTATGTAGTTCATCTCACTCACCTGTATTCATACATTTAATATTAACATTCACCCATGCTTACAACTCTATCAGTACACAAACAAGGCATCAAGAACTTGCTAAAACAGCTTTTTTTTAGGAAAAGAAATGTCATTTTAATCACTAAAGAAGACTTTTAAAATAACTGATCACTGGATTAAAACATCAATCCTCACACAAGCTGTTGTTCACCACACACCTCCCAAGACTAATTGATACAATATGATGTTCTACTAGACACAAAACTTGCTAAATTATGAGCACACATACTCAGCAAAAGCTAAACATAAATGCAACATGGGAGCTTTCTTTCTGTAAGTTAGCTGAAGAAAGCACTCATGGGAGAAAAGATTGTTTTTTTCCCAGCATAGACAGACAAATTCTTCAAAAACTCTTCACTCATATACCCCTGCAATGCTAGGAATGATAGGAAAACAGACAATGAGAGACCAAGTTCAGTAACTACCAGGTATAAAAACTCATAACGCCATAAAGAAGGTAAATTTTTCCTGTATGTGTCGGTTTCTTTCCTAAAGGTATCTAGAATAGAATTATTTTGGTTCTCATCTTTTGAGAAACAGAACACACAGCTCTATTTTAACCATGGTTGTGTTAAACAACTTCCAAAATCTGTGCTGTGACAACCATCTCTTGTTCCATGCTAACAATTTTTTGCAAAGCAAGTATGAGTTTATGTGTTTTCTTCCCACCCTAGAGCTACTGAAGTGGCCCATGGTGCCTTTTCACATGCTTTATAATATGCAGAGCAACATCTACTGTCTCAGTTCCGACAAAGTTTTACAGTGCAAAGACAGGTCACAACTTACAGTCTTGGACTCACTTCCAGGCTAAGCTACAACTATTTATTTGCTTGTTACCATAGCAGGAAAATACTGTAGCTAAAGTACTGAATCTCTCTGTATGTACCTGACAAAGGATAAGCTCACAATAAAATAAGACATGGGGTAGGGGATAGGCGTGGGTAGAGGAAGAAAACACTTAGTTTCAAACATACTGCAGCGTGCTGACTTTGGCTGGGATAAAGTTAATTTTCTTCACAGCGTCTAGTATGGGGTTATGTTTTAGATTTGTGCTGGAAACAGCGTGGATAATCCAGGTGTTTTCTACTCTTGCATAGTGCTTACACAGCATCAAGGCCTTTTCTGCAGCCTTGCTGCATCAAGACCTTGCTGTGCCCTGCCAGTGAGTGGGCTGGGGATGCACAAGGAGCTGGGAGAGGACACTGCCAGGACAGATGAACCCAGGTGACCATATGGCATCATGCACAGCATATAGAGCTGGAGAAAGAAGGAAGGAAGGATGTTTTCCTTCCCAAGTCACCATTAGGTGTGATAGGGCCCTGCTTTCCCAATTTTTAGGAATGGCTGAACATCTTCCTGCCCATGAATGGTGTATAAATTAATTGTTTTGCTTTGCTTGCATGCACAGCTTTTGCTTTACCTGTTAAACAGTCTTTATCTCCACCCCTGAGTTTTCTCACTTTTACCGTGTTGATTCTCTCCCCCAGTCCATCAGGGGGTAGTGAGTGAGCCAGTGTGCAGGGCTCAATGGCTAGCTGGGCTTAAGCCATGAGTGAAAAATGGCTGTAAAGGTCTCCCCTTCAACGTCCTAGATGCTATCCTAACTGACAACAAAGAAAGAGAAACATTAAAGTACACTATGAATTTAAAGAGTATTTTTCCCAAATACTCTTGGAGACTCAAGATTTTGGTCACAAACCTTATGTGCAACAACTGTGACATGTACATTCTTGAAACACAAGTTTACAGCCTTCAGTTCCAGCCTTCTGCTCTGAACTCCTCTTTGTCCTAAATGCAGCTTTAAAAAAATCACATCTATTCAATATATGCTTCAAGGAAAAAAAAAAAAAGTGTTTCACAGTTTAGTTTCTCACACTAGAATCACAGAACCACATGCTTCTTAACTAACACAAACTGCAATTTCCATCACTCTGGGGGACAAGTGCCATATGCATTTTCCCCTATAGCTACAGGGACACCTTTTAAATTTCTCTGATCAGCCAGAAGCCCACAATGTCAACACTACCCTGCCCACCATATAGCTGGCATTTTGAGAACTGAAATGACAGTCAGCAAAAGTGAGCTTCCTACCCAGCTTTGATTTCTTGTTCTTGAATTTTTAATTCCACGTTCCTTATATAGCCAAAATTTATCTTTTACTAACAGCATAAAGTATTCATTTATCCAGATTATAAATAACTATCTGTTTTTACACAACCTCAGTTGCTGAGGCTCTGCTCACATGAATAAGTATTCCTACTTACACCTGAATGGCCTCTCAGTTCAATTTCAAGTTAACTTTAGAACTGCCAACAACTTCAGTGAAAACCACCATCCATGAAAAATGCTATTGCTAGATTCCTACAGGCCCACATATTAATTCATTCAACAAAAAATAGTTATGCTTTCTTTCCATTATCATGAAAACAAAAAAAAATAATTTTGGAGGGGGAATGCATTCTTAGCAAATTTAGATAATTTTCTTAAACAAATCCTTCTTTTGAAAACACTAATAAAACATGTTGTTGAGGAACCACACTTCAAATAACAGCTATGTAGCTTTAAACTACATGTACTGCCTTGTTCTGACTGATAGTTAAAATCGAAACAGTCTTCCTAACTTTTAAAACAGACATATCCCTGGGTGTACTGCTGTAAGGCTTCTGCAGTGAGTTCGAAACATCATGCAAAAGAAAACATATTTATAACTTCTCACAGGTGTAATCTTTAATTTTAAATATGAGGAGTGAAAAGCAAGACAAAACAAGATTAAATGAAACTTTAAATTTTCCAGTGGGCAGAAGGAGAATACTAGAAATTAAAGAATACAAGAAACAATTATGCATGTTTAAGAGTAATAATATACAAATAAAATAGATGGTATGGTGCAGACTTTTCACTCTGAAACACATAAATGCATTTTGAGGGAACATTTTTGAGTTTTGGGGTTTTTTGGCAAGTGAATGAATTGGGGTGGAATACCCAGTTTTGGACTCAATCCACAAACTTCATTCTCATAGTTCCATGCATTTCAGATTACGCGTTTATTTAGCTGTTTCTTAATCCTTGAACAGTTCTCTTTTGCCAGGAAGACACAAAATCCTTAGAATATGGCAGGTGCCTTCTCAGAAAAGCACAAAGAAACTTACATTAAATTCATACTAATGATACTAACTCAGAACCAGACAAAAAAGGATTATCAGAAGAGTAATTTTATCTGTCCTAAGTAACTGGGAGTTTACACACCAAGACTGCATTCTTTCTTGATCACAGCGGTTTGTCAGCACAACACATAAGGATGTTGACAAGAATTTCTAGTCCTACAAACAGCATTTATAGTGAATTACATTAAAAAGAATCATCAGGTCAAATTCCTTCATAGCTTCTGTCTCCCCTGTGTTACTACTTTGAAGCAGCATCTTCTAATACAACTATGAAATCAACAGTCATTTCATTACTGCAGAACTCACTTTTACTGATGAGATTTGTCCAGACATATTTTCCTTATGGCAGCTGTGAGAGTAGCTTTTAAAGTCAGTTCTTGAACTCACTGAAAGGACTTGCAGATCTATAAGGCAGCATTCTTCCACCAAACCACATTGGGGACTCAGTCATACACTGCCAGATTTCAGCTCTAGTGTGAAGCTGGAGACATTTGTTACACAAAATTTTGCCATTAGGGGCAAATCTTCTAAGCCAAAAATGCTCTATGGTGGAAGAAATCCATGAACACATATTCATTAATGAAAAGCGACTCTTTTCATGCTTGTACCCGAAAACCATTCATGGTATTTTTGGAGCTACTTGAAGGCAGCTCCAAGATAAAAAGGCACTATTAAAGCTAACTCCCCCGCTTCTTTGAAATTAGAAAGACTTGAGTTCATACCTTCTCAGGCACTGAACAGATTTCTCTTGCAGGTGATGCATTTATAAAGTCTCCCTCCTGTCTGGATTCTCTGCCAACTAATACAATATGCACAACAGCACTGGATTTCCAAACTAGATCTCATCTTATCTTGTTTATTATTGCATGAATCTTCCTGGTACTCTGGACCACTGTCAAACCTAGTTGACAAACTTAGGTCAATCAAAACTGTCAATATATTTTTTCCTATCCTCTTCAGTAGAATTTGAACAGAAGGATTATTTATCAGATTATTTGTAAATGAAGGGGTTTGGGACACAATAAACATTCTCTGACACACAAAAATTGCCTACATATATCTTGTTTCCACACAACCAAAGATATCAGCATACTATCAGCACTATTTTCATGCTTTAAAACAGTGCTGACTATAATTTTCATGGTTTAATTGCCTTCCTTGTGAGTTTACCAGACAATGAAGTGTGATGTTTAGGAATCTGCAAGCATTGCTAGGCAGAGTGCCAATACACAGATCTAAACAAGTAAAAGGAAGCATAATTTAATGCACAGTTTAGTAAAAGGAACAACACATCAAAGATCTGACAGCTTTCTCAACAGTCATCGCAAGCTAACCCCCTCTCCAAAAACCTTATGTCTTTTAATGTCAGAGAACATTTTTTATACATGAATGCTTGGCAGTTACATAGCCATCAAATAAAGATTGAGGTAATGTATGTAGCGCTACATACAATAATGTATGTAGCCAGTTACAATTCATGTCTCAATTTATATATAAATATATTTATATATTTAATAATATCCCAGACAGTATTTTATGGAGTAGATTCACTTTGTACCAGAAGGACACATAGACATCTAAGATCAAACCTGTATGCTTTCATATCTGAAACATCTGAGGAGTAAAAGATAACATATATTTTTAAACTGATGTATCCTGAGAATGAAGTAAATGTTTACATGTTGCAATGGACTCAATAATCATTAAAAAATCATAAAAATAAAATCTGGAAAAAATCAGACTGAAAATCTGAAAGCATTTAATCCACCCAATCAATGTAATGCCTGTCAACCTAATAAACCTCTACTATCAACTGCTGTGATTTCCACTCTTCGCAGAAGTACTGAAAGAGTTCTTCTCTCTTTCCAGGCATTACTGCAAAAGTAGAGCAAACTTTTTACTGCATCATAAATACCATGAATCTATGCCACTAAAAAAGTAATTTTTAAAAAATCTATCTTTTCTGTCTATCTGGCAGGGAGAAAAAAGTGTCATATGAATTTAAAGAAGGAGGAAGGAAAAAGTAAAGAAAAATCCCAAACAATTAGATTTGAAACCTTGTCAAGATCTCCCAACCCACAGCTGATTATGGAAGTTTTAAGGGTGACTGAAAGCGAAATCTATGTAAAATTTGTGATAGCGCTATTGTTCCACTTGTGAAAACTGGAAAATACTGTTCTTGTTAATTGGTACCAGGATGAACATTTGAGAGTGAACAGCTAAAAAAAGCAGATCAGAAACTGTGTAGCCTGTGATGCCTAACAAGAAATGCTAACCAACCCACAAAAAACCAAAACAAAAAAAGCCCTGATTAGTCTACCTATTTCTTTTTTGTTTTGCCTCAAAAATAATAAGATGAAAGTCAGAAGTAGTATGCAAAGTGATGAAATTCACAAATAAAATAAAAGGGAAAAAAAATATCTCATCTTCCTCCTGGTCTTTGTAATACCATCAGGCCAGCACAAATGTTACAGAGAAAGCAGTAAGCAAAAACCAACACAAAACTGCCATTTAGACTGTTCATCTACTCTAAGTCACGTCAGGTGTTCACACCACCTTTATTTACCTAGCTTTAATAACACACATTAGTTTCAGCGCCCTGCTAGACCTTTTCTTCCCTCAGCAACTAATCTGAGCACAAAAGATTCTGATACTGTTTGATTTCTACAGTTGCCCTCCCCTCCTTTCTCCCCCCAGTTTCAGGAATATGGCACAGTACTTGGATGTCTTTTAAAAATGTCATAATAGGAGTAGTATATTTTTTTTTCTTTTAGTTTGGTGGCTGGATTTAAAAAGTAACTTATCAAAATATTCATACTATAAAAACCATATGTTCATATTGTAATGCTTTGATTTACTGCAAGAACGGTCAGATCATCTATCTTCCTCCTTTAGCTTTCAGTTGGGGAAAAAAAAATTAAAATGTAGAACTTCAGAAAACACCACCTCCATCAAAGTCTACAAATACTCAGAATTACATCTGATTACCCAGAAGATTTGACAGCCTACACGAGTCCCTTCCTCTTCCATTTAAAGTGGTAGATAGTGCACTAACCTGTTCTTCAAGGTGAAACACACTGTCATTGTAATATCCAAGGTCACAGAAACAGACACAAAACATCACAAATTATAGCTACAAATCATATCCTTCATTTCAAAAATAATCTGCTGTGATACTTTAAGATGGAATTTTTTTTTTACAACAATGCAAATAAAGCTGAAAATTCATTGATGGAACCAGAATGTGGAAGTCCTTGGAAACATAGCATATTGTGCTCCTTCAACAAAGTGCATAGATTTTCATTTGTAACTTCTGTATTTTGTGAATTCTGCATGTGACAGATAACTTGCAAGGAAGAGGTGGGTTCAGCTTTGTTCCCCCTCCATGAATTTTCAAATTCAAGGCTTCATTCCAAGGGCCTAAATCTATCTCACTCCTCCACTCTCTATTAGCCTACTTAACATTTACTGTCAACTACTGTGTCTTCTGCTCTCTCCAGAAGCACCTAAGGATCTCTTATGTCTTGCTAAACACCAGAGCAAACTTTCTACTGTGTACTAGATGGTGTTGATAACTTAATAACTAAGGGACTTCTCCAAATCAGTGACCTCACATCAGCAATCAGAAAGAACAAACATTTGATCTCTGACATTAATTGATGTCACATTGTATATCTTGCAGAAACTGTTAACAGGCCCTCCCTTCACAAAGTGAAACAACTCCATTAACTTCTAATTAATTTGTAGCAGTCTGAAAGTATACAAAGCAGAAAGGCGTATTTGTACATAGACAAAGAAGACTTCCCAATTGTTACTTATGTTTTCACAATTCTGATTTCATGAGCCAACAACAGTACTTTTAAGAAGATTTAGCAAGCTTTCTATAAAGCCATGTGGAATTACAAATTAATAAAAATTGTCAAGATTGTAAAGTTCTTTGAAACAACTAAAAGAAACATGTGCATGCTATGTACAGCAGTATGTAATGTAAGTTAGGGTAGTACCACAGTGAAGGGCACAGTCTTGGCAAAGCCCAGAATTGGAGTTCTGTTCCTTTCCTTTGGTGACTTTGATATGGCAATGGACTATTGTTACTAACACATACCAGACACTGCACTTTGAGATAAAACCACCACAAAATGCATGCTGTCCAATAAAATACTGCAGCACACTGAGACAAATGGTTGATAAGGAAAATAAAAGGCAGAAGGAGAGGGAAAATTCTTCTACATTTGTCTTTGATGGTACTTACAAAATAAAGTGACAGGAATCAGGTAATACTGTGGTCATGATTTTTTGAAAGGAAAGCACAGCAAGCTGCTTCTGTCATATAAGCAGCAGGTAAGATCCATGGGGAATGAAATCTCATGTATGGCAAAAAGGAGATCACTGTCAATGTCTAAAGGAATGACACAAACAGAGATGCAAACCATTCCACCTTGCTGGGTGGAGAATAGATACAAAAGAGGAATTTGGTCAACCCAAAAGCTTTAGTAATCTGAAACTCCAGAAACACTCATTTGAGAAAAGAAAAGTAGGTCAAATGGACTTGGAGAAGATTAAGTATAAAAAAGAATAGACTGAACACACAAGATAAAAAGCAGAAAAGCACAGGACAAGTTACTTTGATAAGAAACATGTTTGTAACAACAAGAACTTCACAATAGTTGTATTGCTCCAGTTTGAAACCTGTATCTTTTTACTCAGCCACATTTTTCCACCTCAAAAGGAGGTCAACCACACTCAAAACTGCTCTGCAAACATAACTTTACAACAGAGGCAAGAATAAAAAATGCTAATAAGAATTCTTTGCTTTAAAAAACATTGAAACTTTTGGGTGGACAACACGAAAAAGCTGTGGTTAAAATAATTTGCATGCACTAAAACAGTGGTGTAATTTGTGTAGGTAGCCCATAAATTATACACTATTGGGAATTATTTAGGCCATTTGCATATTCGCATGTAATTATTCAAAACAAAGTTTGCAGAAGGATATGTCATGGAAACACTGAACTCAATGCATGGATTAGTGGATTATTATGATCTTCAAGTTCTCTATGCTTTCTTTCCCGGGTCCTGTGAGTATAACTTTTGTACATATAGCTTTTAATGAATGCTAGCTAAATTAAGCAGTCCAGCAGTCAGATTATCTAAGAAATTAAAGTATTTTTAAATCCCATTTTTGTCTCCAATTGAGGGCCATTCTATACAGCTGCAAACAGACAGTTGAAGAGTGGAAGAGATTACCCTGGAGGATGTGACAGGTAATATTTGAGATTCTTTTGATGGACTAGACAACTGTTTAAAAAGTAGTTGATACTGTCTTGAAGGAAGAAAAAGATCTGGTTACTGCCATGACTCTTCCGGGCTTCCATTGAATCACTATGTATCACTCAGACTGGATATCTGCAACAATTACAGCTCGTCCAAGCTGGGGCTACCGTGGTCCAGCCTTCCAAGCATGCATTCCATAGTATCATTATTATTCACCAGTGCTACTCCTGCCCCAAGAGAACTCATCCAGACAATTAAACTAAAAAAAAAAAAAAAAAAAAAAAAAAAAAAAAAAAAAAAAAAAAAGAAGTAACCTACCAAAGAATATTAACTCTAGTGGAACTCCTTACAACAGCTTTGTTATAGTCACCCCTAAGATCAAGAAGAAACTTGGGAAGGAATGAGGAAGGTAATGAAAACTGTTATACCTTTGATCCATGATGGAGGAACGACCAATTGCCTCAGTTGTTTCAATCACTCACGTACTTTTGCACAACTTCAGAGTCACCAGCCCACTAGTGAAAATACCAGGAAACAAGACTGAGAAACAGAAAGAAGCAGTGCCTGATGGGCCAGGTAACAGGACCCGAACAGAGTTCAACATTAGCTTGAGGGAAATAGAAATGCATGGCTAAGGTTAGTTCCCAAATGTATATTCATACAGCAACTTGTGTTTCAGCTGCTTAGCTTGTGTGAAAAATAAGGTCACTCAAGAAGAATGATGAAGATAGAAGAATGATGTAAGCACCAAATTCAAAAGTTGTGTATAAATTCAAGATAAGAGATACTCTAAGTTGTTCTACTGATAACAAAATTGATTACAACAAATTAACCTCCCACATACACTTTTCCTTCAGGAAAGCTAAAACCGTAATTAGTAGAAGTTTTCCTCAGACCCCTACATTTTAATTTTGGTTAGCATTTAATAGAAAGCTCACTTCACTCTTGAGAAGGATTTGAAAAAACCTGTTTTGTACCAGCGTCAGCAGAGAACAAATCTGTCCTGGGTTGGGCACAAAGTATTCTATCACCATCTTCATGGGACTGTGCCCTTCCCGGGGGCCCCTCCCTCAGGGTTATCTTCTGTTAATGGGCCATCAACACCTTGCCCATGACTCATAGATAACTCGTGGAGGGAGTTATCTCTGTTTAATGGCTCATCAAGGATCCCCCTGCAGGACCTACATCCTATTGTGAGATGCTCTGCCCAGGGGGAGGAACAAAGCAGTCTCATATGGATATAATCTGGGGTTTGGGACAGTACGGGGGGCTTACCCTCTGGATTCCCAAAGGACTCGAGCTACCAGACCTTTTTACGGGATCACTGCTTCAGGAAAACCACCTCATCTGGACTGCTTCCATCACCCTGATCAGGTTGTATTCTGACTCTGTCAGTGGTCTTTTGTATTTCTTTGCATTTATTTTATTTTACCTTTTTCTTTCTTTTCTTCCTATTAAATTGTATTTCTGACTTGGAGTCTCACTTGTTTTCCTTTCAAACCACTACAAAATCCTACATCAACAAAATTCCTTTGATTAAATTAAGAGTCCTCAGTTTCCTATAGAGCAGATGTTCCTCAGATACTTTTCCGAAATCATTCACAAAGCTATAGAAAAGGAAACTATTATACCATTCTATGAAATGCCCTATAAAGCACAAAAGCTGGAGTCTTCTTGGTTTAAAGGAGCTTTCTAACGTATTTCTTTTTAAACCACAGAGAAAGCTTCATGGGAGAAAAGAACTATTTTAGAACCTGCATAGGACAAAAATCTCAAAAACCATAATTAATACAATAACATGATTTTCTGAAAACAGTTCAGTAAAGAACTGCTCAGCATGTAAGGAAATAATGCCATTTGTCAGAGTTCCTGTCATCAAACCGGGACAGATATTTTACAGCCACTAGAGTTGAACTGCAATATGGGAACAAAAAGAACTGTCAGAACTTTTATAAAGTTATTCCATTCTCCCACTGGAATGTGGCTGCTTAAATGCAAAGCTTACTACTGCCCTTATAAGGAACCATATATTTCTGTTGATGCCAATATGATTTTTTTAGCTTTTCTTTTGTATAACTTTTATGTATCCTCAGTATTCTTAGCATGCATACTTGTAATTCCTTAAGTCTGATAACTTACCACCGTCCTAGTATTCTGTTAGGCCAGGAGACCAAACATCCTAAAGGCCTCATGGCTGGAAAACCCTACACTATCTTGGGAAACCAAGGTCCTCTCTAGAACATATCCTGTAAACTAGAGATTTGGCCCATCCAGGGGGGAATTCCATGGATGGTGGAATATCATGCCATTCGTCCAGGCCTTCTATTGGGGCATCCTTGTTAGACTTGTTAATTTATAAGGTCTATAAACTGTATATGTGATCTGTTGTGTGGGTGTATTGTGGTGCATTCCACCTGGGCAAAGTGGTACACCAATAAGGATCCTTATTAAAATACCAAGGTAAAAACCCCTTATCCCTTAACCATGTCTGGCTCTCTATTTTTTAACACCAGGAAAAGGCATCAGTGTTCTCCAAGCCATGTCTTGGACAAACAGACCAGAATGGGCAAGTGACTACTTCTTTTTCCCAACAGTATGCTTTGGCACTCAGCTGAATTATGAGTACATCTGCACTGTAATATACAAATCCAAACCACATCAACACACATACCTACCCCACTGACATCAAGCAACATGAGGTATACCTTGGTAAGAAACATGCACAGTTGTTTTAAAGTATGGACACCTACTCACAGAATTTTTAAATGGCAATACAAATATTTTCCAATAAACCTTTATAAGTAGTTATTTCCAACCAAATGACATAAGCAAATTGTTTTCCAGCAGTCTTTCACTTGCCAAACCAAATTGAAAATCCTGTCCCTGAACAATTTTGGCAGCAAGAAAGTAATATGAATTCATTACTAGATGTTTTTGCCAGTTCTGAAACACTCTATTATTACTCAGATGTTTATACTTCACATATACTTGCACCACTTTGAACAAGCTAACAAACAACATAAAAGCACCACCACAGTTTCCCTCCCCAGGAACTTCTTTGCAAATGACTAGCTGGGTTTCCTTAAATAACCCAGCTGGAAATATTATGGGAAAATTCAAAATCTTAAGCTATCACTTTAAGTAAAGAACACATCTGCACATAAATTAGCCTTTTCAATTTAGAAGTATCCATGTACATGTGAACATGACTTAAAACAAAAAGAAGACAGCAACAAGAGTAAGCAGTCAGTGATAGCTTTGTAGAAGAGCCATACAAAACCTGACACCAGAACCATAAGCACTTCCAAGAAAATGAGTGTGAGTTTTCCCACAAATTAAAAGGTCTCTGAATTCTTGAGAGGCTTAAATAAGAATCTCCTTCCTTCACACAAAACCCCTTTGAAACAACATCTCTACCTCTCACTGCATCATTATAACTGGGTTGGAGGCATCATTATAATTAGGTTAGAAAAGACATCCAGTATTATCTGTAAGTCAGTTAACAGCCCACACCATAGTTTTCAAAAGGTAAAAAATACAGCTTTCAGTGTTTAGAAAGAAAAAACCCATACCAATAATCAGTTTTTGCTCAATGTATACTGTTTTATGAATTGTTAACTAGAAAAATAACAAGATTCTGACAAGAATGGCTGTGAATATTATAAAGATTCCACAGACTGAAGTGAGAAAACCCCAACAATTCAATCAACGCATTCTCCCAGGAACAGACTGTTCCAACCATTTAAGGTGTTCAAAGCCTATTTTATTATATTCCTTACCTGGCCTTAATCTGCTGGAACATCTGATTAAATAAATTAAATATGTTTTTCAGCCTATGATTTTACTGGCTATTGGATTGGGGGTTTTTAGTCTGAGATGTTCAGTATGTTTAACCACACATATTTTAAATATATTTACAGAAAATTGCCTTTCGAGAGTTATTGTTAACAGTGTGTAGCCCCTGATCCCCTCTGCTTTCTATCTTGTTCCCAGGAATAGGGAGCCAGATGATTAGCTATGCAAGAGAAAAGTGGTATTCTTTAAAATTTCATTCTAGCTGGCTATGCTTTTACTTTAGAGAAATAAATAGGTCTTCAGTTTTGCTTGCAATATGGCAGCATTATAAGAGCACTGAGCTGTAGCCCAGCATTAGTAACTAAGGACTGCCAAATAAAGGACAAGAATACTGCTAGACAAGAACCAGCCAGCCAGCCCTGACTGCTTACCCTTCATCATCATTCTAGCAGCAAGGATGGCCAGAAAACAGACAGATGGTCCCTTCACTGCAGGAACAGGTGCAGCAGGTCATCACAAAAATGATGATGGTGGCACGAACAATTTTCTTGCAGACCACAGTATTACTCAAATGCTTGTAAAAGGCTTAAGAAAACCTTTACTGGGGTTTATCAGCTCCGGCTGGTGTGTGTGCCTGTGTGCGAGTTAGAGTGTGCATATGCAAAAGTGACAGAGAAGAAGGCTAGACATCAAGATGCCTCACAAGGCCAGTCTGTAATCACATTAAAAAAAATCTGCTGTTAACAAGCAGTGACTAATACTGGTCTGGCATAAAAGCTGAAGAAAACTGCCCATTATCTATATCTCCCTTCAAAGCAAAAGGTTTTCAGTAAAAAGTACTGGTTTGGAGATACAGGGCTGAGCTTGCAGTTTTTTCCAAGAGAATGAAGGAGTTGCTGAGTGATGGTGAAGTGAGGCTATGACAGAAAAAAGACAAACAGACTTAACACAGCAGCAGATGGCAAATCCACCTTCCCTCACAGGGGTAAGGTGGTAGTCAAGCAATGTTTTTTGGTAGATGCTTTTCTTTGGAGTTTCTTCAAATTGTAGCAAAGACAGTGTGGTTTTCTAATTAACCTAACTAATTGGAAAAATTAATTTCATAATTAATCCTTGATATCTTGTTCTACCAAAAATAATGTTGGTAGAAATTTACAGCAGGTACCCATTTCATACACCTGTCTCTGAAAAACCTCTTGCATCAATGGGCCTAGCAGGTCATAAACTTGGGTTTGGAGGGGTCTCCTTCCACACCATTGAATTATAGATTGCACAGGTACTCTGCATTACAAATACAGCTTCCAAGAACTGATATGTATCAGGCTGTGGGGGCAGAAGAGGAATCTCCAGGGGCATTTCATACCTGCATGGCATGCATCTCTGTGAGGGTGTATACCTTTCCTTGCTCAGATATCAGCCAAGGCTCCTGGAAGTCTCTCTGTCTCTCACTTTGTTTCCTTTGCACTGTTTCTGTCCTCACAGCAAGAAGAAAACTGAATCTAGCTAAAAAGCATTCTTTCTTTTACTCTGAAGACTTTTATACATAAAAAAAGACAGAAAGAGTGCAAGTGAGCACAGGAGCAATTTGGGACGGAAAAATAGTTTAAAAAAAGAGCAAAAAAGGCAAGAAGGGAAGGGAAAGGCTCAACAAGAGATTGTTCACAATTGAACCAAGAAGAAAGGAGGAATGGAAAGCAGTAGTGGGTGAAGAGCAAGGGAACCAAAGCAGAAGGAAAATACATGTTATCAGGAAACACATGCGTAGGAAATAATTTTTGCTCTGGTCTGCTAAAAACAGGACTTTGGTGCCATTAAATTTGTATGGTCAAAAGGATGCTGAGGGAAGGGAAAAATATATTTAAGAAGTCAGTAAAGAGCTGATAGTTATATTGAAAGAAAGAGAGCAAAGAAAACAAACTCTTTTCCTTTTTTAATTCAGAAAAAAAAAAAAAGAAGGCAAAACTCCCAGGTGTATTTTAATGCATCTCTGTGAGGAATACATCAAGTACAGTAATATTTTCAGATGGATCAATCTGAACTATTAACTTTATGCATAGCTTCGGCTAAAACAGAAGTAACAATACATATTGAAAAATTCAGCGAGATATTAAACACTGCTTCTACTACAGTACCTGCTGTCAATATTGAGAAACATCCTCCTGAATGGTTATTTCAGATATACTGATCTTCAGTAGAGATGCTGGTAAAGCATATTTTAAAACCCAGTAGGGCAATTACGATTGAATTACTGTTCACATTTGTGATGACCCTCCAAATGGTGTTTTTCCAATCAAAAGAGACACACCTAGAAGTCTAGGTGCACACTGATCTATAGCAAGAAGTTACATATGCATGTTCTCTCTTTGGGTAATTTGTTGGTTACAAAAGCAACCTCTGAACTAAGGGAAGCAGTCAAAGCAGCAAGGTATGAACCTCCACATGACAAAAGTTCTGTGTTACACTGTTATTGCAAATTGGACAAAGCCATAAGTTTCAATTTCTTTCCAACCTCTGTTACCAGGGTCCAAAATTATCCTCATGGGGGCTGAGAAACCCAATCATAATAAAGCAGAAAAGGTTTGAGTGAATGAAGTTAGCTCTGCAATACCTTTATTTTTATAACAGTGTAGTGGTTTGAAAGCAAAACAAATGAGAGGCTCCAAGTCAGAAATACAATTGAATAGGAAGAAAGGAAATAAAATAAAATAAATGCAATAATACAAAAGACCACTGACAGAGTCAGAATACAACCTGAGCAGGGTGATGGAAGCAGTCCAGATGAGGTGGTCTTCCTGAAGCAGTGATCCCATAGAAAGGTCTGGTAGCTCTGGTCCTCTGAGAATCCAGTGGGTAAAGGCTACCTGTACTGTCCCAAACCCCAGATTATATCCAGGTGGGAATGCTTGGTTCTTCCCTCTGGGCGGAGCATCTCACTATGGGATGATGAGTCATGCAGGGGGTCCTTGATGGCCCATTAAAAAGAGATAGCTCCTGGAGGGAGTTATCTATGAGTCATACAGCAAGGCATTTGATGGACCATTAGCAGAAGATAACCCAGAGGGAGGGGGCCTGGGAAAACACTGCCCCACCTGGATTCAACAGTTCATGAAGATGGTGATAGAATACTTTGTGCACATCCTATACTACAACCCAGGACAAACAGAGAGTCTTTACCAGGGGCACCTACTGCTCATACACCCTTTATTTTCCTAAGTCAATTATACAACACAAAAGAGATCACAGATTAAAGAAAACAGAAAATGCAAATGTATGCATAGATTTTTCTTCCCTATCACATACAAGCTTAACTATAGGCCCTGAAGTATAAACACTGGCTATCACTACTGTGATTTATATCTCATGGCCACAATTCCAGCAAAGCGCATTCATGTGTGAATTTTAGTATCGCAGTTTATAGGATCATAAAATGGCTTGGGTTGGAAGAGATCTTAAAGATCATGTTGTTCCAACTCCACTGGAATGGCACCTTTCAGTAGGCCAGGTTGCTTAGAGCCCCATCCAACCTGACCTTGAACACTGACAGGGATGTGACATTCACAAATTCTCTGGGCAACCAGTTCCAGTGTCCCATCACCCACAAAGTAAAGAATTTCTTCCTAATATCTAATCTATCTTCTCCCAGTTTAAAGCCATTAGCCTTTGCCATTGTCACTACATGGCCTTGTCAAAAGTCCCTCGCCAGCTTTCTTGTAGGCCCTCTTTAGGTACTGGAAGATGCAGTAAGTCTCCCTGGAGCCTTCTCTTCTCCAAGCTGAAAAATCCCAACTCTCTCAGCTCATCTTTACAGGAGAGGTGTTCCAGACCTCTGATCATCTTTCTACATATCTTGCCCTGGTTGTGTTCATAGTAGACTGGATAAGGAAATTGTTGTTCTCCTACTTCTGCACTGACAGAAGTTATTTGTATACAAACAAAATTCTTCATATGAAAGTATTTCTATGACTGAAAGCTCTTTGCATTCTCTCACTCTTATATCCATCCTACACCAGCAAACTAATCTGTGTATGCTTTACTGAAGCAGAGAAGGAGTCTGCCTATTGTTTTTTTGCACAGACCTCAGTCTCATGCTGTCTGTTGGAAGGTGTAAACATGAAACACCACACTCAACATGCAGTGCCTGAGGCCTCTGTTTTATTCCCACAGAAAAGGAGACACCATACAGAGGCCGGAATTTTTGTCACACTGCGTCATCCTGGACATGATGACATGATTGCTTGCTACAAATATGTAAATATGTAATTCATCAAGTTTGTTCCTTTGTGATTTCTGTGTAATTGGTAAAAAATTATTTTTTAACTCTGGACTATCTTTGTGATTTCAAATGATCTACAGTCCTGCTAGACATTTTCTAGCTTAATCTCCAAATTTCACCACTAAGTATGCTAATGTTCTCTGGATAGCTTGAAACACATTTGTTTTTCTCATTTTGCAGTTTACTGCTAAATAATTCTTACCAGGAATATACATATTTAATAATAAGGGAAAAAATAGTGCATGATTCCGCCCCCCCCCCAACACCAACACCCTGCGTTGGAAGAAATATATTAATATTTTTGAACACAAAGACATAAATACATTCCAAGTAGGCTTTTTGCGGAACACACTATTTTATTAGTGTTGAATTTGAGATACAAGTCAAAGGGCTGCCTTTGCAGCTCATTAAAATCAATGCTGTTTTGACAGTATGCTGCAGTAGGTGTGCTCGTATATGAGAAAGTTTCACCATTACCTTCTTGCACTCTAACTCTGTCACATTCTCCCATTATAGCTTCCTGCTATCACTCGGCACCATGCACCGTTATTTCCACTGGCCTGTAATATTTTCAAAAATGCAATGACAACACCAAGACTGACTAAGGCCCACATCTACGCCCCTGAGGTGTGTTTCTGGACAACACGTATAAAATAACAAGGAACTACTTTCAGTATCACAAGAAATGGCTCAAAAATAAGAGAAGCAAGTTGTTTCTGCAGTAATGTGTTTGCCGTACTTCCTGCATTACTATGGCCTTAGTGAAATTGCTTTGATGCTTGGCTGCTTGCAGAAGCTGGTCCTGTTTTGGTTTTGGTTGGGTTTTTTGTTGTTGTTGCTGTTCTTTGTGGGGTTTTTTGTTTTTGTTTTTTTTAATTAAAAAAAAAAAAGTGGAAGTACTTGTGTCACAAAATGGAGGACAAAACCTCCACCTCTACTGCAGCAGCTTCAGAAGTAACCTCATAGAATAGGAACAGCAAAGCTAATCCTAAGGAAACAATAGCATACCACTTTGTTAGTAAATGCACATCTTGGTTTCCTTGCATTACTTATTAAGAACACAAAGAGGTACAAATCCAGTGTTTTCTAGTCTGACAAAATTCAGCCCTCATTATTATTTGTAAAAGCTACTTTTATTATATATTTACAGACATTTATTTAAATAAAAGCAGTATTTATTCACACATATATGATGCCTCTCTTACCCCCATTTTAGAGCAAAAATAGTGAAAGCCCAAAGTATTTCACATCTCACACAGGAGCCAGGCTACACAGATCTCTGTAAATGTCACCACAAACAAGTATATTACCCAAATCTCAAGAGATATGGAAAACACAAAGATAAACACAAAAAGTAGGAGAGGTAGGTTCACCACTCCAGAAAATTACCTTGCTACAGGCAAGTGAGTTACTGGTGCATCTTTATGCAGTGCAGAAAAGCCAGGGGAAAAAAAAGTGTGGCTCTGCAACAGACTAAAAAAATTGAAGGTTTTTCATCCACCATCCTCAACCTGACACTCTCTCTCCCCTCTAAGATTTTTCACTGCTAAAACTTTTTACTGTCAAATGACATGCATGAGTTACCATTAGTGCATAAAACTACAACAGGAACTTCGTCTCTGAATGGTATTTAAGGAAACCCCCTCGGAAGGTAAGCTACAGCTCTCTCACATGAAATTTTTTTAAAACTATCTTGTCTTGAAATAGTAGTTTCTGAAGGTGCATTTAGCATAGACTCAAAAACAAAATCCTGGATTTAAGAAATGATGGATTTGAAAAAAGAGAAGGCCCCAGAGGCTGCATCTGCAATATGATGTTGTTCCAGACAGGACTACTTGTACCACTTTTTATGAGAGGCCAGCAATAAGTACAGAGGAGACACCTTTTAAAAACTCAGAAAAGCAGCTCAGTTTCTTACAATCCCATATGAAAACAGTGTATTTTGAAGTTTTAACTGCATTTATTACAATTGCTTCAGGACCAGAGTACGCTTCTTGAAGCACCATGACAAATAAGAATCTTTATTTTTCCTTATTTTGGTTGTCAGGCTTAACCATCAGTGCTTGCAAAGATCTGGAGTAGAGTTTTGCCCGCCTTTCTCAGTAATTAAGGAAATCTGAAAAGGGAATGCTTATTGGTTTCATGCCTGCACAGCAAAGCTCTATTAATGCTTCAACAGTGCAACTGGAAAGAGTATTTTTCAATTTCAGTATCTGAGTTGCATAAAAAGTACATTAGGAATTCTAACTTGCTTATAAGAAGCTTTCTTGAGTTATAACTTCAAGGAGGCACTATACACCTTACCAAAAATATCTAGATTTCCTTGTAGCAGTGGGACAAGTAGCAAGAGACAGAATCATTCATGTAGTTAATTCATTAAGTGTCACAGACACTTCTAGGCCAAGCAACCTCTAAAGTTTATACAATCAATACTACAGAATCATGCAAGATGCATTTGAGTTCTTACAGGACCAAAATAAAACCGATGTGGGAGGAAAGTCACCCTAATTCACACATTTTCCAATAAAACGCTGCTTGAAATTACCTCCTTAACAGCCATTCCCCCTGCCCCACAATGTAATTCAAGACAGAAAAAACTATACTGTAAGTATTCACAAATTTGTGGTCAATCACCTCAATTTTACTAGAAACAAACAGTAATTTTAAAATACCACTGTTTAGAGCAGACCTTTGAATTGAGCATACACTTTTCATCACTGTAAAAGCACTTTAAGCCATTAGGCAGGCATATTGGGATGAAAGGAAATACATAAAATGTAAATCTTACCTGAGTTCAGAAAAGCCCTTATAAGTAAGCTGAAGAATGCTTTCATACATGAGTATACAATTTGTTTACATGTATATTACATATTCCATCTACATTATATGTTACTTACTATACCCTTTGGTCATATTATGATGATCATAAAATGGTTTGGGTTGGAAATGGCCTTAAAGTTCAGCTATTTCTAACTCCCTATCAAGGATGGCACAATCATGTATCCTGTACATACATACACACACAGAGAGATAAAGCTTATAAAATACAATTTGTTGCTAACATGCAGTGGTAAACTGAAAAACATTCTCAACTGAATATAATATCAGAACTGTGAAATGGACAAGTGTTGGGGAAGATGAATCAGGGAAACCTTATAAATATGATTGTTTAGCAAAAGATTCTGAAAATATGAAACCTATAATCGAAATAGAAATGGAAGCTTACTTTGAGCTGTAGGATACTGAGTCTTAGTTACTATATAACCTGAAAACAATAGCCTAGCCAGCTGAAGAGGAATCTCTCTTGATTGAACAATACCTTTCTGCTAGCGAAGGGATCCAAAGGTCAATGTAGCAAAACAGAAAAGTCTAAAGAGTAGTTTTTAGGTTTAAAATATAACATAGTATGGTAATGTAGTAGTTCTTATAGGCTATATGTAGATTCTATAGGATTTTGTGTCTTGTATTGGTTGGTCACTGTAAATTAAAATATTCATCACAAAAGAACACATAATGTATTGTAACAAGGATCTCTCTCTCTAACCTCCGCTCTCTTACCTGCTCTCTCTATTCTCTGCTCTCTGACCATTGCCACCTGCTCCCCTGCTTCCCTTCTCTCATAACTATTACCCCCTTGCTCTTCCTCTCGCTCTGTCTGGGACTTCCCTTCAGCCGAGGCTGGTAGCTGAAGGCAAGACCCTCTTTACCCGCGACCCTTGCAATAAAACCACGTATTCTAGAATATCTCAGGTGAGCAGAATTCCTTCTCCCTGCCGTCCACGGAAGGATCTCCTACAGACAAGTAATTTGTTCCCATGTAACTCCTATAAGAAAGACATATTTTTCCTGAATAGTAGTATCAAAAACAATAGGATACTATAAAATAATGGCATAATGAAGATATATTCTTACATGTATGTTCTTATCTGTTAATATAAGAAGTACAAAACATATCAAAGCAAATCTAATACTGTATTTTTTTAAATCATGGTATAATATGAAATATGAATCAGTGAGTAACACGTAGCCTCTCCAATGCGTAGTTGATGTTGGAAACCTGTGAATTTTAATTGAAATAAGTTGATTTTAACTTAGTCTTATACTGTATTCAAATTAAATTTTTATTGTGTGGTACTGCAACAGTGTTAGATCTGAGTCATTCCTGGCTTTCAAGTCTCTTTATCATATCAACTAAACCGACAAACTACTTTTCACTGCATTTTTGTATGACCTTGATTAGCCAAAATTGCTGCCAATTACTGGCATTCTTAAGTTGTATTGCTACACAAAAAGAAAAAATTTCTTGTCTGCTATATGTCGCTGGAGGGAAGACTCACACAGCCAATATGGCTGATAGGCAAGCTTCGGTTTATTGATCAGAAGGCACGTATTATAGTGAGACTACTCATTATTATGTATACTTGTCGTTATATGATTGGTTAGAGTATAAAGGGTTACATTGGCATAAGTTCTTGTTTCTCTATGTCTCTTTCTTGTTCTTTCCAACCACAACATCCTGCAATATGGTCTAACGGCTGTGCTCAAGGCCATGCTGACCTTGCTGGTTCCTGTGTGAACACAGCTGTTTCAGCATAGCTCTCTCATGTCTACATGGCCTTGGCCGCGTAGCCATTCCTCAACACTTGTCAATAGCAGGTACAGGAGCTGCAGTGCCAGCCATGTTTTATGGGCCACATCCAGATCAATCCAATTCTGGCTGGGCAGGAATGAGAATTTCTCTTCCCAGAAGAGATATCTGAAACCCAAATATGTAGGGATACAATTTGCCGTTGTAGACTGATGTTTAAAGATGACCACGTGATGATTTTTGGTGTTAATTCAGCAGAACACAACACAATTGAGATTACTTTATCTCATACATACAATTCCCAGCATACTTAAGAGTATCCCTTGTAAATTGGCTTTTGCTACTGTTGTCACTCACCTTTGCTAGCTGCCATCAGTGCAACAAAGTTAGAACTGGAACAAATGGTTTTCTTTTTCCTCACTCTACATTTAATACCCACTGCACACACCTAAAATGATGGTTCACTGTCTGAGCACTAAGTTAATATAATTGCTTTCCCTGCAGAGAGCCTTATTCTCTGGAAGATAAGGTAAATGTACAGATGGAAGTACCACAAATAATGTTGCAACTTCCCAACATCACTGCTGGCTTTGCCAATTATTCCCTGAATACCAGGTCTGATTCTCACTTACGTGCACACAGTGTTGCGTGTCAAGAGAACATCTGTGGCAGAACAGAATATATTCCAATATTTCACAGGCACAAATAAAAGGCCACCTAATAGAATATGTCAGGAAATACATGATAAGGCCCAGTAGATAACACAGACATTTTACAAGTGAAATCTGACTCTGTGCTGCTGGATTCTCTGAGAAACCCTACATCAGAAGCAGGTTCACAGCCTGCATTTTACCCTGTTAACCCTGTTTATCCATGTTTACCCTGCACAGAGACAGGCAACAGGCTGTGCTCTCCTGCAACACAGTGACAAACCACGGGAAACACATAGGTGGAAATGGGCCTCAATCATGGGATCTCACCCTTCCCTGCACTCACTATACTGTGTTTCTGTTGTTCTGTTAGCCCTTAAAGGTACAGCTCCTAGAACGAAACAAACAAACAACAACAATAATAATAATAATAATAATAATAATAATAATAATAATAAAACTAAATAAGCATATTTAGTCCTTAAGAGTCTCACACATAAAAGGCTGGACTTTTGGGATCCTCAGTTCTGCCAGAGCGTGCTGCAGCAACTCAGTGGGTCTTAGAGGGTTAGCCCTGATTTTTCTCTTCATATTCCAGGTTTTAAGGGACAGCTTGTTGCAGAGGATTGACAACCTAAGTGCAAGCTTTTAATAAAAAGCAAAAACTTAAATAGCCCAGGCCTTATGTACTGCACTTCATGAAACGTTTTTACCTCCAGTGCCTTATAAAACTAATCTACACAACCAGAACTGAGGCTACAAGAACTAGCTGCATCTTGCTGAACTACTCACTTCCACATAACAGCTAGCTTCAATTCTTCAACAAAATGCAAAGTTTTATTTTGTGCTCTATAAAAATTGTATTTGAAAATTTACATTTAATTTTAATGGTTGTCCTGGGGTGACTTCGTAATCCTGCTATCCCCGATTGTCTTTTCTTTTTATGCTGGATATTGAGCTCTACACCTTTAAGACTGGTTCTGAGAACGAAGCGGGGGAAAAGAAGCAGCATGCAGTTTGTTCTCAGAAACTGCACTTGCTCACATTCCTTCTCATGGACTGTGTCTGCAGCAGACAGCAACAGAGAGCTCTCCTTTGCTTTTTAGTTAGTTTTTAGCTAGCTGAGGCAGAGAAGTTCCCTGAACTGTTTTTTTGTTTTTTTTGTTTTTTTTTTTTCCTTTTTCTTAAAACTGTTCAAACCTGTTCTGGACTGAAAAACCCAGAAAAACACCCGGATCTCACACCTGTGGCCAACTGGAGCCAAGGATGGCACTTTCCAGCACGGGAAGGACTGATAAGAGACTGGGTGAACTGAGCTACAATCCACGGCAAGGACTTTCTCAATTCTGCCATCTCTCTTCAGGATGGCAAGAGATTTTATTGTTTAATATTATTCATTTTTTATGCTTGTGAACACTTTGCTTGTTGAATAAACAGTTTTTTCCACTTTTCTCTATAAAAATTTTTTTCCCAGACCAACTTTTCTCCCAGCTGGGAGAAGGGCCACTTGAATTTGCTTTCTAGAGAGACCCCATTTGTAAGTTTCCTCCCAAATTTGTCCTAACCCGGGACAATGATGAAGACACTATGTCCAGCAAACCTCATAAAAGCTTTAAGAAAATCACTGAAGATTTTATTCCTCATTCTTTCAAATTTGGGGATGCTCCCGCAAATCCCAACCTTCAGTATATTAAAGATACACTATCATTCTCACTTTGTAGATTCATACTACACAGTATTTCTCTGAGTTTGCAAGACCCATTCTAAATATCACTTACAGCTGATGGGTGGAAGTAACAGATTCACAGAGTCAAGTTTATACTGAATATTTCTGAGGTCCCACAGAAAGACTCTGAACATCCATTTCCCTATATCAACAGCCGCTGCTCATTTCAATTAGCCACAACACCTAAGTCAAACTCTGTTTCCTTCCAACATTTCCAGCTGAACTTTTGCTGCTTTTAAGTGCAATAACCTCCACTATATCAAATGCACTCAGCATAATAAGATAAACAGTACTAAGAGCACTGCAAGCAAACATCCAAATATTTAATGTGGTTGCTACTTAAACAAAGTTTAAATTCAAGAAGTTACTAAATTCTAGCCGGACATTTGCCACTAGGTTCCCTAGAGATTATTGCAAATGCAAAAATTAAGTCTCATTTTTTACTAAACTTAGTTACTCTGTCAAGCTACTTCATAAAAACACGTGTTTCTAGCAGATTTTATGTCATTTGTGATGCTTTAGCATTAGCACAATATTAGACTGTTGCAAACACTGAGAAAAATGTTTACATTTCAACAAACAAGTTAAAGCCCTGAAAGAAATTTATGTTCCTGTAATTACACTTCCAATTTGAAGTTAAACTCTTTCTGCTTTGAAGATCTATGTAAAAATCAAGAAATTGTTCAATAGCAGCCAACAAAAATATCCTAAAGCATCTTTTGTTTTTAACCCAACATTTATGAACTACACTTCTTGTCATGCACTTTACCACCATTTATTTGCAGGTAAACTACATTCTTCTTCAGCAGGTAAACATTAATGTGACAAAAACAAAAAAAAAAAAACTGCAAAAAACAAAACCAAAACAAACAAACAAACAAACTAAAAAAACAAACACAAAACCACAACAAAAAACCAACCAACCAAAAAATACTAAAAAAACCCCACCAAAAAGCCCCCAAACAAACAAACTAAAAAACAAACAAAAATCCCCTAAAAAAAACCAGAACATAAAACCCCACAGCCAAAAAAAACCCAAAACCTCCAAAAAACCAACAAGTCAAAGCCAAGCAAAAAACTTATAACTTACTTTCTACCAAAGTCTGATATTATCTAATGTCATCTAAAATTGTCACTGGCATTTTAACTTCCAATTTAACCATACTAAACAGACAACGTACTTGTGTGCTTTCATACTTGCCATAGGTAATGATGCTATCCTGATACTCCACATTAAGTTTGAAATGTCCTGAGCATCAATACTGAGGGAATTTTGGATCATATTTGTTAACTACATAAATTCAACTCAAAGTTCTATAATACATGCATGAACAACATATGAACAGACCAGATAATTTCAGATGAAAATGAACTGAATATGGTTATTTTAGACTGAAGCTCTTCCTTGAACCCCAAACAACTACACGAAAGTCCCCCAGACTTTTGGAAAAAATATAAGCAGCTTGACACTGCTGTGTCCAAATTAGCTACCAATACCAATTAATACAGCGGGGGGGATTTCCTACAATTCACACTACCTCAACTTAATAAAAAAGATGTTTGCTTCATAATAACTTTTTTGTTCAAAGAGAACTTTAAATTACTCAAATACAACCTGATGTAAGAAGAATGAAACATACAAAGCCACACTTCTCTTTATAGTGTCATATCACAGCCAAAGAGATCAGGCAGTCTTTCAATCATAGGTAACTTTCACTACTTTTTGAAGTTCAACATAGACCCAAACTACAGATATGCATCAATTCTCTATGGTACCACATAACACGTCCCCCAGACACCAAGCTCCTCACCATCAATCACACTGCAATGATGCCAGCCTTCTGCCAGCTGTGCCTGGGGCACAGCTGCCCACATCACTGTGCACAAGGCTGATTTAGGGCACTGGCAAGACTGCCATTGGGAAAACCACTAGTGAGGGCCAGAGGGATCCTTCCCATGTAACAAACATGCAGGGAAGTATGGAAAAGGCATGACCAGGTAGAAGACCCATTTCAGCCTTTGTATGAAGGCACACACCTATGCTCAACAGAGTTCCCCTTGTTTGTCCAAAGAACACCTAGATTCAGATCTCACCACTTCAGCTCCTACAGGTCTCAGAGGGACAGAGTGCAGATGAGAACAAGCCTGTGCAGCAAACTAACAAATGGAGGACCAACAGTAGGATCACACAAAAGGGTCTCCATCAGATTTCAAACTTCTGTTGTCACAGATTGTCACTTCATACCAAGTTTGGAACCATGATCCAAGTGGTGATGTCTAAAATCACAAGCCAAACAATATTAAGATGATAAAAAGCAGTTACCTTTAATGAAGGTCTTTCATGGTGCAAATGTGGTGAAATGCACACATAATACAGGACCCTGGCAATTCTATAAGTTTAAACCTAACCCTAATCCAGTTAGGGGAATTGTTAATTCCCTCCACTTTTGGTTCTTCCCTTATTTAAGATCCCTCCACCTCCCCAGCTACTAACCACACATTTATTATGTTTTTGATACATGGAGAAAATGAGATATCCTTGGTTCACTATAGAGGCAAGACTAAATAAGATTCCAGGAAGGTTAACTTATTGTTCTAAAATCTAAGTGAAGGTGTAGGACAGTACTACAGTTTGTTAAGGAGCTATATAACTGTGCAATAGTAGTCTACAGAGCTATGAATACATGGAAAACATATGAAAAACAAAAATCTTTTTGGCATCATTGGTAAGATGTAAAGGGCAATTTTGAATTGCAGATAGTTTGTGCAGTGTATATGCACAAAGCATAAGGAGTCAAGATGAGTGATGAACATAACTGCACTTAGTAATTATGCAGATGTTCATGGTTGCTTACTAGTTAATAATTGACCTTCACATATGGTCAAATAGCTGTTAAAAAATTATCATTTTTACATCACAGGTAAATAAATTTGAGCACCAAAAAATATGAGGTAGTATATTCCTATGATGCACAAATGCTTTGGGGCGGCATCAGTCACAGTTTGATCATAAAAGGAATTAAACTCCAGCATTCTTTCTTGATCAAGTTCAAAGAAGTGTTCCACAGAACATAATTACTATAAGAATCCTTACACAACATTTCCTCTGGAGAAACTATAATAAAGAGGGTATTGCTCTCAGATGATCAGTTTGATATGTGAGTTCTCCACTATATAGAGCTCCTGTCACTTCTGTGACATAAAGCACATAAAACAGAGGCTTTTAAACATTTATCAAAAGTAGGAAAAGACTTACAAACTCAGAAGTCAGTAATATGCAAGACATATTCTGTTTGGGCTTTAGTACAACGGGCTTCAGGTCCCAAAGAAATACAGCTAAATCCAGATGCTGGAGCACCCAGAGACCGAGCATATGATAGCTCTTGTTTCCATTTTAAAAAACATTTTTGATTATTTATATAGTAAGAAAATACTGCTACTGTACATTGCTGAAACAAAGAGATAGCAACCTTCTTTCTTCGTGTTGCACCGTATATTTGTCTTACGACACCATCAGCCTCTCACAGCAAGCAGAATATCTTTTAAAATTAGGAGTGAGACAAGCACATGTCACAGCTTCCCTTTAGATACAAGCCTATAAAGAAAAGTCAGAACACTAATCAGCAAAGTAATCATTTATTGACTTACTGGGTTGGTACTGAAAAGAGGAAGTGAATTGATCAGTTCAGCTGCTAGCAGCAAGCAATGATCTCAAGCTGGGAACCAGTAATTCTGAAGAGTAGTTTCAAATATGTTTCTTCTTTTATCCCGAAGCTTTGTGTGCTCACTTTTGTTAATAACAGCACAACAGGAAGGCCTGTGCTCACATAATTACAACAATAATAACAACCTGGTCTGCTGAGGTAAGAAGGAAAAAATGAAGGAAACACTGCCTTCATTGCAGGCTGTATGGGCTGTAGATGACTCAAAGTATTCAATTGCTGCTCAAAGCTTCCAGTTTTGCTACTCTGCTATAGAGAGGTAATCAGATAACACAAGACAGTGCTAGATGGGGTCTGTCTGTTAGCAGTAACACTTCAGACTCAAACATAAGTGTATGAAAAACAGAACTAAAGTCACACCTAGATAGACACCAACACACAACAAAACCTGGTATGTTCTCTAGCAGGATAGAAATCTAGAGAAAAAGAAGCAACCTTGTAAACAAAGGCTTGGGACAGTCATAGAAAACACCCAGTCCTGCTAGACACTCGTATGTTTCTTGGCTATTTTGCATGAGAACACCACACTGCACTGAATCTGCTCTTTCATATGCAGATAATTAAAATATTTCTCTGTGGATGGGTCAAAGTGAGTGCCCTGTGTTCTACGTAATTCCCGACAGAGAGCCTGGGACTGAACATCAATGATGATTTACAGTACTCCAAGCCTTAATTAAAGCTTTGCAGGCTAGCAAGTAGGACACTCCTCCTAATGTTTTTTTGGGGGTTTTTTTTTGGGGTTTTTTTTTTGTTGTTTTTTTTTTTTTTTTTTTTTCCCCAAAAACTTACTCTTAAGACTTTGATTTAGAAGTACATTTCAGATGAGAAGCAGTATGTGAACCATCTTAACCTACATATTTGTAGTTATAAAATTCTCATTCCTTGGACCTGGTTTTGAAAATATATTTTTAAAAAAATGTTCAACAGTGGACATTTCAGCAAGTATTCCTATATAAATGATACAAAAGTAATTTGCCATTCACATTGTCAGTTAAGACCTTCTTCTGATTGGATGGATTGTTTTATTGAAGAGGTCTCAAACTCCTCCTTCTCATTATCAACACTAAAACTTTGCATTGTTTTGTCTAGTTATATCAGAATATTAGAAGATCTCTTAAAATTACACAGGTATTTGTGCTTCAATTTTAGCTACTTTTAATATCTTATACTTAGATTTCATTATTTGCCCCTCATGTAGTAACATTCTGTGTGTGTTCTTCTGCCTAGAAAACAGACAGATCTTTAAGAATGCCATCTCTGCTTTCTGCATATGCTAAGAATCATCACACTGACAGGCCTGAAGATAAAAGTAGTCTCAGAAGCACCACATGTCTGTATGCAAGCAGCACTATGAATTTCAGCAGAAGTCTAACAATCACAGAAAAAGTGATCAGAAGGACTATGACCCTTACTCATCCACATTCCAAGTAGTTAGAAACTATTTCAGTGGAAAGATCAGCAAAGCCTCTAAGCAAAGTAAGTTTCCAATTCAGATTTCTTTTGCTCCTGAGAAATACATAATAATGCTCTTTCCATTACAGTACTTAAGAGTCCTACTACAGCAATCTGTGAATCGCTGGCAAAAAGGTTTATAGTGTAAACAAAAGCTGATAACGTTACACATACAAGTATCATTATTTAATAAGATGACTTTGTTACATCATCATGTTTAAACTAAAAACAAAACCAGAAATCATGGGGTCCCATGAGAAGATTTACTGTTTTCTAGCCAGAAAGCTCTTCACAATACTTCCTTTGTTTTCATGTTGACCAAAGTGACTAAACTTGATAGACATCTCTCTTCCCTCCGAGGAGCTTCCATTACCACTCGGAATGTGAAAGTTTCTTTCCCTCAAAGTTGTGTAGGGTGTAAAGAGCTAAACTACCAGTCCCTCAAAGGCTTCTCTGTGTGCCAGCCTTCATGCACTGTCACATACCTTATACAGTTATCCATACTGACTTCCACGTAATCAAAATCAAGCAAACACAAGTTTTGGCAGAAGCTGGCAACTCAGTTTTGTCATAAGGGTGTGCTCTTTTATGCAAGGTAAGACACATGAGCCGCCTTCTTTGCAGGCTACTTGTGAAAGCACAGAAACACCACTGAATCTCTTTGCAGCCTGGTGACCAGGAGCTGGGTCAGCTGAGTAAGAGGCAATCTCCACACTGGACCAGCCCCTCTGCCCAGTGAAGGATCTCACACAAAACATACCACAAAGAAATACAGAGATCCCACCTGGAGGTGTGGATCTGCTGATTATGCACTGCACAATTGAGACTGTAAAGATATAATGATTTTTACCTTGACTCATACTCCAAAAGACTGCAGTGCATAGCAACATCTCTAACAGCCTAGAAGGCGATTTTCATGCCTCCATCCTCAGATAAATCTCCTCTAATATGGTCAGCAAACATACTGGAGAGAAAAGGCTGAATAGGACTACATATCTTCTTGGCAACGTTTTGTTAGAATTATGCATACAAAAACATTTGTATATTCAGACAAATCAGTAGTAAGTCTTCTCAAATTTGTAAAACCCTAGAGGAAGAGAAACAGACATTAAAGACAAAGCATCACAACACAGTTGACTCATCCCTTGACAGAGTTCTTAATGCCAAATTTGACACTGAAGTAACTTAGTAATACAGTGATCCAAAACACTTAACTCAGATAGCACTACTGAAAATGAAATTCAGTGATCTTATCAGAGATAGTTTTGATTCTGATAGTGCTCCCTGCCAGACTCAACATGGCCATGGCCTTGACGGCCACTGCACTACTCTTGTCAAAAAGCTCTGACTCATGACACATTAAGACCAAGACATTAATTAGGCTTAAAAGGGGAGAGCATCTGCAGACACCAGAAAGTTATCTTAGCAGTAACCAAACATATCCTTATTTCCATGCACCTGAGCAGGTTCCCAGGAGGATCTATGCCCTGATTTTGCTGGGCACAGAGGTGAGATTGACTGGCCTGTAGCTCCCTGGTAGTTAAGTTATCATCTAGCTGCATGGAAGTATCCTCTGGCATTTAGCTGATTCACCCTGGTACTCTGGCCAAGAACTTCTTGTGAGAACAACCTCACCAGGAGAAAAAAAGCAACTTACTTTCCCAGATAGTGAAGGATGGGAATCTCTGTGTACCATGCGAGGAGAATCCAGACAGTTCACTCCCTTGGCAGGCACTGAACTGGCCATGGGCTTTGCTACGGAGTAATAAAAGTATCTAATTTTGCTACAAAGTAGCAGCAACAAGAAGGAAAAGCCCTGATGGGCACAGAAAGTGAGATTAGGCTGGGGACAAGGCAACACCACGCTGTTAAAACCAAGCAAGAAGTTTCTCTCTCTTGACCAGATTAAATGAACACCGACAGCAATTTTACAGACTCAGTCATCTTGTCAAGAGCAAGAGAAACTATCAGGTCACAGTCTATGAATTCCACTTCTCTTACGCCCATCCCCTGCTGTTTACATCCTCCCCCACCACAGCAAAACCCCACAAATGCAGGCTGCAAAATGCCCCTGGAAAAGAGTCAGTTGAAAGACAGCTGCCCTTCACATTGGATTCTTTTGTTCTTGCAAAGTTATTTTTAATTCAGACCCGTTCAGTCATCTGATACTATCATAAAGCATTACCAACAATTGTGTAACTACAGCCAAAAAAGTGGCAAACTGCCTTAACAGTTGTAGCATTTTTAGTCAGCTTTGTTTGGTGCTGAAGGCAACATCTCATTAAACTGCACTGCTCACCAAGCTGTAATCTTAAATGGCAGCAGTTTTCTTCAGTTCGAATGGCACAGTTAAGTTTCTGGAGATGCTAACGAGCCTTAATAACTGTCAACAGCTGCAGATCATCCCAAGATTTCTACTGCTAAAGGGATTGATTTTAAGTATTTGTATAGGATCGTATTTGTGTTCATAATGTATAATATAATTGTGATCATGTCACAAAAGGATATCAAGACAGACTTTTCAATTTATATTTTCCCTTGCCAAAATACTGCCGACTCCTAATTTTGCACGAAAATAAAAGAAGCCAAATGGAACCTGATTCCAGAAGCCTGATACTTTTTTTCATAGGATGAGTTTTATGATTCACAGTGAACTGGTCTCCTTTATAAAAGGATAAAAATCATCTTACCAACACTGGGTCTTGATCTGCAGTAATACACAGCACTGAATGAATCTTTCAGCTTCTGTGCCTCAGCTCCAGGGTGTATAATGTGTGTGTTCTCTGGTCTTGAAGATGTGTTAAAAGGTACATCACTATCTATAGAATTTAAAATACTGCCATAACAAGGATCACATAAAAAACTGAAGTGTACCAAACACAGGGCTGGACAGGTGGCATGCAAACAAAATATATGAATCTTGAGCTAAAAGAGCTAGCAACAAAAATTAGCACAGTTAATTAAATGGCCATCATCCAGCACCTGCTTTACTAGACAGAAGCAGCCTATGACTATGCAAATGCACAGCACCACAAAAAAAATTTCCAAGTAACTTAGTTTTTGTTTATAATGCAGATCATAGGTGTAACACTGAAGAAACTATTGTGAGCTTACTATTACTTTTAGTTTCTAAAAATTTCATATTTCAAAATACAAAACACAAGCACATCTAGACAACAGTGAAAATATACAAGGCACTTGCAACTCCTGAAACTTCCTCCTACTTCGCTGGTGACAAATAAGACAGACCAGCTTTACTGCAAGGAGGAAACAACAATAAAATGGTAAATTGTACCTTGCAACAAGTTGGTATGGTTTTCTAGTCACAACTGGAGAATGAAGAGGGAAAGTAAAAAAATAGAATTTCCAGCTCACTGAAGGAGAACTTCAAGATTCTTGCTCACATATGAGGAAAAAGGCTATTTCATGACTGTACAAATGTGAAGAATAAGACAACACATGTGACCACATAACCACAGCAGGAATCAGCAATGACAAATCAGACACTTGATCTATTTAGAGAAAATAAAATTCAGTGTCAGCGGTGTGAGCCCATAACTAGTGACAGTACAAAACCAATTCAAATGCAAATCGCACTTAGAGAAGGAATGGTCCAGACTGCACCTAGCACTGAATGGCAGGATGTCCAGCAGAGAAGACATGAAGACCATGTTCCCAATTCCTGCTTCCTACTGCCAGGAAAGACTTAAGAAAGCATTCCATTGCAGTTAACTTGTGTAGAGTTTGCTATTAAGCAATATGGAGCTTTAATCAATAAAACATATACCTAACTGCTCATCAATATGCTCCTAAATACACATTTTATTTTGCCTGATCACTGAAGTTTGCTTTTTATCTTCTACAATATATAAATTTCAAATTTGGCATTACATAACTACAAGTATTAGGTATTTCCCTAATACCTTATCTAAATCTCCCTTAGCACAGCTTAAAGCCTTTTTCTCTTGCCCAATTGCTTATAACCTGGGAGTATAGAATGGCCCCCACTTAGCTACATCCTCCTTTCAGCCTCCTTTGCACTCCCCTTATCTTCCTTTTCTCCAGCCTAAACAACTCTGGCTCCCTCAGCCACTCCTCACAGGACTTGTGCTCCAGACACTTCCCCACCTCTGTTCCCCTTCTCTGGACATGCTCCAGCACCTCAATGTCTGTCCTGCAGTGAGGGGCACAAAATTGAGCACAGGATTTGAGGCGTGGCCTCACCAGTGCTGAGTGCAGGGAGACAATCCCTGCCCTGCTCCTGCTGGCCGCACTATTGCTAATAGAGGCCAGGATGCCAGTGGCCTTCATGGCCACCCAGACACACACTGACTCATGTTCAGCTGCTCTTGACCAGCATCCCCAGGCCTTTTTCTGTTGGAACCCTTTCCAGCCACTCTGCACCAGCCTGTAGCTGATGGAGCTGTTGTGACCCAACTGCAGGACCTGGTATGGCATATTGAACCTCACACCCCTGGCATGGCCATCAGTCCAGCCTGTCCAGATCCCTTTGCAGAGCCTTTCTGCAGAGCCTCAAGCAGATCAACATTCCCACCCAATCTGGTAGTGTCTGCAAACTCACTGAGGGTATACTCAATCCTCTCATCCAGACCACCAATAAAAATCTTAAAGATTTACTAAGCCCTGGGAAATATCTCTTGTGAGCAGCTGGATATAATTGCATTTACCAGCACTCTCTGGGCCTGACCATCAAGCCAGTTGTTTTAACCAGTAGAGAGAGCAGCTGGACAAGCCACGGATTGTCAACTTCTCCAGGAGAATGCTGTGGCAGACAATATCAAAGGTTTCGGTAAAGTCCAGGTAGCCTACATCCACAGCCTTTCCCTTATCCACTAAGCAGGTCACCTTCTCACAGAAGAAAAAGCAATTAAGCTGCAACACCAAGTATATATACATTCTTCAATCACTGTGTAAGACAAATCTTTCAGCAGGCTCTCAGCAATTGCCAGACAGCACTGTATTGTGCAGAGTGCTGAAAAGCGCATGGAAGCTGTGCCAGCTCTTATCTACCCTTTAAACCAAACCCGATCTGGGGGGAGGGGGGAGATAGCGCCTTGTAACCCAAGGAAAGGTTGTTGCCAGCTTCTACTCCAAAGTAGCCAAGAATGCCAACGCACTTAATGTGCCTTGGTTACACAGAATATAAACACACTGATCAGGCGCAGTACCTTCAGAACTGGAAGAATCGGTAAGCACATTTTCAACAGTACATGGAGCACATTACATGACCACAGAGAAAGTAGTTTTTATTGTTTCTAACTGGTGTTAAAAACTATAGTTTCTAACCCATTCTACTGGTGTCAAAAGTAAAAAAATAAACACTTTTGCTGCCTACAGGCTAGATGAGAGAGAAATCAACACCATTCCACAAACACACCCTGTTACAGTCAAACATGTGAGCAAATGCTTATTCTTAGGAATCTGTTTCAATTTTTCTAATATCAAGAATATCCAAATATATAACTAAAGACAGCCTTTAATTAGCACCCAATGAACTTGGAGAAAGAAACCTCCTGCTGCTTTTAATGGCTTAAGGATCAATTCCTAGACTTAGAACATGATTTTTCAACTCCGTGTTCTACCTAATTACAGAAAGGGAAGAATCAAGGAAATAGATGTAATGCATAATAATAAAATAGTAATTAAGAGGAATATAGAATATTTTTCTTAATTAATTATTAATATAAAT
>VXBN01005718.1:37932-52073 GCA_013397395.1 Sinosuthora webbiana | reverse complement strand
TTTTTGTTTGGTTTTTTGGTTTGGTTTGGTTTGGTTTTTTTTCACTCCACAAGCAATTTAGATAACTGAGCAGAACTAGGCACTCGGTTTTGCTGTAGAAATCAGAGACCTCTTCATACAGGTACTCACATGAGCCACAGTCATTTAGACAAGTTTTGTCTACAAGTTGACAAATCTATCATCCTGATCTCTTCCATTGAACAAAACTATCATTCTTATACTGTTGACATTATTATTCTAAAGAGAACAGGTGTGCTTTTCTGAAAGGTGGGAAACTACTTCCTCCATGAATCACTTTCTTCAGCTTTCATACAACTAAGACTACAAATTCAGTATTCAGTATTTCTGGATTCCTCGCCATGACCCAATCCTTTTAGCCACCCACATATCCCTGCATTTGTGTTACTCAATGAACAGTTCTGCAATAACCTGTATTTTTGCAATTGTTCTTGTAACTGTGAGGCTGCAGAACATACTAATGACTTGCAGCCAAAATGTTGCCAATATTTCCTGTTTTCCTGAAGAAAATCACACAATCTAAGACAGGTCCACGAAGAAAATTCTATGTAAGAAAAAAAGAGGTTCTAAAAACTTTCTGAAGGTGAAAAAGAGAGAAGCATCTGCATAAGTTAAAATCCCAAACTGAGAGCATACAAAGTTCTGGCAGTTAATTACTTATGTTTTGCCACATGTTTGCTTGAAAACTGAGCAGTGTTGAGCTCTCCTAGCTGTCAAAAACTAGATGCCATCGGTTCTGTTTCCCAGCTCAGGGCATGCACCTTAATTGATCTGATCACTAGAAATTCCCGTGGAATAACAGTAACAGAGAAATTCTAAACCAGTCTTTCATTTCTTGCTAGTTTCATTGCTTAAAGTATATAATTTCAAACTGGTTCAGAGAAGGGGAAGAAATTAGTAAAATGTTAGAGTAAATGTTGTCTGAATGTTTTGTTGACTAGTCTTCTAACTTCATGCTCTTTAAAATAACTGTGTAATGGCTGTAGTAATATTGTTTTAGATCAAAGGATGATTTGAACCCACCTTTGAAAAAACCCATCAGATTTAAACTGAGATTGCATTTATAAAGATTTTACATGTTCAGTAATTATACAGTCATTAATTCACAATAAGTTGCATTATTTGGAATATAAGGATTCTGCTTCATATCTGAAGCAATCTGGAAAATGAAATTTAGAATATATGTTTGCATCTTTAACTTCTACAAAATGTATTATGACAGAAACTGAACAGCCAAACCACCAAAATTAGGTATTGGCCTGTAGCATGCACCCTGCAGACTTTGTCTGGGTTTTGTGACTTTCTGCTTCTCAAAGATGCATTTTCTCTTAAAGACACTGAATTGAAGTATGATGGTCTGAGTGCATGCTTCAAGTTTCTCTGAAAATAAAGTATAAAACTCCCAGTTCACTATCTGGCAAAGAAAGACTGGCTTTCAGGGAAATCTAATGCCACTGCAACATCTTCCATGTAGAGAGATGCTTTCTCCCATGCTTGGGATTCTGCCCCCTCTGATAGTGAATAATTTGTTTTTAGTCTCTCAGTGCTGTTTCATGTTTTTTCTATTTAAAGAATATCTAATCATTAGAGAAAAATGTACACAGGATTCATGTTAGAGAACTTAACCTTGAGACGCTGCATTTTCAGTGGGTGTAGGCACCATTTTACTGATAAAATCCTGCTCTTGAGGTGCGCATGTGTGTAAAACTGTGCTCACATATATGGCAGAGGGGAAGAAAATTCTGTTTCTAAGAGTATTCAGAATTGGAATGCTCAGATACCAGTATGATATCTTACTATTTCAAAGCATGAAATTGCTTTTGCAAGTACATGCAAGTTCTGTTGCACTTATTTCAGAAATATGTGCAAAGTGTGGGTCTTTATCAGTTAGTACCAGGACTAGAAAATATTGCTTAATTCCCTAGCTAAATAGAAGTTCTAAATCATGAGACGTATCCTCTCCTGGACAGAAGAAGAGACCAAGTCTACATGGATTTTTTCTTCCAGACAAATTCCTTTATAACCACACAGAAACGGTGTTGCAGTGTTATTTCTCTTTCTATTGCTATGTGACATCATCATATTGGAGAGCCAGTGTTGGTACACTGTATTTCTGTGTATTTCTGTATTTCTGTGCTAGGGCTGGCTATCTCCTGTCTCTGTGGCCCAGCACTACTGGTGATGTGCAAATACACTGAAGGGAACTCTGGTACCAGATACAACAAAGTGACACAGGCAGCTGAATCAGCCCAGGCAAAGGGCCATCCTACACCGGCAGGGCTCCAAATGCAGTATCTTTCAGCACTCCCTGTAAATAATGATAATTAGGCATACTGTACTCACTAACACTTCACGAGATGCTGCATTAGGCTTTGTGAGCAAACAAGCAAATGTTCTGTAGTTAGGAAGCTACTGCTCCTAAGTCTGTGGAAAATACTAAAAAAAAAAGTGTTAGCAATTGTTTCCAGTCGCAAAATAAAGAAAAAACTAATAATCGTAGCAGAACAGGCATAACCAGAGGGACATGAAGCAAGTTTGTAAGAATTCAGAATTCCTTCTCATGCTCTGACTAAAAATCCAGCATATTCAGGAAAATTTGTTTCAGAGTGTTTGAATCTTCTTTTGACTCCTTCCATTGAAATTGTGCATCTGGAAAACCTTTTATAACTGAGACAACTGTCATGACGCTTCAAAAATTTTTGCTACTGTTCTATTATTCAGTGATCTCTGTGCATTCAGAACTTGGTGTCTGAACAGAAGGCTGTCAAAGGTAATGGGACAAAGATGCTGAAAATGCGTCTCTATGCAAAAGTCATCGAAGAGCTATGGATAAGATTTTGACTATCTGTTCCTAAGTTGCACACATGACCTAATTGCTAGCTTTTACCATACTTCTGATTGGGATATCTCCTGAAAACACTGGAATATGATTATGTTAGATTATGTTTATATTATGTCAGAAGAAATTTTTCTGTTTGACTCTTTAGTTTTGCTGTAGATAATGGCATCATTTTAGACTGAACATTTCTGCTGAGCTTTCTGTGTTATCACTGTTTATTAGTATTCAAATGCTATTTATGGACAACTTTCAGAGAAAAGAAACATTAAAATGCAGAGAAAAGTTCAAATTTTGTTTCTTTCACACTCATGACTAGAATTAATCTCTCTGTAGCCTAAAATTGAAGATTAATTTGAAGAAGTGGCCAGGAAAAATTAATGGTGAATATCTCTGCATGTCTAAAAATTGGATGTCCTTCACCTAAAATCCCCTGGCTATTAAGAAACCTGCTCCATTTATTGAAAAAAAAAAACCACCAGGCTCACATTCTTGTTAGTGCTCTTGCTTTCCAAACTTCATTTGAGTTCTTCATACACTAAAAGAAAACCTGTCTTTGTTTGCTGTGAATTATACCATCAGAAGAAAGGAGCAATCAAGACAGTAAGAGACAAAAGATTTTTAAGAAATCTATAAGGAATAAAAACCCTATTTCTTTCACTGATAGGTATATTCAAGGTGTTAGACTTTCTTCAGCTAGACAGAACTAAAATAACAGAATGTTCTCACTTACTACTCTCCTGGTTGTAGTAGATTATGTCTTTTTGCTCAGATTTTCACCTTTCAAATCAGTATATCCTGTAAGTAGAGTCTCAGCCAAAGGAGAATTAAGTTATCCATGTGTACCTCAGAACAAGGTTATTTTTACTGCAGAAACTCTTTTCTAATAAAGTGACTGTCACTGAGTTTGTGAGCAAAGAAAAGGCCATTTTCTGATTCATACTAACATATGATGACATTCAGTCATCTAGACGGTTGGTTTCCCATTTATTTATACAGCCCCACTAACTTGCTGTGGACTTCTCACAGAAATAAGCACTAACTGATAAGCAGACATGGGTCTGCAGGAATACATCATACAATATTTATGGTCATTAAGGAGGAATGTAATTGTCATTATAATAAAAACTCCAATATTAATAATAATCCTGCATGATCAAGATCAATTCAAACTTTGATGTTGAGCTGCTACCACTTTGGTAAAGCGAGAATCTTTAAATGAGCTTTTTTATGTGACTAGTTCCAAAAATACCTTTTTGTTGCAGGGGTTGAAGTCAGATTCCTATAGTGCACAAGCATGGGGAGAAGGACACTTAAATTCTAGATTATTTGTAAGTACAGGTCTCATAGCTTATTTAATTTATCCACTTACTTGGATAAATTACCTAAATCTTGTATATATTACCTGTGTTTAGTGAGTCTGAGATAATATTGGGCTTTTCATCATATGTGCTTGTGGACTCTTGAACTTTCTCTCTTAAGCTGTAACTGCTTTTATGAAATAGAAAATTATCTAATCTTTGTAATCATTTCAAACAGAAGAAAACTGCACTGCCACTCCCACATATAGAGTACTGAAGAATCAGTAGAAATACTTCAAAAGATCTACAAAAAACTTTGAAAAACTTGTATCACTGGGGTTTTTTTTCATACTTATCATCAATATTTCAGGTTTTGCAATTATTTAGGTTTTGATTCTTTTTCTGTCCTTAATGCTCATTATTTTTTCAGCTGATTCCTGTATTCTCCAAAGTTTTCCCTTGACTGCTGTTTTTAACCATAAACAGTTACCAGGTATTGCAGATTTTCTTTTGACTTGTGGAAATATAGTCTCTCAAATTAAGTGGTATGGATTCATGTACCTTTTGCCTTCTCACAGAGTCACAGAATGGGTCATGTTGGAAGAGACCACAGGGAGACATCTGGTCTAACCTCCCTGCTCAAGCAGGGGCATCCCAGAGCATATGGCATAGGATTGTGTCCAGACAGTTCTGGAATATCTTCAGTGCAGGACGCTCCACAACCTCTCTGGTCAACCTACTTCACTTTTCTTCTATCAAATATTCAATTCTCTGTTAGGTTAAGGGTATGCAAGTTTATTCATTTCACTTAAGTTTCATAAACCATGTTGTCTATGTGGGTGGAGCAGCGAACAATGACTAAATGGGAAATATCCAAGGACTTTTTCATGGTGACTCCCTTCTTTGAATTTTATACTTGGAAACAGTTCCTGTCAGTATTTCACTTTCTCTTTCAAAGTGATAAAAATAACCAGAAGCTGAAATGCTTCTTACTTTCACTATTGAAAAGGGTTTGTCAGCTTCTACTAAAAAAATACTTGCAAAATTTAAATTTTGTAAAAATTTCTGCTGCTAAATGTCTGGCACTGTGTAAAACCTGAATTCATTCAGAAAGAGAACTTTCTTGCCTGGACAGCTGTGAAGTCAAGTAGCATGCCTGTTTTTCCCAGACACAAGGAGACCCTGCAGTGTAATATCATAAAGCTCAACATTGCACAGCTTTCCATACATAGGAATGCTGAACTTGTAGTATTTATATTTATGTGTGTGTGTGTGTGTGTGTGTGTGTGTGTAAAAAGATGTCACAATTGTTTGTTTGGGTTATAGATCATCATCTTCCTCTGATTTGGTGTTCATGCAAACAGGAAAATGAATCCAAACTGATAATTTAAGCTTTTGGGACTTACTTCACCCTAGGGTAGATTCTTCAGCATTTTAGATCATGTCCCCAGATCTGTAGAGAACTTTCAAGCTGCTTAACCTTCTAATAATGAAAAACATTAGATAGAGCAGTAGCATTTAACATATCTAACAACAGATGTTTTCCTGTTGTGGTGTTCTAATTAATAAATTGCATATCAAACTGTCCCAGGTGAAATCCATAGGAAGACTGATTACTTTGAATTCAGTCTTTAAGTTTGTAAGTGATTATCAATGTGTTAGCTGAAAGATACTTGCCAGAAAATGAAAAGCAGATGTGGAGTTGTGGTACGAGGGAGGGTTCTGAAATTGTAAGTTAGTTCACTTCTTTCAGGTCAGTGTTTTCATAAACTGAAATTCCAAATTTACTTCCTCTTAAATTCCTAACCATTTAAGTACTAGGTCTGGTTTGTCTGGCTTTTTTTCAGAGACGGGATGACACATTCTCCTCTCAGTTTTGCAGTGCTAAAGGCAACAGGAATCTAGTCTTATTTGTCATCCAAAATGTTGCTACACTGTATTTCAGACCGTCAGTTTCTTCAGTGATATTTTCAGATTATGTCTAATTTTCATTTCAATTTATATTTCTAAAGGTAGCAATGCCCATGTTGCCATGATGATTTCATTGTTTGGCCGTCAAGAAGCTGATATTCACTCCTATGAAATGAAAAGATCAAAAATAAGCTATATAAACTGTATTTGTTATCATGCAATTTTTCCCACTTGAACCTAGGTAGTAAATATTAAATTTGTTAGTATTCCCCCCCCCCACAAACAAAAAAAACCCCAAATCCCAAAGAAATGCAAAAAACCCCAACACTCCGCCGCCATATTTAGGAAGTTTATTTGATGAAGTCTAGTCAATCCTTGGTGTTAGTATATTAAATGATAGTCCATTAGCACAGAAGGTCAATAAATCTTACTGCAACACTCAACAGAAAGTTAAAAAACCACACAGGATCAGAATGTTGGGATAACATTTTTTCTTTAGGATCATTTTGTGTTTCAAAAGTAATTGCCAAAGTAAGCAACATCTTAAATGCTTTGGATTGTTTAATTGACTTCTTTATTAGTTATTAGTTATTGGTGGAAAACAAGCTGTCCACAAGCCAGCAGTGTGTACTGGTGGCCAAGAATGATGGAGTCCTGAGGGGTGCCAGGAAGAGCACTGCCAGCAGATCAAGGCAACTGATCCTGCCCCTCTACTCATCCAGAGGGAGGCACATCCAAAAGTGCCGTGTTCAGTTCTGAGCTCCTCAGGACAGGAGAGACTTGGAGCTGCTGGTCCAAAGCAGTGTGACAAAGGAGAGGACAGGAGCATCTCTCTTGGGAGGAAAGGCTGAGGGATCTGGGCCTGTTCAGCCTCAGGCAGAGAAGACTGAGAGGGGACCTCATCAATATCTGTGAATATCTGGAGGGAGGGTGCTGGTGGATGGATCCAGGCTCTGCTCAGTGGTGCCAAACACTAGGTCAAGAGACAACGGGCACAAACTGACACACAGGAAGTTTCACCTGAACATGAGGAAGAAATTGTTGTGCAGGGTCTGAGCACTGGCACAGATTGAAGAGGGAGGCTGTGGAGTCTCCCTCACTGGGGATATTCAAGAACTGTCTGGGCACAATCCCGCGCAATGTGCTCTTTAGTGATCCAGCTTGAACACAGTGGTTGGACCAGGTGACCCCCTTTGGTCCCGTTCAACCTGATCCATTATATGATTTTACTTTCATAATGATTTTGAAATTACTATCATAATTTGTAAAACTCCCTTCTTCAAACTGTGTTTGAATTGCATCACCATGTTAAATAAATTACTTTATCATACACATAGTGCAATCTGACAAATTTGAGTCAGCAATTTGGTGGGTAGAATGCTTTTGGTGACAGTTCCCATTTGGAATACCGACAAATTCATTGAGAGTCTGGCTCAACAAAATCAGTGTGTTTCAAGTTTTTCAGCAAATGTCTAAGGCATTATGACTGGAGCAATCTTATGTGCAACAGCACTTACTGCAAGACAGAAATAACTTAAAAAAAAAAAAATATTTGGAGGGATTGAAAAGTTTATTTTTCTCCTCATGTATTTTTAAGGCCACTAAGGATTTGGTTGCTCTGTTATTAAAACTGATAGCAAAATCCTCATTATTTTGGTGGGATCAAACCCAAAAGAAAATGGAGTTCTGTGAAACTACCAATCCCATAATATAAATTATAGAGCAAACGTAAGTTACAGTAATTTTGACCTAGATTTTTAATAGTAGCTGAGTATCTTGCCCAAGGGTTATTTTTTGTCTCTTAAAGGCAAACCAGAGATTCAAATGTAAAATCCAAAACATATCCTTATTACAGTCTGTCACAGCTGAAAGTCTTGAATGCAGAAATAAGGGCAGTGATTACTACAATCTATATATTCATTTTCTTCCATTCCCAGTTCTCTTCTCTGAGTGATACTAGTCATCAAATAAATCTGACAGCTAAACTTACAAGACTGCTGTTTAACCCCTCAGCAAGTTTCCATTTGATACAATTTCAGAAAAAAATGGTGAATCTGAATTGTTACTCTTTGATTCCTAGAACTAAATGTATCTACTGGCTTTACACAGCTAGAAGTAGAATTATTTATGTATTCAGGAAAAATGATGTGTTAAATAGTCAGAGTACTGTGTACCTGTATACCCCTGCCTGCTGCAGAGGTATCAGCCTGAAGGATTTAATTCTTCTGAGTAATGAATTGATCATTTAAACTGAACAAAGGATTGGGAATTTATTGCTCAGCATCATAATAGGAAAATCAGAATAAGTACAACTAACATCCATTCACATAGTAATCTAAAGTTGTTATTTATTTGGGGGTGCTTTTGAGCTACTGAGCCAGAAGTAAATTAATTCAGAAGTAAATTAATTAATTAATTGCTAAACCTGTGACTTCATTCCCAAGATTTCTGAGCATTTGCATTAAGAGGGAAGAGGTCAAGAGAATTCCATGTGAAAAGGGATGTGTATATGTTGAGGAGAATCTCTTTTTAAAATCAGGTTAAGGAAAGACCATATACACAAACATGAAGCAGTTTGCACAAATGGACTTAGCGTTGTGAAAACCCTGAGAATGTATGCAAACAGTGCTATAGTCTTTAGTCTGTGCAAAATTATTTTTAATTGAACAGCTAATAAGGCTTAGGCTGCACAACTGAAGGAGCAGAATAATGTTTGCAATTGTTCTTTCTAAATAATCCAACATCAGTAGTCACTTTCAGGGAACAGCCTTTATGTGAGCACTCAAAGTGTAGCAATGCCATGTAAGTACAGTTAGAAAGGTTAGAAACAGCATCATCCCCATATTGGCTCTTTCAGTGCAGGAGTGATAAAGCACACACGGCAAGCAGGGAACGCATTAAGAATTTACCAGCTACAGCAACAGTTCTTGCATAACTTCTCTCTTCAGGCTAAATGCACAGTCCCTTTTTAAAGGAAGTTGTAAAGAACAAATCACTTTTGCAGTGAAGTCACATGCAGTGTCACAACCACTAAAACAGGCTCTTTGTCAAATCCCCTCATCAATCTCCTTCCTAACAAGTTTACTTTTGCCCGTGTCCTCATCTGCATCAATTGTCTAAATAATCTTTTGGGAAGAAAGATGGGTGACATCACCTCTTCATTAAGTGTCTAACTTTAGACAGCCATTCATGTCTTTAAAGGGTCTAAAGGAGTGAGCTCAGGCCACCAATTTATTCCTTAAGAAGCCCAGTTCTCTGTCATATGCTCCCATCACCTATCTGCAAGTCATATGTGAAATTTGGCCCCCAGACCACCTCTAAAGTGCACTCAACATTTGGCAAATCCTTTGACAAGCAACTCTCTTAGGCATACTTTAAACTGTATACACGTATTTGTTTAATTTCTTCATCTTAAAGAAAGAATTTGAAAGTTGAAGAGTTTCTAGTAAGTAGTTATTTAAAATAGAGTGAAAGTTGCCATCTGTCTTGTTTGAGTTTTTTCCTGTTGCCTTATTAACCCACATTTTATGGTACTGGCTATAAATATGAGACAGAACTGTATTATTAAATTTAACAGGGGAGATTAGGTAAATAAGCGAATATATAGCAGTAGGAAAAGTGAAAATGGGAATAGAAGAAAAGACTGGGAAACAGAAAGAGAAAGAAGGGTAGGATAGGGGAATAGAAAATGTAGAAGCAGTGTATTGTTGTTCTTGCTATCAATAGCATAATGTATTTAACTATCCCATAACTCCCCAATTGCAGAGAAGCTGGGACTATTTCAAGCCACTTTTTTTGTATCTCTACTACCTGGCAGATACTATTAAGCTCAAATTAACATGAAAAAAATTTAAAACCCTTTATTTCAGAATGCCTAGACCTCACATATGGCAAACACAGTAGCTGGAGATGCAAATAAACTAAGAAAATTGAAAAGGAATAAGAAAGGCTTGAAAAATTGCTGCCAATAATCTGATTAAAGGCTTGAACCCTCTCATCATCTACATGTAAACTTGTACTTTGATTCAGTGCAAGACTTGTCTGCATGGAAGGGCTATATGATTATATAAGTAACCAGGATTGCAAGGTACTGATGTTATGTGCTCCCTCATACAGGGGGAGTTTCATTCCAACTGCATTTTAACAGCAAGGAAGTTCTTCCAGAATCCCCAACTCAAAGAGCTGCTCTCCCTCTAAAACCTGGACAAAGTTCAAATCCATTCTAAAAACCTATTTCTTTGCTAAACTGTTTGGAGGTTGTGGGAAATATTTTTCCATACTTTAATGTCTTTTGGGGTTTGTTTTTTTTTTTCCTTGTTTTCTTATTTTTTCTTCCCCACCACCACCAAAGGAAAAATGGGTTGTTATGAAGCAGCAGGTGTTCATAGCAGCAGGCATATGTGACTGTACGTCCTGTTTTCAGAGATATAAAACAATGTCCTATTACAGTATCATACAGACTCTCCAGGGGAGAACATGTACACAAGGCAAAACAATGGATTTTGAGATTGATTCTTCAGAAAGGCAAAGCTCAGATTTTACGGTTTGATAAATTCATGGCACTCCCAGTAAGGTAAAGGGAGGTTATATCTCACATCAGAGGACAGAACATTGAAAACTTCTTTATTCTTCTGCTTACTGGTATAAACAAAATGAACTCATCTCAGACTGTGGGGTTTTTAATCAGAATGGAATTTCACTGCTGTCCATTGAGATACATGTATAACCTGAGGTTCATAATTTAGAGAAGCACGTGAAAGGGATGAAAAGACTAAAATGATCATGATTTTATTGATACGTCTTATAAAACACAGTATTTTGGTATCCAAGGTAATAACTCTGGGCTATAACTTGTGGTTTTTTCTTATCCATTTCTTCTTGTGGTGTCATTGAGCTGCATGTAAGACAACTACAAAGAGTACACGTTTCATAGGTTGGATGATCTCCAAGGTCTTTTGCAGCCTAGTTGAGTCTGTGATTCTGTGATTTCATTTAGATGGCCATTAAACCCTTCTTTGCATAGGTGCATGGGAGCACCTAGAGAAACCTCCCTGCTTTGGGAAAACGGAAAATATTTATGAAAATAAAGGCTGCTTAGAGGTATTCAAAGTTTATATTTCCTTCCTCCCCACTCTCAGCTCAAGGTAGCCAATATCTTGTTACATTTCCCAAATGTTCAGCAAGTGTAATTGGCATAGAGTAGATAGTGTTCCTGAAACATCTTGTTTCAGGTAAAGTAGGAACTGGATAACTTTCATTTTCCAATAAATCCCACAATTTTCAAAAGTTAATAAGGAGGGAACTGAATACCACAAAGGAGACTAGCAGCTTTACTGGGAGAGCAAAGCTTTGGCGCAGCATCATTTTCCTAACACAGAAAGTAAGCATATCAGGGAAACAAGCAGAGGAAAAATCCACTTTTACTCTCAATATAAACATAACTTTGTGTCTTCTGGAAAAGCAATAGACTCTTATCCCAGTCATCAGGCACAACTAATCAGCAAAGGCTGTGGTGGTAGAGTGGTAGAGTGACATACTTTTGAATCATTTTGAAGTATTCAAAATTTCAGTATTGTATGAAGTATGAAGTATTCAGTTTGGAGGCAACATTTCTGAAATAATACTCATGTAGTCTGGCTACCTGGACACAGAGGGACCTCTTATGAGGCCATCAAGCTAAAGTCTGTGTACTAAGGTGTGAATATCCGAATGTTTAAATGTACTCCTTAAAATTCCAATTTAAAGTCAAAATAGGATTATTACTATGGTCCCCACAATAATCCCATCAGCAAGGATATGAAGACAGTGATCCTGTAGTTTTGTCTGATGCAGAGTTCCATGGACAGTGAGACCATTAGATGCACAGCTGCAAGTGTCATGGCCCTGCACAGATGTTCTCAGGTGCTGCTGCTTCTCTTGGTCTTCTGCAGAGTCCCAGCTCCTCCCTGCCTGTCTCACCTCCGGGTTTTATAGGAGTTGGCAGATTTCCAGTTGCCATGGCACTGCTTTAGCAGTTTTAGCACCCTGAAATTGCTTTGTCGTTTTGGGAGTCAATCTTTTAATTGTGTTGGTGTTGCAGATGTTTACAAGAAAGAAAGGCAGAAATTTTCAAAGCAGTGATACATTTCATTTTGCAGTGTTTGTGTGCCTGAGATGGCATGGGGTTTGTTTTTGGGTTTGGTTTTTTTTTTTTGGAGGGAATGGTTTGCTTTGTGGGTTTGGGTTTTTGTTTTGTGTTGCTTTGGAGTTTTTTTGTCCACGGGTTACTCAGTGCTTAGGAATGAAATTTGTTTTAGATAATTGTAGGGAATAAGCTGCACAGTAAATTCTATGTGCACACAGGTGTGCACAGAAGACCCACAAGCAAAACAGCAGATCTTCCCCCGGGATGCATAGGCTATGCAAAATCCTCACAACACTTGTGTCTTATGTGGCACTGCACAAAAAGTTAGGGGAAAGTGAGCAGGAGAAATGACGCAAGGGAGAGATTAGGATGCCACTCTTGTGTGTGCTCATAGGATTATCTTTGCTGGGATCAAGAAGGCTGTCAGGAAAGCATGTGAATCCATGACTACATGTACCCAGCATTGCTTAAACAGCACCTACCTGTTGGGGACCACAGGTAGTAGCCTGGACTGAAGGTTGCAAGAGGGGCTGCTCAATAGCTCAAACCCCAATTCCAGTGGGCAGCGCTCAGGAAAAGCCTAAAAGAGGCAGTGTGATGTTGAGTCCAAGCTGTTACTGCTTCTGAAGACATGAGGCTATCATGGCTAAAAAGACAGGCAGAAAGAGTTTATATGTGTAAGTAGCACAAGGGACATAAGCTTGTACCTTCTGCAGACAAGCCTCGATTTACAAAAGGGATGTATACAGTTGTAGCAAAGTGTGTTTCTCAAGTAGTACTGCTATATTATCAGCAACTGTGTGGTCACCAAGAGCCTCAGTGACATGATGGAAAGAGATGGAACATATCAAGATTTATGAAAAGAAAATCCAGTTGATCTCCCATCTGAAAAAGATTTTAAACCCTTTCAGTTTATAACCCATTCCAAGAACATGATGCACAGCTGTAATTTTTCCTTGCAGAGGATGCATCCTGCTGTCTGAGGCAGGCAGTCATCATCCAAAGGTTAAGTAACTTGCTGGGGATCATCAAGTACTACTCTTATCAGATTTAAATAACAGTAAATGGCTATTAAACTATAGCTTCCTTAGTTGATGTCAAGAGAGGTGTCTTGCTGCTGCAAAGCATTTTGCAATTACATTGAATTGTCCACTGTGACTCTGTAATTAATGATTTAATGTAGTTATCAGAGTAAAATTGTTGTCTACTGGATGGTCTGAATTAGATGACTGCTGTTATAATTTTGATCTGTTTCATAAACAGCTATGTTCTTTACCCACATGGAACATATGCTTTGGGTATGTCCCACAGAAATCTGCTTCACGCTTTGAAACAGAATGGTTCCAGTATTTAGTATGTTGTATTTCATTATTTGTTTTATTTAAACATTGCATAATATCTCTGTTAAGACTCCCTACCCATCTCAGGTTTGCTCTTCCTTTTCCTGTGTACCATAGAAAACACAGTCAAATAAGGTATAATGTTTCATTAGGTGATGGATGATCAAAGCTATAACCAAACCACTGGAATATAATACAGGTCATGGTAATAACTCCTAATCATAGCAAAAAAAGGTCCAATTTTACAATCCAAGCAAAAAGCTTGACATTTTCCCCTGTAACATTGTTGATAATAACACTGAACTATGAAAGGCAAAATACTAATGTTTAGTATTAATCAATTTTTTTCAGAGTTGTGTGTTACATTCCACAGGCTTTCTGCTTTTCCATTTAAACCAATAGGGTTTTTTTCTTTGACTCCAGCAATCACAGGACTTAGTCCCTTGAGACTTTTCTCCGTTTTCTAATCACTAAGCTACCTCACATGTTGAGCAAAGCAGTGTGGTTATACCATTACTCTGCCTAAGTAAGCTGTGTGTATAATTGAAACAGAAAACGCTCAACAAGAAACTGCCAAAGGAATTTCTACTGCTTTCTGTTACAGAAAAAAA
>VXBN01005718.1:27338-37897 GCA_013397395.1 Sinosuthora webbiana | reverse complement strand
AAAAAAAAAAAAAAAGATAACCTGACATACTGTCATTACCATTGCTGGTGTCATGACTTTTATTCACAACTACCATTGCATGAGTGTGGTGGCTGCGATTTGACTGCTGGGAAGTCGTGTTACACTGCACTACATTGTAGTGGACTGCTGGGCAGTTTCATAGCACATTTCTTTCTTTGTGACAATGAACAATACAGAACTAGTAGTGCCATTAGTGTAAATACAGCCATCTCCAATAAAGGTAGCATAATAAGTGATTAGCAGACCTGCTAAGAAATTCCAATTAAAGGCACACAAGCAAATAAAGCAGGAGCCAGGGAGGCAACTGCTCACAGGTGGAGTATTTCCCAGAACAGATGGGTTTTCAAGACCACCTCAAAGAAGGAAAGGAAATTAGGAAAAGCTGCTTTTTCTTTTTTTTTTTTTTTCCTTCCCAGTTTCTTTTTAATTAGCATATGGAGTATTTTTGTGAAAAGAGGTAAATTAGGAACTGGGTAATTTTCATTAATCTCTCACAAAGCTGTGAATATGGAAAAAGGTGAATAAACTAAAAATGCAGATGTATAGTGGTAAGTTATTGGTTTCTGGTGAATTTTCACATGAAGATTATTAAACTTCAGTCATAGCTCTGGATCTCATGCTTGCTAATTTATTTAGCATTTTCCTAGATTATGCTCAGATTCTGAAATTAATCAGAAAACTAAAGTATTTCACTGACTTTAGAACAAATAGAACTAAAAATCTAGTGCTCCTGGAGATCTGCTTAGGTAATGATCACTGATTGAGTGTCAGATATACTTCTAACCACCAGTGACTCAGAGAAAATTGTTACATCCCACCTGTGTTCCCCGAGTAAGACGCACAGTGAATCTTTTGCAGGGTCGTGAAAACAACACATTCTATCAGTAAATATGAGAAAATAATTTGTCAGAGAAAACGGGAAGTGTGGGAGGTTCACAGCCAATGCAGTTTTTAGTTGGGTTAGATGGCCAGAAGTATACAAGAAACCTGGAAAATGAGCTGGAGCAGCTGCCTGGCTGGAGTTTGTATCTGGGGAGGGGAGGACAGAAAATATGGTTAGTGTGTGGACAATTTTGAATTGCTTTTTTTTTTTTTTTTTTTTTAAAGGCCAGCTGTTCATCAGAAATGTGAACTATTTTGAAATGCTGTGACTGGAGACCTCAGCCATTTGCTCAAAACTCATGTTTTGATAGCATCCATGCAGTTTCTGAGCTTTACAGAAACAGCAACCAGTGCTGACCAGCTAACCAAAAAGTAACCTCTGTACATGGAGGTGAATATAAAGTTTTTCCACATTTCCTGCTGGATCCTTATCTCACAGCTAATCACACAGATCAAGTAAAAATGGAATTTAATTGACGTCACTCCATGCTAGAATCTTAATGTAGCCAGAAAATACATGCCTAAAGAGCTTGCTCTAAATGATTTCTGTGATCTCTTATCTTCTACACCTAAACTGCATAAGAAAAATAAGGAAATATGCTCAGTAATGTGTTCCAAATAAATTCTGCCTCATGAAAGCTGTATGTAAAGAGTAAGGAAAATTAGTCATCTTTCCCTAAGCAAATCTGTAAATGAAAAAGTAGCGATCCTACTTTGATACTTGTCAATTAAACTTTCCCTTTTTTGGCAGTATTTCTAATGTGTTGTCTGTGGCATTGTGCTGAAGAATGCATTTGTGGTAACAGGAGCATTAAGTGCTAATATTGTATCAACACAATAGCTCAGGAAAGAGAAAGTAAAGAATATTCTGAACTGGAAGGGACACACAGCGATCATGTGTTAAAGTAGCCAGCCTTTCTGTTTTAAAATGTTCAAACCATACTTTAAGATATAATTGCTATAAAATTAATATGAGATTTTATACTGTCATGAACCCTCATTAGCTCAACAGTATTTCTAATTTGATATTTATTCCTTTGTGCAGTTTACAATTACAAATCCTCAGGCAGTGTACAAATGTATTTTACACTGTAGAGTGCCAGCCACAGAAGTCCTCATACCACCTTAAAAAATCTAAACATGATGCCATCTGTTTCATCATTTTCGTCAGGGAAGCACTGCTTCTTCATGGCCCAGGCAATTCTGTACTGGGAGTTATGGGCTGTTTTGGCTAGGACATATCCATGTAAGTTTGCAGCTTAGCATTATTTGGATCTGCATTTTTGTGCTAATATTTCTCTTTATTTTTAATTCTGACTTTTTATTATCAGTCACATCACTCACTGTACTTTCTTCTTTGAGCTGAGAAACAGAAGTGCCAGTGGAGCCTGAAAAAAGTTGTTCCTGCCTCTCCAGGCTTCAGGAAACACAGTCTCATGAGAACAATGAATCCTATTTTGGTATCCAGAATCACTTAAATAGGTCAGGAGGAGATCCAAGCCTGTGCATTGTATTTCACAGAATCAGAGAATAACAGACTGGTTGACACTGGAAGGGATCTCTTGAAGTCATCTAGTCCAGCACTCCTGCTGAAGCAGGGCCACCTAAGTGTTGTTCTGGATCATGTCCAGATGGTTTTTGAATATCTCCAAAGATGGAAACTCCATAACCTCGCTGAGCAATCTGTGCCAGTGTTTAGTCAACCTTACAATATAAAAGTGTTTCCTGATGTTCAGAGGGACCATTCAGTGTTTCCTCATTCCTTTTGGCGCATCACTGAGCATCACTGAGCCTGGCTCCATCATCTTTATACCCTCCCTTGGGATGTTTATATCCATTGATGATATTCCCCTTCCGCTTTTTTTGTCCAGCTGAACAGTCACAGCTCTTCCAGTTTTCAGTCATCAGACACTTCTGGTTGCCACAGTCAAGGATTTTGGGGAGTGGCCTCACAATGATGTCATAGCATGTGGAACTTCTCTACGTTCAGTTTAGTTAAGTATTACCTGAAGTGATTCTCTTCCAAAAAGGGTACATCTCTCTTGCTCCAGACTTCTCCCATGGTCTCTGCAATCTAAGAACTCCAAAGGCCATCCTGTCTACTAAAGACTGTAGCATCATTCAGCAGTTCAGCCTTTTCCATGTCCTGTATAACCAGGTCCCTTTGTGCAACAGACCCCACCTTTTCATCACCTATGTAGTCATATACTTATTATATGTAGTTGTTAAATATATTCACCCTTCTTGTCTTTGACATCTTTGCTGCATTAAAATCTATTTGGGATTTTGCTGTCCTTATTCCTTGGATGTTTGGACAGTATTTCTGTATTCCTCTGAGTTTATCTGTATTTGCTTCCACCTTCTGTATGGTTCCTTTTTGTGTTTGAGTTTGGCCAGAAACTCCATGGTCATCCATGCAGGCCTCCTGGAGGCACTGCTCTTGAGTTTGAGTTTGGAGGAGGCAACCCTTGAACATTAACCAGCTATCTTGGGCCTGTCTTCCCTTCAGAAGATCATCCCATGGGATCTTTCCAAGCAGATCTTTGGAGAGGCCAGAGTCTTATCTCCTGAAGTCTAGGGTTATGATCTTGCTTTTTACCCTCCTCACTGGCCTCAAGAGCCTAAGCTCCACAATCTCACAGTCACTCCAGGCAAGGCTGTTCTTGAAACACTATCACACAGTGATCTTAAGACACTTATTCATGACACTTTCAGACTCATATTTTCAAAAAGCCCCAAGTTATTGGTGAATACAAAATCCAGCAGAACATCCTTCCTTGTTAGCTGAGTTGGTTTTGGTTGAGTTTTATTCAAAATTCAAATATTAACATTGCAGACTTATTCTGATTGCTAAAGCCATTTTCTTGTCTGATCATTCAGATGTCACTCTGGGAGTCAGAGTCACACCATCCAAGGTTTTAACTGCTGGGACCAAAGCCCCTTTGCAGTGAGTGGCTCCAGTGAACTGATGGTGCCCTGTTTGACTGTCTCCACATCTCATATCCACACTGTCAGACAAGTTTCTGTTCCCGGCTTGACCTTGGGTTCCCGTAGCAGAGTGAGACCTCTGGTTCCCCTAAGCAATAAATTGTGGAAAAGCAACATAATAAGAGTGCGATTTGGGTACCCCAGGAGGGACCCTGAATAAAGGAATCCTTGACCCTTGCCATCATTGCACACTCTCTTCACACACTCTTCATTTTCTTTTCAAGTGCCTCTTACTCCAATGGTTTTATTTAGTCTGGGGACTTATCACTGTTCATTGGACCCTAGAGAGGCTCTGGGTGATGGCTCTCATCCCAGGACTGTGCTCTTTGTTAGGCAGAAACTCCTTCACAGCTGGTTGTTTGGGGCTGAAGCCTTTTACCACCGGACAGGCCACAACCTGCAGCTTGCACTCCTGCAAGCTATCTGCACTAGGTGTGTTCTGCAAGATTGACGATCTAGAGATAGTTTAATTTCAAGATGTCATGTTAGTAGATGATTGTTGTAATTGTTGTAATTGTTGAGGCAGATCAAGTCATTGTGGGGTGCGGAGAAAAGCAGTGCCTGGCATGAGAACTCACCAGTGGTACTCTTTGTCTCAGGCAAAGGCAGACAATCCCCAGCTGATTGTCTATATCTTGCATCTGCAGAAACTTGTTGCAGTGCGTACCCTCTTGAGCCCAGCCAACCCTTGGCTGGGCTCCCCAGTAACTCGGTACGCTTCAACAGAACCAGTGTGTGGGTTCTTGGCTCAGCAGCACCTCATTCTTCGTTGCCATGGCCGTGGTGTGAATGAAAGAGAGAACTCTTGAGGGCAGGGAGGGAACAAAAGTTTATTTGGGGGACACAGGGGAACCCCTCACCTCAGTCTATGCTCCAGGAGAGACACCTCACCCTGGGCGATGGGGGGTTTTATCCAGTACAAACAAAGAGAGGAGAGTATAAAGATCAGGAGCCAATAAAACAAAGCAACTTCATAAATGCCAACTAAATTACTACATTACTAACAAATCCCAAGTAACTTTGGGAGGGGTCTCCAGGCTTCTGCCAACGGCTGGATAGGATTCCTTGAGGTTTTTGGACCGTAGAGATAACAAATTCAGTGATTGACAGAGAGAGAGAAGGGGCTACCTTCGAAAAGATAGTTACAAGTCATCCCGGAGAAGGAACCAATGAGAAGCCGTCTCTAGGCAAAACCCAGGGATGGCATAGGAACCGTTATCAACTTGAGATAAGAAAAAATTTCAAGGCTTACTTCTTAGGACCTACAGGGCTTAGAGGAATCTTTCCAAAAATCTGTGTTTAAAATGATTCTTCAGCTAAAGATAGAAATAAGACGGCAGATAAAGCTAGTAAAAAGAGGGGGAAAGTAATTTCTCTAACATAGGAGTACAATATGACTACAGAAAGAAAGATATATATATGAGAATCAAAGCAATATGTGCTATTAAAATTTGATACCAAAAAGAGTAGCTGAGTACCTCTGAACGTTTTTCAGTGGATAAGTCTGATTCCTCAAGAGAATTCACTGGTAACCAACAATCCTTCATTAAATAAACTACTGTTGAGATGGGACAACATTATTGTATTTTACAATACTGCTAAGCTTGCCAGGCATAAACTACCCTAGCTGTGTAGGTGCCAAGCAAGTACAACAGGTGATCAGCTCTTTACTTCTCTGAAAGCAAAATGGGTGCCCAAATCCAGTCTATAAAAATATACACTAAAGGACTTTTTCTCATCAGGCCTCCAAGAGGCTATTTTTACAGGGAAAAAGTTTTTAAAGAAGTGTAATGTTTATGTAATCAGCATCAGGAGTTTGTATTATTTACTTTTTGAGTGGTTATTTGTTTTAAAATAAATTCCCTGCTAAGATAAGAAATATATTTACATGAAGATATTTCTAGAAAATACCTTCTCTGCCCAGCCTCCAATGTTATTTTCACTCTTAGTTTCACACCTGTCAAAACCAATGTATTACAAACTACGCAAATGATTGTTCTGCTTGGACTCAGGAGGAAAATGTATTTTGTTATTGCAGCAGAAATATTTTATGCATTTTTTTTGGTCTAAATGAAATACTCAGCTGACAATTATGTGAATACAGGAATTGGGAAACAGTGTTTGTAAATCAAACTGGATTAAAAGAAACACTATAAACTCAAAGTATGGCTCAGATCAAGGAAACTTCAGATCAGGTTATTTAAAGGACAACTTACATATTCTTGTTTAGATAAATGTGAGATCTAAATAACCCCCCTGTATTTCTGTGTGAGTTGATATGTGCAAGTAGCCAAGGTGATCACCAAACCACAGTTGACATAAAACGAGTAGGTTTATTACATTAGGTCATCACTAACTGAAGAGTCCCTAGACACCACTGTGCTGTAGAAGCACAGGAAATGGGTTTGCAGGCACAGCTAGGCTTGGTCTGACCCCAGTAGGGCAGGGGACCCACTGCCCGCCCCTGGATGCCAACAGGCAATTCATCACAATTCTGTACTTTTGAGACATCTGAGGTTTTTGATCTCTTTCCCAGCAGGTTACTCAAGTCTGTCTGTGAGAGGTGCCTCTTAAGTTTCTGATGGCTTCTACATTATCTCTACAAGTTCTGCTTCCCAAAACAGGATAATCAGCAACAAATATGTGGAGTTTCCCATATGGATATTCTTAGTCTGCCCAGACACAAGGTCAGTTTGAGGAAACCTATCATCCTCCTCATCAAATCTTGCATTTTTAACCTTTTCCTCACAACAATAATACACTAGTTGCCAAATCCTGTATTAACTGAGATGAAATATGTTTTCAAAATTATATGTACAATGAGGGATGTGCGTGAGTTGGCCGGCAGCCAGAACAACCACAAAACCACGGCTGAAATGAAAAGAGTAAATTTATTTCATTACTTTGTTAACCAGGGTGATCCCAAGGCAGTGCCTGGGCAGAGATATTCAAGCAGGAACACAGCCACCCTCAGGCTCAGTCCAAGCTGGCAGGTGGCAGGTCTGCTGTTTCCACCAGTTTCTCAAGGGCCTGTGCACACATAGTTCACCACCAAGCTGTGATGTCTCAGTTTTTTGTGATCTCTGAACTTTGATCCTCTTTCCCCTCAAAACAAAATTTTTGAGTAGGTCCCTAAGACTGCCTCCAAGTCTTTCCAAACACCTATGCTATCCCTTCACAGAAATTCTATTTCTCAAAACAGACAGAGAGTAAACAGCAGTAGGTATAAGATATGGGGTTCCCCACTCTGTTATTCTCCAGGCCTTGGCATTCCCAGCTGCAAAGTCTCTTGGGCTATTCTACCATCCTTCTCACCCTTTTTCCATTTTTAACCCTTTTCTCCTAACAGAAGGGATTTTATAGGGTAGCCTTATGTTCTGACAGATTTATTTTTAAAAATACCAAGTATGCAATTGCTTCACAGCATAAATAAAAATCCAAGGCCACAGAAAGTACTGTGTTGGATCAGAATGGTGTTTCTGACCAAGAAGTGCTTTAGGTACCTCAAAGGGACACAGTGACATGGTTATCTTTGGAACAGTCTGTTGTAAATCATGCTGTTCAACAATCTGACTCATGCCCCCAAACCACAAATGTTCTTATACTTTTAATAGTAACCAATCTACAATGGTGGATGATCATACTATTCTTGTTGATAAGGACAGTAGAAAAGAACATAATTTTACTTACTTGATAAGGATGGTAGAACAAAACAGAATTTTATTCTTATCAAATAAAGGGAACAATGTAGCCTTGAAGAAGCAGACAAAACAGAAGTCATGCAAAACACAAGCAGGATGCCAGCTCAGCTCTGCAAGGCTGACGAAGTAGAGGTTACACAAAATGACGATATTGCACTTACTTAAAAGCAGGGGTCAAGGAACAGCCACATTGAAAGGACACCATATGCTAGAGACCATTAAAGGAGATCCCAAAGAGCTATATAAAGACCTCCAACAAGGAGTGTGACTCTGTAAAGTGAAGTATTATATATACATCAAGTAAGCAGGGGTATTTAATGAATATGTAATCAGTGTGTATGAAAAAACTTTGTTTACCCAATGCTAGGGTAACTCAATTTAAGAAAATTAAGAATAAAGAAGGCCTGATTTCTAATACTCCAAGCTATGTCAGAAAGTTTCTATCTGGCCAATTTTGGTATCAATGTAAATGCATAAAATCCACCAAATCCAGGGTATTTTCTGGACAGTCTCTCCATTAAAATCAAGCATAAAAGACAAAGTAAATACATTACCTGGCAGAAGTACCTGATTAACTGTCTTGGTTTGAAAGACAGGTGTCTGCTAGGGAGGGGCAGGGCCTCCCTAGGAATGGAGAATTCAAATCCTCTTCCTCCAAATTATTATAGTTTAGAAAATTAAAGGGCTTTTCAGGCAGAGGTATGGGGATTGGAATAACAATTCTTTACTAGTATGTGTTACAAGGCAAACAAACAACAACCACTACACCATTAATAATAAACAGAACCAGGAACCTCGAGGGGTTTGCTTCACAAAGCCCGATTTAGTCTGATCTTGGTGCCCGTGCAGGACTCCGAGAGCACCAAGCTGGAACGGTGGAAAATCCCGGGCTGATGGATGAGATGTATCAGAAGCTCCTTCGGTAGTAGCTGGAACTGCAGGATGTCCCATCAGGGCAGGGCGTGCAGGGCTACAGCGTTGCAAAAAGCCTCAAAGCAATGCCGAAGAAGCAGCGGGGGCAGAACAGGGCTGGCCCAGCTCCGTCAGGGCAGGGGAAGGCGAGCTCAGAGTTCCTGGGCACACTAGTAGATGGTGGTAGATTTCCCAGGACCGAACTTGGTGGTGACAGTGAACTCCTCCCGCAGCAAGCAGCAGCCTGGCCGTCCTCTCTCCGATGCCGATAGCGAGAGAGTAACTGCCTCTCACCCCGTCCTTTACCTGCCCCAAAACTCCATTATCTCCCCCTCTGAAAGAAACTCCCCAAGACCCAAAGAAGTGTAGCGAGGTGCTACAACTCCTCTCCTTCGGCCCCTTTCTTCTGCCTGAGTACATATATGTACCCAGTAGTTCGTTTCCTAGCAACTCATGGGAAAATTTCTATAAGTAAATAGAAACAAATCTAACCCCCAACATTAACTTATTTTCTTTCAGTTACATGTCTGTTTTTTCTTTTCATAGAATCATAGACTAGGGTTGTGAGGAATGTCCAATATCATCCAGTTCCAACCCCAATAACTCTTGTGTTTTATACCTATCCTGAAATAAAGAACTATCCAAACCTTACAATTATTTGCTAGGAACATCTTAGGATCTCTCCTATTCCTGCTACATTCTGTTAGACATGTTTGAAAACAGTAGCCATAGTTTTGTGTGAGAGCACATTACCAATATTAACTAGAAGTTGCAGCTGTGGTGAGGATTCTACTGTGTTCTGTATGCAGCTGAGTAATGTCCAGCACACCACAGGTCAATGACATTAAAATCTACATTTTGAGAAAGAGTGTTATAATATCAGGTAACTTAGCTGTCTCATTACTTTCAAACAGTATAGGAGTTACTGCATAAAGAGAAAATCTGTGTTCCTTCTACTTCCTCTGTTTTGATCTAGTAGGTAGGTGGCTTTGCTCCTTGTCCTCCCCATGGATCAGCTGAGGCAGAGACAAGCCCCTCGAGCGCTTGGAGCACACACTTCTGTTTCCAACACATAAGGTCTGCCAAGATACCTAAAGGCAGCAGAAGAAAAAATAGGACAGATTTCAGAATTGGCTTTCAGAGAACTACTGTCGTTTACACTGGAAATCTATAAAGGGGCTGAAGGTGTTAATTCTCCTAAGGAAAAAAAAAAATATTTCAAAGGTCCCAATGCATCCCTTTAACTTAAAGAAAAGGCATCAGAGTGGAAGATGGAACAAGCCCTAGAAAGGCAAGGGTTGCAACTTTACAAGCAAGGACAAAGTGAGCACTCACTCTTAAAACTTATCAGGCTAGCATCAGTGAGATCATCTATTTTAGTTTTCAACTCAGAGTTGTGTGTCTGGACATGAAAATACTCTAAGGCAGAATAAGAAGCACAGAAGGCTCACTTTGCTGGCTGTATTGCACCAACAGGAGCTGTCCTTCGGGTGGTGCTCTGGCTGTCCTGCTGTGCTCCGACGCCCCGGGAGGCTGTGCAGTCCTGCAGGGCACTGCTGCACTGGGACAGCGACAGGGCTCCCTTGTACACATGCCATCAAGGAAATCTTCATCCTTTTTAGTTTTCTTCTCAGAAACCTAGCCTGGTCTGTAAGAATTTACTGATCTTTTTCTATAGGTACCTCTCTTGCTAGCAGCTTTTTACCATGATCAGTGGTTATTTGATCTGTGATGTATTTTTACAGCTGCAAGACTGACTTCTCTGCTGCCACTTTCCTCATTGCTAACAAGTAGGGAAATAAAAGAGTCTGGAAAAAAAATCAAATTAAAGAAATACAGAAATACTTCTGTGCAGTGTGGTGCTTAGCATTATCCTTCTTTGTATTCCTGATTGAGTCATGGAAAGTTGCCGTTTCTGTTTGCTGGATGGAGAGGAAGCAAGAACTGGGAAGGATGAGGTTAGCCAACTATCTTTAATTTCAATACATTGCATTTTCTAATTATTGGTAACACTTGCTGGGGGTGGGGGGGGGGGGGGGGGGCCTTTTTAGGAAA
>VXBN01005718.1:2339-25266 GCA_013397395.1 Sinosuthora webbiana | reverse complement strand
TTGCCCCCAGACCTTTTGCTACTGACAGTGGAAACTTAGATCTTCTGCAAGTTTGAAAACACAGGCTTTTTCAATAGATTGCTAGTTAAATCAAGATATTACTCTGACTTTCAAAGATTTAAATGCATTGGGAAGACCACAGATTCAAAACAATTTTTGGTGAAGGAAGAAATTGTGGAATTAAAACTTTACTTGAATTATGAATGTGAGTCTATTTTTAAACCAGATGAAAGCTTTGGTGTGGATATAACATCTAAGGACAGAGACAAAAAGAAGGGACACTGGTAACATCTCATAAAAAGGCGGAGTAAAATATAAACAAAGAAAATTACCCAGGATTTAAGCAGGTACCTACAAACCAATAATCTCCTAAAGTAAATGCACCTGATATGTGTGACATAGAAGGAACATTAATTTTAAGTAATGCAGAAATTAAAAGGAATTCACCTTTTCAAGGAAACATCAGAAATGTTTTTTAGGTTGTTTGAATTAATAGTATAGATGAAGTTAGATTTGAAGTAATTTGTTTTCAGTTGGTTTGTGACTGGAAGAAAGTTCCACTTAGGTCTAATTATATTTTTCTTTGGGTTGTGCTGCTCTTGAACAAATACCTCATTATATCAATCTTAAAAGAAGTAAAAAACAAAATTAAGGGGCAGCAGCTTGTGTCATAGAGCTAACTAATGACAATAAATTCACAAGTATGCAGCCAGAGTCCTTTGAGGACAGGAATACACACTTCTCAGACAACAGGGCTACAAAGATCACAGGATCAAAGAACATGCCAAGTTGGAAAGGACACAGGGAGGATCATTCAGTTCAGCTCTTAACCCTGCACAGGACATCACAAGAGTCACACCATGTGCCTGAGATCATTGAACACTTCTTGAACTCTCTGAGGCTGGTACTGTGACCACTGTCCTGGGGAGCTGTTCTGGTGCCCACTCACCCCCTGGATGTGGATGACCTGTCCTACAGCAAAGGAAGATGCAAAAGAGGCAACCTGCATAAGGGTCGGATGACCCATGAAGAAAAATAGGCCTAGTATGTGCTAAGCACTTTTACAGGAGACACATGCAAAGCCAGAAGTTCTGCTGTCAGTGCTTTCTGAAGGAAAAAACAGCATGCTGAGAAGGCCTCGGACATCCCCTGATCAGACATACATCCTCAGCACATCACTAGCAATCTAGTGTGGAAGCAAGAGGCCAGATGTGGCTGGATTCAAGGACTGCTTGATAGAATGAGAGGAAATACCCATGTGACATCAATGATCTTTACTGTAGAGAGCTACTGCTGGCAGAGCTAAACGTGCTGTAGAAAGTCAGACATATTTTGTCAGAAGACACCCCCAAGTGCCCGAGGTTAGGCACTACATGCAGGCTTTGCTTCAGGAGGAGCTGCTATGCAATCAATTGCACTGTGCAAGTTTTTGTTCATGCTATAATGTAGATTTTTTTGCAACACAAAACCAAACTAATAGCATTCCACAATTTAAAAATATAGATTAATTTGAAAACCCTTCAAACCCCTATGGTTTTCTAAAATATAATTGGAAAAATGGAAGAAAACAGAAATGAGCCTTCCAGGAATTAAGTACTCAGAAGAAATTCTAACATCTCAGGTGATTGTGTTTCAAACTAAACATATTGGTGTTGAGAGTAGTAACACAGTGTCTATCTACACCATTCAGTTGAAAAGTTGACTTGTTTCATTCAGGGGCCTCTACAGCATATGGTACTTCCTGCATGAGACCTGCCTATGTCCAGGACCCAGGCTGAGTGAAAAGATCAGCTACTACTCTAGTTTATGCTTAGGAGAAAAATTATTGTGGACAAACTTTACAAAAGAGCAAAAGCCTGCTCTGACCCCTTCAATTAGGAGTAAATCACCCTAACATCCACTTTGCTTCTTCTGTACTTCTTCCACCTCTGCATGCTCCTCTTTCTCCCACCTGCAGTGCTTTCAGCCCAGATGGTCCCAGTGCCCCCACCCTCTGCCAACCCTACTGCCAGGGCCTGGACAGGAGGGTGAGGAGCAACAAGCCCTATGCACAGGCTGCCTCAGGAAGCCTGGAGCTTTCTACAGCCTAGCTCCCTGCTGGGAGTTTCAGCTGCTTGGGAATCCTGCAGGACAGTAAGGGAGAGTTTATATGAAAGTCAAGCTGCTGCTCGAGGTGTTGGTCCAATGAACTGTGCAGCAATCATCACTTCAAGATTTAATATGGTTGGCAGAATTTGCTGAGGTACTGTGCCAGCAAGAGCAGAAGCAACAACCCAGAGAGGAGCAGGTTCAAGTCACTAAGAGTAAATGGGATCATACCAATAATGTTTTCAGTGTGAGATCCTCAGCAATCAAAGCTCAGACCTGAAATAGTCTGATTTCCCTCAAAGGATCCTCCTGGTTAAAAATATTGTACACATTGCTGGAAAATATTGTAAAGTGTATGTTGAGGAGGGAAGGCACTGACTACATTGGTCTTTTCTGTGTCATCTGTTACCAGGTCCCCTGAACCATTCAGCAGCAGGCCTGTATTTTCTCCAGTCTTCCTTTGACCCTTGGTTAGGTACCTGACCATACAGAGTCCCTGCAACTGGCTGCTTCAAAGAAGAACTCTGCTCCGTGTTACAGAATAGAAACCCCCTGCAAAGTCAGCAGGAAAATAGGCCATTCTATCTATGTATAATTTGTTGCTGAACTGAAATAATACAAGTGCCACGCATAATACCTTGTCCTCTCTTCTGGCTTCTTCTTGCTTCTGAGGTGGACTGTTCTCAGTGGCTTGGATGCACTCAGCAGCAGAATGGTCAAAGATTGCTAATTATTTTAATGTTAATCAGCTGTATGCCTCATATATTGTGCAGCCAACATTTCTCTGCCCTTTCCTGGCAGTACCTGTGCCCTTTTTGTGAAAAGAAACCCCCACACTGTGCCTGCAGTCACATGTATCTGATGAAAGGCTTTCGACCCCCTTCTTCTAAACTTCCTCAGCTACAAATTAGGACATTGATCCTAAACAAGAGGACGAGAGAAGGATAATTCAAAGCACAGAGTGCTTGGCATACAATATGCCAGATCTTGCTGACTTCCCCAGTTTGCTGCTAATCCTCCACCCTCCCTGGCTCACATGTCCTCACCCACATAGGCAAAATACCCTGGAGGATATTTTTAATGCATGTGAGTAGAGTCTAGTTAAGACATGGATTTTTTTTTTCTGTGCCATTGAGTGAAAGCACTGCAAATGAAGGAGTCTACATTCTTCCTCCCTCTTCCTAAATGCAAAATTCAACTCAGGAATTGCCAGGGGAGCTTCCTCTGTTGTACCAGTATTGTGGACTGTTGTTTCTATTAAGACCCTCTACCTCACTCCTGGTCTTAAAGGAGCCTCACAAAGAATACACCCAGCAGGTCCTCTTCAACTGCTTTTCAGAAACAGAAAATATTTTGGAGGGTTGATGATGCTAGTGTTTTCTGCTGCCAAGAGAATCATGCTGTGTGCCACAGGTTCCCTTGAAAGTCCTTTTTCCTGGTGAGGGACCTGCTCCAGCAATGTCAGAACAGCAGAATGCCATAATGAATTGGGGTCACTTGGACACACTGGTCTCCATTTAAATAATTGAACAGGTGCTAGGCTGCTGACAGGGATTGGTATTCTGCTCTGGACTCTCACCCTTTTACTTCTATCATTGCATTTCATTCTGTGCTCCATCATGAAGTTTCAGGAAATCTACAACATATCCTGCATTAAGGTGTTTTTGTTTGTTTGGTGGTTGGTTTTTGTTTGTTTGTTTTCATGATTTTTCACATTCTCTTTATATTTCAGCCTGGGTGCAAACAGTGATTGAGAAAGGGTTCAATGCATTTAGGTGGATGTAGGACCAGAAGCTCCTGGGGAACCTGGACTGCAGCAGTGACCTCCAAGCACAGGGGTACACAGAATCTACTCGTCAAGTAACTACTCAGAAAGGAGAGACTGACTCCACAGTCTGCCAGGAGTAGTCTTCTGATCCCATCTCTTTCCAGTTGGAAGGATTTGATCAATTAACTGAGGTTTGGGAAACAGACTTTGAAGCAAACAAGCAGACTTGCTATGCCTGCACGATCACTCACAGAGATGAGCACTGCTCATGATGAGGGTTTATAAAGTATCCTAATTTAAGCCCACCTGGAGATTAAGCACCATGCAGCCACTTGCACATCGTCCCCTCTAACCTCCACCCCAGTGTAATGGGGAGGAGAATCAAAGTAAAACTTGTACATTGAGATAAGAAGGATTTAATAAGAAAAAAAAAAAAAGTAAAATGCAGTAATGATGGTAGATAATAATCATAGTAAAAAGGGGGAAAACAAGCAATGCACTAATCAATCACTCACAACCCACTGACTGGTGCCAGACTCTGTTCCTGATCAGCCCTTCCCCTTCTAGGTAACTCTCCCAGATTATATACTGGGCCTGACATTCTATGGTATGGAGTATCCCTTTGGGGAATTTGGGCCACCTGTCCTAGCTGTGCTCCCTCCCAGTTTCTTTTGTGTATATCCTCAATGGCAGATGGTCCTAGAGTTGGAGGGGAGTTTTTTTATTGCTGGTCTTAGTGTCCAACACCAGATCCATCAGAGGAACTGTAGTGGTTCGAAAGGAAAACAAGTGAGAGGCTCCAAGTCAGAAATACAATTTAATATGAAGAAAAGAAAGAAAAGGTAAAATAAAATAAATGCAAAGAAATACAAAAGACACTGACAGAGTCAGAATACAACCTGATTAAGGTGATGGAAGCAGTCCAGATGAGATGGTCTTCCTGAAGCAGTGATCCAGTAGAAAGGTCTGGTAGCTCGAGTCCTCTGGGAATCCAGTGGGTAAGCTCCCACGTACTGTCCCAAACCCTAAGCTTATATCTAGGCTGGAATGCTTGGTTCTTCCCTCTGGGCGGAGCATCTCACAATGGGATAGTGAGTCATGCAGGGAGTTCGTGATGGCTCATTAAACAGAGATAACTCCAGAGGGTGTTATCTATGAATCATGGGCAAGGCATCTGATGGGCCATTAGCAGAAGATTAACCCTGAGGGTAGAGGTCCAGGAAAAGCACTGCTCCAACAATTGGATTCACAGTTCGTTAGGATGGTGATAGAATACTTTGTGCACACCCTACATTACAACCCAGGGCAGGAACTTCCACAGCCTTGACGGGTTCAGGCAGCTGAGGCACTCAGGAGTGCTCCCAGCAGCAGACGTGAGCGGGAAGGAGAATTCACCTTGCAGAGCTTGGAGGGTTTATTTCCTGAGGGACCTGGGCACTTCTACCCTTCCCCAGGGCAGATGATGATTGCAACATCTTTTCCCTTCCCAGTGTGACACCCACTGCTGCAACACTCAACAGCTTCCAGCATCTCACAGCTCCCACCATCTCACTGCAGTACAGAGCATGACCATTGAACTGGGCAACTGCTGTCCCACATGCCTGGACAGCTGGTACAGTGCTGCCTATTCATGCATCCTGCAGTGGGCTGAGAGTAAGCCCAAGTGTCCCCTCTGCAAGACAGAGAACCTCTCCATTGTGTGCTAGGAGCAGGTGGACCATGACTTTGAGGAACACGTTGTCACACCATCTGCAGTGTCATCAGTTGCTGGCCACCAGGCAGGAGAACCTCATGGCCATCCAGCTGCCCAAAGACCTGCAGTAGCAGCACAACAGCCTGTGGAGTACCATCTGCCCCAGGTCTACTGCAGGTGGCCTCCAGATGCATACCTGGGCATCCCTTTTCTGTGACCACCTGGCTTTCCTCCCGTCCTTTCTTCTCTGGGTAGGTCAGAAACTGAGACCTTTGAGAATCAACATTTGCACATAGTGGAGGACTACGTAATTCTCAGCTGCACTGCTTTGGGCTGAACGTAAATTTCTTGATCCAGCATCCACGGTTCAGCCTCAAAAACCACATGGCAAGGTTTGTAGGGAACCTCCCCAGCATTGCTGTGCAGCAGTGCAGCAGGGAGGCTGACCATGTGCTGAACCTGGAGGACAGCCAACCTGCTGAGGAGCAGGAGGGCAGTCCCCTGGATGCCCACCATCCTGTGAGAGACCAAAGGGGTCTCTCACACCTGGCCCAGCCCTCTCCAGCAGCGCTGCTATGGCTGAAGAAGAACACTCCAGCCCCTCAACCACTGATCTTCATGGGGGTGCCAGCCATGCCCCCAGTGCCCCTGTTCCCAACTACAGGAAGAAGCTACTGCCTCATGAGGATCCAGGGCAGGCCATACCAGGTTCCTCCACTTCCAGCTGGGATAGAAACCATTCACCTGGGGGGCCAGTAGCTCCCAAGTCTCTTTCCAGTCCTGCAAGAGGCCAACCCACCAGCAGTACTGGAAGAATGCCCCAACAATAATGAAAATGGAGCTGTGAACTAGAATATTTGCCAGCCCACAAGTCAATCAGAAGGCCCTCATCAAGGAAATTAAATGGATGAAAAATGCAGACTTAGCATTATTAACAGTGCTATTGGCATTGCTATCCCCATCTGTGCTTTCTTCCCCATTTCCTGGTGCATGGCCCTGCTTCCTCATGTGTTGCCAGGCTTGGAGAGGATCTGATCAGTGTGCAAAAAGGTGTGAACCTAAAAGGTCCCAAAGAGATGCTGCAAAGAAGATGGAGCCAGGCTCTTTCCAGCAGTGTCTTGTGACAGGAGAAAGATTATTGAAGAGCAGATTGGACATGATTCTGGGTAAATGGCTCTAACTGTCTCTGCTGAACCAGAAAACCTTGATGAGATGACATCCAGAGATTCCTTCCAAGCTCAACTTTCGTGTGGTTCTGTGAAATAATTTAAGTTATGTACAGAATCTAGTCTAATAATTTCATTTTGGAGATATTAAATAAGAAAGTAAGGAAGATAGTACAATTCTGCTTTGCTTATACCTGTTAGTGATCTGCAGGACACATACTGGAATGTATGATACAAGTTCAGTTTCTGCTATTAGGCAAATGACTGAAATCCAGGACTGCTAGGAAAGAGTCACAGCCATTATGCTGCAAAATAAATGTTTTCTTTCTCTTCTGCTGTGCTGACCTGTTATTCTTTTTCCGAAAGCGGAAATTCTTCCATCTTCTTGACCTTACTTTTTACTTCCCAGTTTTGTCCTAGTTTTCAATAATAAAAACCTCCACCACCTCTAAAATAATTTATTTGCAAGGGAACAAGAACAGTAACAAAATCACAAAAGACTACTTCTATTATTAGAAAGAAACCAAATCTTCCCTCTCCTTGACCTTTACTCTAAGCTCATGATCTTCTTTTTCTCTAACAGATGAATTATGTTTATGTTTTCAGGCTATCTGCTCCATAGTAATCTTCTTCCCTTTACAGTCTATTTAATCTTTTTCTCCAGTCATGTTGATAGTCCAATCTTTCCATAAAGTGCCAGGATACTGTATGACCAGCTCAAAATTATGTCCTCCAAATGGAGTAAAGAAAATAAAATATTTAGTATGTGAATGGAACAAAGTTCATAACCTTAAATAATGCATTCTAATCTAATTAAATAATGTAAGCTATTATGCATTTTAGGAAAAAAAAAAGTGTTTTACATTACAAAAAAGTAATGGCCTACAGATTTTCTAGTAACTGAATACCATTATTATGCCTCAGGAAATATTAATACATATATAAAAGATATGTTTTATAAAAAAATTTAAAATACAAAAACAGGAATCAGGAAATCCATGTGTATTGAATAATCTTCTAAAAAGCTGTTTAGCTTGTAGTTTTGAGTTTCAGAAATTAGGAAGTTGGTCCATGTGATTTAATCTGTCAGTCAACAGTGGGTATGTGTTTTCATTAATGTAATCTTATCTACTTCCTCAATCAGGTGGGCTGCCAGCGCCGCATACTATACCATCCTTTTTCAGCATTTACATTGTATAACAAGAGTGTCCTCTGATATTTGTATGATTAAACTTAGAAAGTGTGTTAGTCATAAAAGGCTTTTGTTTCAGTGGCAGACTACATGACAATGTCAGATAAATGTTACAGACATGTTTGCTGTGTACTGTCTATACTGTATTTAGGAGCATACGGAAATATCACTAAGTTGCTTCTATTGCACTGAAACATTAATTTCAACAGATTAGTCTTTTCCCTCAGTACAGTCCTATGTCTTGCTGCTTATCATCCTTTTAACCATATAAACCAGCAGTGCGTAATTGACTTCTTCATCTTTTAACAATTAACTCTCAATAGAGACAGCAAATACACTTTGTTCCAAAATACAGTGCTTGATTCCATTTCACTCACATGCTTCAAGATAGCTGCAAAGCAAGGAACTACAGAACTGGGGACCTGTGATACCCAGGAGAAAGAAAGAAATCTGCTTGTATGTCTAGGCACCCAGTCACCAGTGAGTGACACACTAAAGATGTGGAGCTTCAAGAGAACATCTGCTTGGACAGCACAAACATTTTCAGACAACCTATGCAATCTTCCTACAAGTGATACACAGAGACAGAAAGGATCCAATTGCATACAGGACGTTAGCCAAAATACACAGAAAAAAAAGGCTGGTAAGGAAATACTTTCATTTACTATTCAGATACTGGAAAAAGAACTGGGTATAAACTCATCTAAATTATAATGTCTGCCTTTCATTTACAGATAATTTATTTTACATAAAACAATGTCCACTGCATGCATCAGAAGTCAATTTAGAGATATCCTTTTGTTTGCTTGCATTAAAATTTTCTGAAGCTCTCCTTCAATCAGAGAAACATCTCAGTCTATTCCTACTAATTATATAGTATGGTGAGCTTTGAAACTCAGATTTTGCTGCCAATCAGTTAGATTGCTTTTAGCAAAGGTAGCATGTTGTTTCACTGAAAAAGCTGAGAGATTACTTGGAAAAGTAAATGGAAAACAGAATTTTTACCTTAATTCTTGGTAAATATTTGGGCTCCCTGTATTTAGAAACCTTCCCTGTTTGTTATTATTCATGTGGTTGCCAGAAAATACTGAAAAATAATCCATTGTGTATTTTGATACCACGGACTGCTTCCTTTTGAATTTTATTTCATTTTCTAAAGAGATAGCTAAGAAAAATCAATAGATACTTAAGATTATCAGTTTTCATTAAAAGGAAATGTTTTCAATCCTTCTGATTACAGAGGAACAGCTGAAAAGAAAAAACCAGATGAACAAAGAAGAGACAGTAAGTAAACAAAGCCCAGCTTTTCCCTGCTTTCTGACTCGATGGCACAAAAAAGCCATGACAAACCAAAACTAGTGAGTTTGGTGACCAATTAAGTAATTAATTATATTTAAATTTTGTACTTCCAAGTTTCAAAGTAACCACACAAAGAGGTGATAATTTTTCACAACTTAATCTTTTAAAATACTATTTCCACCTTGCAAGGATCATATGAGACAGAGTCTTGTAAGCACTTTTAAGTAACATTACCTGAAATTATGTGGTGTTAAGTAATATTAACTATAAGGGCAATTACAGAAAGTCTTTGTTTCTCAGGTATTTCAGAGACACTCAGATGCCTTAGAGGATGTGAAGGCATAGAGGCTGTAGTGGTTTTAAAGGAAAACAAATGAGAGGCTCCAAGTCAGAAATACAATTTAATAGGAAGGAAGAAAAAATAAAAATAGATGCAATAATACAAAAGACCACTGACAGAGTCAGAATACAACCTGATCAGGGTGATGGAAGCAGTCCAGATGAGGTGGTCTTCCTGAAGCAGTGATCCCGTAGAAAGGTCTGGTAGCTCACATCCTCTGGAAATCCAGTAGATAAGGCCCCCTGAGTTTATATTCAGGTGAGAAAGCTTGGTTCTTCCCTCTGGGCGGAGCATCTCACAATGGGATGGTGAGTCATGCAGGGAGTCCTTGATGGCTCATTAAACAGAGATAATTCCAGAGGGTGTTATCTATGAGTCATGGGCAAGGCATCTGATGGGCCATTAGCAGAAGATAACCCTGAAGGAAGGGTTCCAGGAAGAGCACTGCTCCAACAATTGAATTCAGCAGATCATTAAGATAGTGATAGAATACTTTGAGCACATCCTACACTACAACCCAGGACAGAGGCCAATACACAGGGCTGTTTACATTCCCCTGGGACTGGAGAACACGTCTAGATAGTCTTGCTGGCTCTTAAAATGACTGAATTCTTGTGCTATTGCTCTCTCCAGTACATTCCTTGCCTCCCAGAGTTACTCTTCTTATGCAAGTAAAGCTGCAGACATGTACTAACTCTGTGTCTGAGGTAGCAGCTCTGTTGTCCTGTTTTCCCTTTCTCTAAGGGAATAATGCAGGATCAGAGCAAGGCAAAGTAAAAAGGGAGCTCTAACTGAGAGGACCTAGGAGTCAGTTTCAGTTGGAATAATACTTCTTTGGCATAGAATGCTCTCAACAGATAAATAGATTAAGACTAAGGACTGGAAATAACCGGACCACACATTAATTAAAATTAGGCTAAAGTAATTACTCAGTTATTCTGAGATAATTGTTCAAATGCATTTTCCAAGACTTCAGAGTAAATTGACCAGGGACAACATGAGAAAATATCCTAGAACATCCAAGGCTGGATAGAGCTCTGAGCAACCTGATCCGGTGAGACATGTCCCTGTCCATGGAAGGGAGGCTGGAATTAGGTGGTGTTTAAGGTCCCTTCCAATCCAAATCATTCTATGAGTCTATAATTCTTTATGGACTTATTGGAGTAAGTTTATTTCTGACCATGCAGAGATAAAAATCTTGGTATACATGCGAAAAATTCCATTTTGTGGAAACTTGGTGAAAATAATGCAAACAAGAGATAACACAATCGGATTTCATACTTCGACAGACAGCCTCCAAAAAAAACCCAAATGCCATAAAACAACCAAACCATGCCAGAACTCAACAGTAGCTCAGTAGGTGATCTTCTAAGGATACACAGGATTTGCTTAGACTGCAAATTAAGCATGCATTTCATACCTCCTTGGAAACAACTGGTTTGCATTTACAGAAAAATCAAGACCTATTTATCATAGTCTGTGAATTTTTTTTTTCCAAAGTGTTTTGAATTTCTCTAAATTCGAGAAAATACTTCATTGTTCTGAGCAGCCCCTTCAATTGGAGTGTAATTTAATTTGCTGTGCATGTACTTTTTGTGAATTCTTTGGAAAAACCTTCTAAGCAATTATCACAAGCAAGCTAGATTGTATTGCCAGAATACTGCAGTCAAAAGCAAGTATCAAGCTTTTCATTCCAGGCATACAGCAGGTGACAACAGTAGGATTTCTGCACTGCAGCTAGCTGTAGGACTCTCAGCTGGCTGTAGTCTCTCTCAGAGAGATGTATGCCCTTTCACAATAGTTACTCTTTCCTAAAATTCACTCCTTCTACATTTTCCCTTTATTTTCTTTGTTTTCTTCTACATAAACCGTATTTTGCTCGAAAAATTCTTAAACAAGGATTTGTGGGCCTTTCCAATCACATTCAAGTGTGAAAAGGGTGAACCAAAACTAATCTTGACACAGTTTTGAGGACTAACTTTTTTTTCCTCTAGTCGTCTTATTTTTTCTTCTGTTTTATTCTGCTTTGAGTTCGCACTTACACACTATGGCTATTTTTGGCAACAGAAGTAATATAAGAATGCTAAAAGAAAGCTAGGGCTGAAACCTAGTCTAACATCACCATCATCCTGTTTATTTCTTTTCTCTTAAGATTATGTGTTTGTTGGTTCAGTTTATGAAGTCTGCCAATTCGACTTTGCCCAGAGCTAGCAAATTTACTGATTGATTCATTTAAGTGAATCTTGCATGTTTTCATGTGGCAAAGAAAGCTGAGTAAAGGTTTCCAAATCAGAGACTAGCCACGACACTCAGGAGGAGGTCTTCTCTTTTTTCCCTTGGCCATTAAACAATAACATTCTGAGAAGGGCAGAAAGCCAGTAAGGAAGCCAAATGAGCTGAAACACAGGGTCTTTTAATGGCACATCTATTGTAAGACTAAACTTGCAGCTACTTTATTTGTTTCTAACATGGAAAGATAAGACATTTGGCCTGATAGGTAACACAATGTAATCAAGAAGAGTTGATGGATTTCAAGGTAACTAAGAAAGTCTCTTTACAAATCAAAGACTTCAGAAATTGATGGGTTTAAAATTTTTGTTTAGAATGTTAAAACATTGTGTCTTACAAGCTTTAGCTTCCTTTGTATGTTTATGTGCAATTAATGCTACAATGCTTTCATTTTTATGCTGCTCTTATACCAATACATTTTTTACGCTTTATGGTACATACAAGATCTTGCTTTCTGCAAGAATTCCACTGAATTTTACAAGTATATTCATTGAATATTGTTAAAAATGTAAACAAGCTTCAGGAATATACCAAAGGTACAGCTTATCAGTAAGATATTTCTAAACTACAGAGTGGAGGCCACCCCATTTAGAAAAGCCCCTCGGTCTGCTGAAGTGTTCCTGAATCATAGAGTGTCACATAAGATATTTCAAATATTTGTAGTAATCATGGCTGAAACTTTAAAAAGGAGACTAGTCAATGCTACAGATATTATGTTCTAGGGATCTTGCATGATCTTCACAAGTCCTCCGCTATGACTGTTTGAAAATATGACAATTTTTGCCTGAAATAATTTAGAGAAGTTAATAATTGTTATGCTATAAAGGTTGTTTTCCAAACCTCAGTATGTGTCTGTGCATGATTTTGTTTGAGACTATAGGCTGCTATTGTAAAAAATGTAAATAATATAAATATTACAAAGTTATTAATCACCATTTTTTGCAAATGCCACAAAATCCTGTGGTGAAAACCAGGTGTTTCAGAAGATGCAGAAGTTTCAGAGTATGCTGCCCGCAATTTCTGCATGTTCATGAGACTGTTCAAACTTTTGGTCTCAAATGGTCTCAAATTCCATCAGACCAGAAAATACAACTTAGGCAGCAAAGAACAACATTTGGTGCATCTTACAGGTGTATCATACATAACGTACTTTCATATTATACATATGATGATAAATGCTTGGTCTGTTTGTTTCGATCTTTTTTTAGGATTTGTCATGGGACAGTAAAAAATCTAGACATAATTTTGATTACAAGTTAAAAATCCTGCACAACCCTTTTTTCACTCTTAACTCCTTTTTTTTTTCTGTAGTCTTGTGGATATTTTTATTCTAGTAAATGCTAATAAGGTATTTCGAACAGTTCTCAAATTAATTGGTGGAATTGTAATTAGTTTATTAGCTTCCAGTCTATGTCTTAAAACTCAGTGTTAAATATTATAATTTATGTGTTTTACATGTCTGAGATCACTAAATCTATTTTTGCCCAGCTCCAAGCATGCTATGCATGTGGCTCTCGACAATTGCTGGAGGAATAGCAGGGCTGTGTGTCTCTCTGAAGATCTTTCTCCCCTATTTCTGGGAAGATCTGATCTATTTCTTGAGGTGGAAGAGGTCAAAGGCAACAGTAAAAAAGTGGACAAAAAACTGAATTCACTCCGTCATTGACCTTTTCATGCAGACATTGAAAAAAAAAAAAAACAAACCCACAAGCCATTCCTTATCTATGAAGGGACAGTGTACACTTACCAGGATGTGGACAGGAGGAGTAACAGGTTAGCGCAGGCCTTCCTACACTATGGGAATCTGAAAAAAGGTGGCACTGTGGCCCTGCTGATGGGTAATGGACTTGACTTCATCCACATCTGGTTTGGGCTGGCCAAGCTGGTCTTCATCATGGCCTTTCTCAACACCAGTATCCACTCAAGATCTCTGCTGCACTGCATTAACACATGTTTAGCAAAAGCACTGGTCATAGGAGAAGATTGGTTCTGTGTTGTGTTTCACTTACTGCTCACTTTCCACTGTTTCCTGCTTTTATCAAAAATCAGAGCCCTTCAGTGCTGCAAGCTCTTTATATATACACACACTTAAAATGATGGAACAAAAGGCGTGGGAAAAGTAAGGAAAGAGATAGTGTTGTCTAAAATGGAGAGCAAAGAGATTATGGTTAAATTTCAAGGGTATAAGCACAAAATAAGCCCCATGCAATTAATTAGTAGAATAAAAATTTAAATCTGAAACTCTCCTAGTACTGTACAAGGCACCAGGAGCAATAATCAAGCATCCGCAAGAAAACAGCCTTGGGAAATACTTTAGCATAATTTCATTTCCATTTCTATTTATTGATTTATGTGGATTATATAAAACTTCACTGACTACAGGAAGACACAGATTCCCTTTGTAGTCATGATTTCTTCAGCTCAAAATATCTACATAAAAAATTATGTTGCTTTGTAACAACTTTAAAGTAGTGATCCCAAGGTAGCATTGCTTGGAGCAAAGATTACAGCACAATGAGCTGCAGTTTTGTCCCTGTTCATGGCTATTATGCAATATTAGGCAATTTACTTTCTACTCCTGTTTTTCCATCTTTTATACAGGTTGGCAATACTACCATAATTCCATATGAACCTGTGAGGGTTTGTTATTTGGTGTGTGAACCAAGCTTGGAAACAAATGTGATTAAATTAAATCCTATGTCTTAGCATCCAACAAAGTTCATGGTGTTTTACCAATTACAATTGAAGCCACATGAGAAATATAGGGAAATTAAACATCATGATGATTTTTTCACTGTCCAGTGAAAAATGCAGGTTATCCCTCCTGTGGCTACAGTAGGTTCATACAGTGGTATGATGTATAATCTCAGTGCTGGTAATCAGTTCTGTAGTTGTACTTATTTTAATATTAGCATGGATATGGTTTGTTTGTTTGTTTGTTTTTTAACTTGGCAGATTGTTTGGAATTAATAGAGAAAGAATTTATTTTGAATCTCTTAGAAAATAATGTTGTTGCCTGGCTGATGAGCACCAGTCCTCCTTCCCAGCATGTTCACACTCTACCAGACAAACTAGACAAGGTGCCTGATAACCCTGTTCCATCTCATCTTAGAACTGTCACCGACAAAATAAACACAGCTCTGTGTATCTTTACATCGGGAAGTACAGGTGAGAATATGTACTAACAAAGTACAGCTAAACCTCTGAAAATTAAGGCAGCATAAATTTAGCCACAAGACACAAAAAGACAGAACTTGGGTTTCTAAGCCAGGACAGGGAGGAATTAATTTATTTAGAAACACAGTACACTTTAAACCATTTTTTTTGCCATGGCATAACAAGGGGGAAATTTCAGTTATTGAACTTCTACATAGATACTCCATGGCAGAAATTAATTTCTTGAATATAAAGCAAATAAAGTAAGTCTCTAAGTGTTGCTCAGAAAGGAAGAATGGTGGAATCTCTGCTTTTGATTCTGAAATGGGAGTTATTTCTAGAGTGGAAGAAATGGAGATATCTATCCACTAGTCAATCCAAACAACTTTGTAGAAGTTTTTTCTGTTGCAAATAGAAGCTGAGAGACACCATGGCTCTTCAGAAGTTTTCCCATTCTCGCTTTCTGGAAAGGGAAACCTGTATGCAGAGTTGTCCTGCACACGCCTGTGAAGGGCATGGACTTCATCCCCCAGACAAAACAGACAGGCATGGCAGGGGGCTTGGGACTACATTATTTTTAAGGTGCCTTCCAACCCTAACCACTTTGTAATTCTGTGATTGAATGGTTTTACATCCAGAAAGAGTGAAGGAGCTGAGAGACTAAGGAGATATACTCATAAAACAGTAAAGGAAAGGACAAAGAAGAGAAAATGCTCCTATACATTCCCAACATAATTCTACTTACAGCAAAGATATTAATCCATGCAGTACATTTATAGTTATTTGCTCTTTTCCTTTGACAGGTTTCCCAAAAGCTGCTATCATCACTCATCTAAGAACCCTGGCTGCCTCCTTAGTATTTACTCAGTGTGGTGCAGTTTCTCAGGATATTATGTATGTCACTCTCCCCTTGTACCACATCAGTGCTTCCCTTCTTGGCATCAGTGGATGCATTCAGCAAGGTAGTATTTACCCCCTAGTGAAGTTTCATTACTTGACAAGGCTGTAACATGTTAGTATTAGATAAACAACTGCTTGGGATCTCAAATATTATGTTTATCAAAAAACTTTTGAAATTTTAGGTTTTTTATTATCTCTCCCATTTGCAAGCAACATCTAAGGTATATGCATAGTTTTTGAAGCTTAGAACAGACACTAATTGTTGTATAAATCTGACATAAAATGACTTAAGGTCTGTGTATTGTTAGCACTACTGCACATATTCTGTAGGTTTAACCTGAAATCATATTTGCACCCTCTGCCAAAATTCAGTAAAGGCATTCACACAGGATCTGAGGCTTGATTTCTAGTGTCAGAAGGTAAAAATGCATTGTGGAGGCCTAACCTTCAGAAAAAGATTGACTAAATGTGTTGTGGAGTTTTTTGGTCTCTTATTTGAGTAAGACCTACAGAGTTAGAATCATTGTATTAAAGTGAAAAAAAAGGAAGAAGGACAAAACCTCTCCTTTTAAATTCGACAACGGGAGTTATCTGTAGAGAGCTAACAATGAGGTATTTCCCAGGTATGTCCTCCTTTTATCTCCTTAGAGTCTTGCCCAGATACTGGGTTTTGGCATGCTAAGTATGTAACTGGAGTGTTTTAAAAGATATTTCAGTGTTTTGTTTATTCAGGAATAAGGCAGGCAAGCATGCTGGCTTACAACAGCTGCTGACAAGACTGCTTTTGCCTAACAGAAACACAAAGGGGATGGGAAAATGAGTGCATGAAGAGGATTGAGGCTATGAATTGTCTTGGAACAGAAAATTTAGGGTAGCAGCTTTCTTAGGTGTTCAGATAAAAACTTGGGAGTCTGGGATTTGCATCTTTTGAGGAGAATGAGGCTGAAGAGCTCTGAGAGGTTTCAAGATCAGGGAGGATCAGGCAAGCTGGGAACAAGTGGACTAGAAGGGATTCAAAACTTGGAAGGCCCTGGGAAGCTTCCATGGGACAAAGAGGACTTGGGCTAAAATGAAATTTTGTAAGGATAGAAACAGGGAAATTAATAAATTCTTGACTGACAACACGTAGGAAGGGATGGGGTGTCAGACATGAGAGGTGTAGAATGAGGTGGCTTTTGGAATGGAAAGCTCTGAAAGAACATCAGGGTCACAGAAACAAAAAAAAAGTTGATTCTCAGTTGTCCAGGAACAGAAAAAGGGAAGTGAAATGGAAACATCAAAGACTCACCCCATTTCCTTTCCACCACTTGTCACCCAAATAGAGAAACTGTGAGCTACCATTTCCCCCATTTCAAGATATTTTTTCAGAGTTAAACCAGTTCATGATCTTGACATAAACAGAATGTTTAGGCTGTGACATATTCCTAACGGGAGATGGTTAAAAGATTTGCTTCTGTTGCTTCTGCTACTCTAAGTTTTTAGTTCTTATTCAGTAAAAGAAGAAGGGCTTAATTGTGCAAGTCACATTTAACAGACAGACCCCGCTGGAAATAGCTTACAATTTATTTAATTAGATGAATTTATTAGTAATTGAATTAAGAGAATGACTNTTATACAGTAGTGGTAGAAGACAAGGGATTTATTTTAGAGGCTTTTTTGAAATTTCCTATCTGTTTTTATGACATAGGAGCGACCTGTGTTTTGAAGAAGAAATTTTCTGAGGGACAGTTTTGGAATGACTGTAGGAAATACAATGTTACCATGTTTTTCATATAGGAGAACTCTGCTGCTACCTCTGCAACCAGCCCTGTGTAAGCTCTGTTTGCAAATGCAGTTTTAAGATACAGCAAACATGAAAGCCAGATAGATTCACCCATTTCTGAACAGTATAGTATTTTCAATGTTTGATAGTTTTTCCAGCGTATACAGAATTTACATCTTGTGTTCCTTGCTGTTACCAATAGCAATCAAGTTTATATCAGCAAATGAAGTGGTGACAAAGGAACAAGCCTGGCAGGATAGGACACTTACACCCTGACACTTACAGAAGTGCCTCTCCAGAGCCAAGCTTGTTGGCTTTTCATCTGAGTGACCAGCAAGTCGCAAGTTAGTCAGGAAAAAGTATAAGCTGTAAAAGCTTAATCCTACTTGATGACCGAACAAGACTCCAAACCAGATTAAATGATAAAACTATTTCAGTGCTCTGTTCCAAAGCAGTTAGTTATCAACAGAGGCCTATTATGTTCAGCATTTAATGGATGATAATTAATTTTTAAATTTGAAACTGATGAATGAGTTTTTATTAGTTTAAATCCTTTTCTTAGAAGTCTCCCAAAGGCCTGTATATATGATGATGGATATATCTATATAAAGCCAAAGTACTAGTAGTGTGGTGCAAAATCTTGGTCCCCGCTGGGATAACAGTTCTAAAGATCATGGTAGCTAAATCGTAATCAGGTTTAGAACAAAGTCAAATGTCACCAAACAGTGACAAGTAAGTCTGAAAATATTTGTTAAGTTGCAACTCTTATTTCTCAGTGACAGTGGGAAAGCTTGATTATTTTTTAAAATTTTATACTTGCAAGTTAGGATATTGCTGAAGGGCGGGGTGACAAGAAATACTTCTGCCTACCTCAGAAAACATCATGTACAAGCACAAAGTTCAAATTATCTCCAATGACATTGATCAGAGATTGACGCAAGGACTAGGAACAAGGGAACATCTGAAATAATTCTCCAGGTGGTTTGAACAGAATCTTATTATTAGGTAGGAGAGGGATCAAAGACAAAAAGTATTGAAGGGTAGAAGACAGGACAGCTGTTGGCCAGAACCCAAGCCTGTACAAACATTGTATCAGAAGTCCATGGATCAAAAAATCACAAAGGAATAATTAGCTAGGCTAAACCAGTTACATAAAGATTTCTCCTGCAAGAAAAAGCCAACAGACAACTTTCTTTTCTTGACTCAATAACAAAAATTTAACAGAGAAGAAACAGATGGAACTGGTAAGATGGAAAAACAGAGATGGCCTAGATGAGTTGAGGAAGGTGAGGCTGCTAACAGAAGTGGATCAGGTACATCAGGAGTTCTGTCAAGATCACATATCTTACTAGACTATGACCACATATAACATATATGTATATGTTATATACATATATAACATGCAACCTTCACATATAACCTCTGCTGTACCACACACATTCTTCTACCCTGAAAGAAATACATGCAGGCTAATAGGTCTGGTGTGGCTCAGGACAAGGGCTGAACATGAGGGACCTGTTGAAGTATGCTCTACATCATACACAGGGTGTCTGTCCTTCCCTCCTTTCACTGTGAATGCCCAGGTCTCACAAATTGAGAAAGAACAAGGATTTAGAAACTAGGAGGCACTCAGGGATTTCTCGGTGTGGACAGAAACTCCATGACTACTTATAGGTACTCCAAGATAGCCAGCCTCATGTACTTATCAGAAGTAAATATTAAGCCCATAGAAGATAACAAAATAATGAGAAAGTATGTCAATGAGTGTTTTTAAAGGAGACCATGTAACTTTTAAATAAAGACATTTAAATTCAAAGTGGTTCAGGGAAATACTGCAGATTGTTGTACCAGGCAAGAACCAAGGTAAGAATAACAGTTTCTCCTATTGCTTGTAATCTCTCAAATTCTTGAGTTTTACTACAAGTCTTACAGTATCACAAAATATATTGGGGGAAAAAGCAAAATCCATTATTTCACCCTGAAGATGGGACAACATTACACATGAAGGAAGTCTCCCAGTCAGCCTCCCAGCTGGTTTATATTTGGGTTGGATTACATACATGTGATCAAAACATTTATTTCTTCAGATTTACCATTAAAATTGCAAAAGAAAACATATCTGATTAGGCAGAAGCAAGGAATATCAAACTCCTGTTAGACTCCTGTGTTTAACAAGTGAGGTTTAGTCTGCATTACAGTTGATTCTATTGTGGCAAATAATTAACCGCCATAAAATGCAGTTCTGGATCGAATGAAGTTGTCTGTTAATACATAGTTCGCAAAACAATTTTATGTGAACATTTTTGAAAGTCAACAATTTGAAACTCTGCTAAAACATTTCAGTGTAATTACAAGGCAAAGTTCCATCTTTTAAAGACCTTAATATTATTTAGACTCAAACGTAGTTTTACAGTTTTAAAGATTAGAATAACACTGCAACAAAACCAAAATGCATTTATTTGGTTTGAAGAGACCATTCCTGTTGACCTGAAATAAGTTTCTTTTCTGCTGACATTCAGCCATAACAGTAACTTAATTACTCAATCCCAACTACACCTCCAAAAAAGTGAGGGCTTTTGAGTCGTGACTACAGTCCTATAGATACGGTGCTGAGTAGTCTGCTCCCATGCAGAAAGCACTTACACAAGTAAACTTTTGAATGGTTTACCACAATAATTACATCATTGACCTGTAACAATAACACATTAGCAACTACATTTTGACTGCAGATTTAATTATTATCTTTTGGTGAATCTGGATTCAAGATTAAAATTGAAGCTAATCATATGAGATATTTTTAACAGCTTTGATTTATTCTTGAACCCACTTTTTCAGGTTCCATAAGAAACATAGCAGATGTGCTAAATTTTCTACTAAGTATCATTGCAAAAAGAATAGACCATTGTGTATCAAAAATGTTTTCTGAGGCACAATTTTGTTGATACAGGAAAACCTCTCTTTGGTGGGAAAGGAACTTCCATCCTATAGGTAATGTTTCTTCCTTAAAACCCATTTATTTACAGCTAAAATCTTTTAGACTTTGTAATATACATCCTAGTTACAGAGTTCATAAGTGAAAATTCAAAGAATTACAGAAATAAAGTTTTCATCCTGCAAAACCCCCTCAACCTCAGACTAAATTTTCTTATGCTTTTCTGTGTGATTCATAAAAAAATACTGTTTCGTGAAATATTTTAGTCACGGTGGCAGTTCATAAATGAAAATTGTTCTGTTAGAAAGTGTAAGATCAATTTTAGGTATTTAGGCCCAGTTTTCTCAGCTACAGAATGATTCTTTTTGTCTGTTCACTGAAAGAGGAGGACAGAGTTCATGAAGTGCGCATTGCTCTTGGAAATGGTATCAGACCTTCTGTATGGAAAGAATTTCTGATGAGGTTTGGCCCAATTAAAATATTTGAATTCTACGGGTCCACAGAAAGAAGTCTTAGTTTCCTGAACTACAGTAATAAAATAGGAGCTGTGGGTCATACTGGCATCTTCTCAAAGGTAAGGGTTATCAAATTAAGAAACCAATCAACCAATTAAACCATACAATAATTAAAGCATTCAATAATTTTAAAAAAGTTAAAAGGCATGTGGAAGGCAGAAATCATAAAGAACAGGAAGGAAAGAACTGCTTCCTTCTTTCCAGATACAATAAAATTTGGTTCATGAAAACAGAAACCTTATTCTTAGCCCCTTCCTTGACTCTATTCTCTGTACATTTTGAAGGCACAATAAATATACACAATGAGTACACAGAAGCCTGTGTACCCAACTTTTTCTGCAGAATATATTAAAAAACCCCAAACTGACTGTGTAGAAGTTACTATCCACAAGATTGATTAATGATGATTTTTATTAAAGTTTACTTATCATCCTGAAAACCCACATATATTAAATGATGAAACTAGTTTTGGTTTGACTTCTGGTATGAATCAGGAGGTGGATATTTCAAAGCAAACTTACACAAATTTGCTCTTTGACTTCATCTCCACTCACACTTTCTTTGAAATAAGGTTAGTAAAACAAAACAAATTCTCATCAAATAAAGGAGAAAAACATTAATCGCAAAATATCTAAGATGTAGATTTACATATACAACCACTGCTGAAACTCTCAGTTTTTCTACCATAAAAAACACCCTGTCTCAAATGCTTTTCCAATTTGTAGTTTCTGTGAATCATGAATACTATACTACAATGAAATAATATTCAAACAATTCTAAAGATATAGATCAGTTAAGATCAATAACAGATTAATGACTTACAAATGATTTTTGCTTTTAATCTGAGATGCCAAAAAAGCTTTGGCATGCCCATAACAACTCTGCAAAACTTTCAGTCTTCTAGCAATCTTAACCATGTGGATGCATGAGGCAGGAAAGACTAATTAAGCCATTAAGTTGTAAATTTCCGCTTGCATCTGTCTGGAGTAATGATTGATATGTCTGTAAACTTATTTTGGATTTTTTTTTTTTGTCAGAGAATCATCTTGATTTGCGTTCTAGTGGTATTAAGCCTCTAACTTAGAAATGGATGGTAGTTTTAAAGCAAAATTGACAATTTGATCAAATGCACTTTGTCCTTCATATAAATGATTTGAATCTGACCATACTCAAGACAATGGGCTTCTTTTTATCAATAAAAGAAATGAACACTTATCTGTATATTTATATTTAGTGTTGCTCATCATGATATAAACACTTTTTGACAAATCTATCTTAGAATACTGTCAGCTTATTTCAGGTTGTCTCAAAAGTCAAAAGGGACTATCCATTAATTCAAAGCAATTTTTATCAAAGCTAGAAAGTGAGCAAGAAAGAGATGTTTTTAACTATGCATATGTGCTTTTTTTTTTCTTTTTTAGTTTCTACATTCTTTTGAGTTGTTGAAATATGATGTCTGGAAACAAGAAGTTATAAAAGATGAAAATGGAAGGTGTAAAAACGCACCCATAGGTAAGGAAAAAACATTAGCTATCTATTAACTAACTGATTACTCAATTTAGATGAAGATATTTCTGTGAGCAACAGATTTTTGACATACACCTAGAACTTAAAAATGACATTGGAAAATAGTTCCAAACAGGGATATGTTGCTACTCTATGCAACAATATATCCAAATATTTATAAAATATTTATAAAATAATCAAAACAAAAAATTACAATCATATAAGAACATTAGTAATATTCAGGGCCCATAATATTTTTATTTTCACTTAAGAAAAACTTGTTCCTATTCCTAATCAAATTCTTTAAGTTTCTTTAAAAAA
>VXBN01005711.1:957876-1044662 GCA_013397395.1 Sinosuthora webbiana | reverse complement strand
TCCAGGACAGTGCCTGCGCATTCCCTCAGGTCCAGGCACTTGAGGACCTGAAAGGCACAGGGCAGTGACAGGCCACCTGCAGAGCAGGAGCCCAGAACCGCACAGGGCTGGGCCCAGCCAGCAGCACAGGGCTCGGGCAGCGGCCCAGGCAGCTGCAGCTACGAGAGGGCAGAGGGCTGGGAGGCAGCTCAGCCAGGCAGCACTGGCTCACCTCCACAAGGAATGCCAGGAAGGGCAGATCGAAGCGTGGCTCCTCCCTGCTTAGCAGCTGGAGTAGGTGGAATGCGATGTGGGAACACATGTGGCCCAAGTGACGGCGCATCTCCCTGTCAGGGGGAAAAAGGCACCAAGACCCTGAGGTGGGGGGGACAGTCTTCTCCCAGGAGGTCTAAGTCACAGGTCCAGTCTTTGCCCAGCATCCCTGGAGGGGGATGTGGGCGCTTTGGGAGGCTGCCCCTTCTGGGCACCCTCCTCTGCCAGCCTTTTCCAGTCGGCTTGGCCGTCCCTCAGTCACAAGGCCCTCTGGGCCATGAGGGACTGTGTGGGGCACACCGGGCACAGGGCACAAATGTGGGAGAGAAGGGCTTCTCACCTGGCGAGCAGCCCCACGGCATAGTGCTGGGTGTCAGCAGAGAGCAGCATGTCCCAGCCATGCTTGCTCTCTATAGCGATCAGCTCTGTGTCACACCCCATCTGGCTGAACAGAGCCTTCATGGCCTGCACTGCGAACCTGTGTGCAGAGCAAAGCCCAGGTCACACCGCCAGCACTGGCGCTGGCCACGAGGACATTGAAAAGACGGGAGGACTGGCACCTGTTGGGGTTGCTGGGAAGGCCGTGTTCCTCCTGGCACGCTCTCCAGAAGTTAGCGACTTCCTCTGGCATCTGTTGTGTGGTGATGACAATGTGGAAGAGCAGAGCCACAAACAGGCGGGCTGAATGAAGGAGCAGTGCCTCGTGGCTTTTGGGCATGTGGACAATCACCCACAGCCCCAGAGTTGCCTGCAAAAGAAGCGGCCCGAGACAGAGCTCAGTGCTAAGATGTCCACGTGGCAGGGCCCAAGGGGAGACGCAGAGGGAGTGATGGGCCTGGTGCCCCCTGAGCCTAGCCCTAAGGCAGTGCCTAAGGGAGGGAGAGGATGGATAGCTGCTGGAGAGGCGACCGGGGAGCGAGCAAAGGCCAGTTCCAGAAACTCACCGCCAGGGCAAAAATATCCTCGTTGTCCCCATCGGAGGTGAACGTTCTATGCACAGGCCAATCCTCCATCACACTGATCAGTGTTGGCAGCACCTTCTCCACTGTCAGAGGCAAGGAGCCTATGGCTCTCCACATCTTTTCAGCAGCTCTGTGGGATTGGAGCTCTGTGTCAAGGGCGTCTCAGGCACAGTAGCATGCTCTGCGCAGCTCTGGAGGCCCAGGTGACAGAGCCCTAGTGCCCTGAGGGGCAGGGAGGGAGCATGGCAGCAGGCTTGGGAAACAGAGGGGCCCAAGGGTCCTGGACCTTGTCTGGCAGACCCCATTGGACAGGCCGTACAGGGCAACGGGCCCTTAAGGCTGGTGAGCCCTGAGCTCTCAAGGCAGGTGGACCCCCATACCCGTCACACGTTGGGGCACAGCGCAGGAGGGTCAGAACCACGTCAGCAGGTTGCTCTTCAGCCAGCGTCAGAAAGTTAATGCACAGGCTGGCATCCACAGCAGCATGGGCTGCCAGTCTCTGGTGAAGGTTCTTCACCAAGGCTGGCACCTGGAGGTGACACAGGGAAGACTTGGAGCGCTGTCCAAGGGAGCAGCTTCCCCCAAGAACTGCTTCCCTTCCCACCACACTCTGGTGGTCTCGAAGACTGAGGTGACCCAGTGGCCGTGGCCTGAGGGGGCACTTGATCCTGGGAGGCCTGCAGCCCTGGCCCCAAGCTGCTTACCTTCTGTGGAGGAGAAATAAGAGTCTCCTTGAAAAACTCCATAGTGGGAGCATGAATCACAGTGAGAGTGGGCATGGCATCAGTGTTTGCAATGCCCTGAGTCTCTGTGCTGTTGGTGTTCGCGATGGCCATGTCCTCAGTCACTGCCGTGTCCATCTTTTCCCCGTTGTTCATTGCAGCATCAGAGTCTCCTGAAAGCTCAGGGGAATCTGGGCTGGCATCGAGCTCTGCCTGGAGCTCAGTCAGCCCAGAGTCAGGCTCGGCTGTGCTCTCAGCTGCTGTGGTGCTGTGTGGTGGCTCTGGAATCACCGGTCCAAATAGAAAGTTTGTATCCTTGAGTTTGGAGGGTCTGAACCTCAGGCAGAAGCGTAGATCGGCGTGGAAGAAGAAAGAGTGACTCTCATGTGGGTTGATGGTAGATGTTTATTGCTCCAGAGAGAGAGCCGGAGAGAGTCTCTCTGGGGTTCAGGTTTCAGCTTTTGTATCAGGAGCATGGGGAGGGGCAAGGGTAAGCCATAACCAATACCAGGTAAGGAGGGAGTGACCAAGACAGAAAGACAATACACAGGAAATCTGATACATGATACAGGGTTGAGCTACAGGCTTTGCCATTCATGTTAGCCCCTCCCACCCAGAATGTTTCAGGTTTCTGGACAGGGACACAGAATGGTTGGCACACCCACCACCAGGGAGAAACCAAAAGGGTCCGTATGGCAGGGGGTAATTTAGACTGCACTATTATTAATTAAATGCACCGCAACAGTGCTGGTCTTCCTACGTCGAACGGACACAAACTTCCGGAACGCCTGCAGGAGAGCAAAGGACAGGGAAAAGAGGCATGTTCCATGGAGTGCTCCAAGCGCGGAGCTCAGCTGAGCAGTGACAGCAGGCCCAGCCCAGGTGGGGATGGCTGCAGGTACCTTCAGTGTTCTGCGGAAGCGGCCACGGGTGGGCTTCCGCTCCTGTGTCTGGTCCACGGCTGCATCTGGCAAAGAGCGAGCACAGCCAGAGCTGAGGGGTTGCAAGAGAGGCCAGAGAACCCAGCCCTGCTCTCCCCAGTCAGGGACAGCCCTGGGATGCCCCGGGGGATGGAGCACAGCTGCTGCAGGGGCAGCCTTGGCCCCTCTTCCATCCTGTCAGTGGGCGGCATGGGAATGGGGATGGGATCGGGCCAAGGGGCCAAGCTGTCCGCAGCCATCAGCCCCATGGCCTGGCTCTGCCACTTACCATCCTGCTGTGGCTGGAACTGCTCCAGCTCCTTAGTGTGTTGTGCTGGAGCATCTGCAGGGCTTGTATTTCTTTTTCTCCGGAAAATTTTGAATAGACCGAGAAATCTGCCCGCCATGTCAGCGGCTGGCCTGGAGGGCACCTTCAGACAGATGCTTTGGGAAAGCTCTGAGGAAACAAGTTGCGCANTGAGGCAACAAGTTGCGCAGTTGTGCCTTGAAGGCACCTGCGACAAACAAGCCTCAAGAAGGCTGCAGAACAGCAAGTCCTGCAAACTGGTTTTGAGGGCTCCTGTCACAATGACAGGAGACTCCTGGTGAATGATTCAGGTCACCAAATCCCACGGTCTGGCCGCGAGGGCACCGACCGCAGGGATGGGAGATGCCTCGGAAAAGCTCCGAGTCACCAAATCCCAATGGTCTGGCCGCGAGGGCACTGACTGTAGGGATGGGAGATACCTCGGAAAAGCTCCGAGTCACCAAATCCCGCGGTCTGGCCGCAAGGGCACTGACCGCAGGGAGGGGAGGTGCCTCGGAAAAGCTCCGAGTCACCAAGTCCCACAGTCTGGCCTTGAGGTCAGCTGCAGGAGCAACGCCTCGGAAAAGCTCTGGGTCAGGCATGAACGAGTGCGCTGTGCGGGGGCTCCTCACAGCACCACTCTGGCGCGTCCTGTCCCGTCGCATGCACCGAGCACTGTGGCGTGGCTGCGTTGCCACCAGCACCTATGTCACCACATGTCACAAAGGACACCTGGTGCCATTCCATCCCGCTGTGACCATGCTGCACCATGTCATAAAGGGCTGTTGCACACCCTGCCACCTGCCCTGGCACTGCCCCCTCTCCCCCGAAGGTGGCCTAGGTTGGAAGGAATTCCTCGCTCCAAGTGTCTGAGAAAGCCCGACAGGATCTTGAATGGTTCGATGGCTCAAGCCATCAGCAGAGGCTGCCCTGCTCTGCAGGCTCTGGGCAGCAGAAGGAGCCCCCAGGGCTGCCGACGCAGCCGCAGCAGGAGGGGCACGGGGCCTTCCACAGAAGCTGGCATGGCCACCTTGGGACACGTCCCAGCTGGTGGCCACCCTGAAACCGCTGGTGTGACGCAGACAGGGAACGTGTAGGCCAGGGCACGAATGCTGCTCTGACCCCTGGGGCCTGGGAGAGCACTGGAATCGGCAGGTGTGGCCGAGTCCCCGCCGAAGCGGACCTGCCAGCCCCCGAAGCCCTGGCAGCGCTGGAGCCCGTCTCCTGCCCCAGGGACCCGTGCCCCCGAGGGGCTTCTGTGCCAGAGGACAGCCAAAGCCCACGTGCGTTGAGGGCTGTGCTTCCTTACAGGTGGCTCTTGGCAGGAGCGCCTGGAGCAACTGCCGGCAACACTTGGTCTCTGTCAGAAGCTCTTACTCCCTGCTGGAATTATTTTCTCATTGAAGTCATTTCCTGCAGCACAAAATCACCTTTGCAGCAAAGGTGCAGAAGAATCTGGCATTTAAGAATCCTTAATTCAGGAAAGCTTTACCTCCCCATTGCTCGACTCAAGTAGTTCCAAGAAGTTGCAGACTTCCCAAATTAATTGGGATGGGCCGAGAATGGGAGAGGTTTGGAGGTTTGCTTCCCATCTCAAAGCAGCAACACATTTGCCTTAACGTCATCCATGTAGAGTCACTTAAAAAATAACACGAAACTGAGGCAAAAAAAAGGGCCCTTCTTTGGGCCCTTTGCAAACGTTTTTTGGTGAAGGGATGATAATATCCTAATTCTGTTAAGGAATAAGAGCTCTCAAGGAATGCCAGTCCACTCAGTGTTACAAAAGTAACCCAAACAAGTGAGTACATTGCAAAAAGGCTAATCCTCCTGATACCAATAGCTAAATGGCCAGTAAAGTACAGCTCTCCCCTCTTGTTTTCTGCATGAGAATCAGGACAACTAACAGAAAAAGTCACAGATATTCCTTCTGCCCTCCGTAACCAAAGCTGTGCCAGTCCACAGATGCTGCCTTCCAACTGACTCATATTCCAGCTCAGCCCTCTCCCCTTCCAGACAAGTCCTTCCCCAACACGCCCACCAACACCAACTCCTCCAAACACCCGCACAGAAGCCCTCAATGCCCTGACAGGAGCCCCAGCTGTCCCCATCCCTCAGCAGAGCTTTCCCACCCTCCAGCAGACCCCCTGGTTCCATGGGATGGCACTCAGGCGGATCTGCTCCAAGGCCTTCCCCAGTGGCAAGCTCAGGCTGCCAGGCCTACGGTTCCTGGATCATCCTTCCCACCGACCCTTCCTGTGCATGGCTGTTAGATTTGCACATTTGGGCTTGGACTTCTCCACTTAACCAGGACTGCTGGTAAAGGATCGAGAGCAGCCTGGCAAGCTCTTTGTCCAGCTCCCTCTTTTCTCTCGGGGGAGGTAGAACATTCCACAGGAGAGCAACTGGTGCCCCAAGGAGTGGGTGGCATCAAGCAGCTCTGGGGAGACCCCTCAGGACTGCTGTATGCTGAGGGAACGCTGTTGGCCTTGACCTGTAGGTAGCTGAGCTAAAGCTGGGAATCAGCTGCCTCGGCTTCCAGGACCTCTCTCGGCCAGCATCCTGATGTGGATACAGGACTGCTGTGAAGCACTGCTGGGACCCACTGCGGGACAGAACCGGCTGTCTCGTGTCCACGCAGCAGCCCCTCACACAGCCAGGGTCATCCCCAAACCAGACAAATGCTCACGTGTCAGCAGAGAGGAGCAAGGAGCACTGGGCTCCTCTCAGGGTGTCACAACTGGCTGGGCTTGCTCCACAACACACCCCCATTTTAAGGCGTGCTACTGCCCAGCTGCCAGAAATGCCTACCTTGTTCTCTCCAAGATGCACAGGAAGAGCCAATGAGCAGGACACCTTGGAAGGTAAACCTTCCTTTACTGAGGCCAAGGGCACTCCAAGACTCTCAGCACTGCTGGGCCCACACAGCCCAGTCCTGTGCTGGCCCTGGGGCAGAGCAGTTTCCACCAAGCAAGAGGCAAATGCATGTTGCCTAGAGTTGAAACACATAAGACAGGTAAGATGTGAAAAGTGTGTGCATAAAGGCCTTTTAATTCACAGCTCTCCAAGAGAGCTTTGGGGCTCGCAGCTGGACAGAGATGCTCCTGCTCACACCTCTGTCCGAAGGGGGGCAACACACCCTGCCGCACGGGCTTGGGTTGGCCTCCGCAGGTGCAGGCAGATGCCAAACCTGCTCTCCACAGCCTTCTGCCTTCCCCTGCCCCTCTGCCTAGTTCAACGGGCCTCAAGGACTGAAAGGGAGCCAGAGAGAGCCAAAGAGGAACAGTTGCACCTACCTCACTGGGAGCTCCTTGGGAAGCACTTTCCTTGAGAAGCAAGCCCATTTCCTCCAAAGGCGTTTCCCCAAATGTGTAGCTTTGCTGGGGAACACCAACATGCTCTTAGGAAACCCTGGCAAGGCTGAACTTCTTCTGGTCCTTTCAGAACAGGCACTCCAGCTCTGGCTTGTATTCCCCCAAGAGTGTTTCCAGGTGGAGGTTCAGACGTGGAGCCCAAGGCCCTCTACAAACACAAGCTGCTCGCTGCCTCTTCACCTGCCTCAACTCCTGCCTGCGGTCACGACAGCAAATACCAGGCTGTTCCCGGCCAGAGACCAGAGGCCTGTTCCCGCAGGACGATCTTGCCAGCACCTCCCAGGACTCTCCACTGCGCACGCAGCACTTCTCATGCCCGCTCTCAACAGGCTCTGGAACACAGAGCACAAGCTGGCTGGCTCTGCCATAACCTTCCTTTGACAGTCTTTCACAGGACTTCACTGATTAATTGTCAAGACTCACTATGCTTGAACTAAGTCACTAATTTTGTCTGAAAAGGTATCATTTCAGAACACTTTCTCTAGCAAGATGATATTGCCTGCATTATTAAATACTTTCTCCAGTTCCTGTCATACATAAACCCTCTGCTCCCTAAGCGCAGATCCCTTCTATTTGCCTGCCTTTCATGGATAGGGACAATAAACTAAGACAAGATTTTGTACTTCAGATGTCCTTTGATGAAACAATTTGTTTTTCTGAATCTAAAAGTGTGGTAAATGATGGAATTTGGATATTTTGAAGGTTTTTATTGTATTAGAAATGCTCATACTTAACTTTCTTTATACAAATTTTTGCATAATTTAACCAGAGTTTCCCATTTTCCCTGAAGGAACTCCCAGGCCTCTTAACTGTGGCCTGACTATGATGAAGTAAGTAGGAAGAATGGAGACATACTGAAGAGAGAGGGAATTGAAATGTACTAATTTTTGCTTTAAAAAATCATATCATATTAGAAGCGTTTGGAAAATAGTTTATTTTCATTTCAATTTAAAGTATAAATAAAGGGTTTGTTCTATTGTCATGCACATACCTTAATTTATCTGGTGTGATCTTACATGAAGTAATAAACTCTTTTTATGAACATATTGACAGACTAATATATACTTTTACATTCAACAGAAGAAAGAAGGATTCTGAGACTTATTCATTTAGGAAGTGTTCTCTGCCCAATTGTTTGCCTGAAAGGATCCATGTTATTTACTGGACAATGTAAAGCAGTATAGGACATATAGTCTTGGCATATGTAACCCTTTATAAGTGCAGTGTGTATGATTTCAATCCTCTAGTTATGAACATCGGATCCTGAGGGAAATGTGGAAGCCAAGAGGAAGACTTCAGTTTCTAAAAACAAAGAGAGATTTAATTGGAAAGATAATATACTTTTCTGGGGTAAATGTCTTTTTAATAACTGTTCATGGAGCACATAGATCTGAATTAAGACTTTTCCTTCAGTTTTCTCCAGGGGAAACATGCTCTCAGTCACAGGGACTTCTGTGGAAATCGGGCACAAATGGATTGAATCTCTGAAGTAACCCTCCTCCATCAGAGTTATGGATTATTTTGTACAGTTTTTGCATTGCTGTCAGTAAAGCTTGAAAATTTTTATTTATTTTGCCTTCTTTAAGGTAGGCGTGGATTGTCTAGATTTGAATGAAAGTATAGTTTGGGCAGCAAAACCAAGCAGTGTGAGTAGGCAGGAATCCGTCTTGGCTTTTAAATTCTAGATTGTTTGCAGTATTGGCTTTTTGAAACATCCCCTCTGCTACTTTAAGTGTATAAATGGCGGACACTGAAAACTGGTGCTACTGGCAGAGCAGGGAACATGAAATCTCTTGACAACAAAAGTGAACTTTCTTTAGAGCAGAAGTAGCCCTTAAAAAGATCCGAAGATGGTGCTATGAATGTAATAATCCTTTAAATTGGGTGCATAATTAAAAATAGCCAGGAACATATTCATCTAGACTACCTGGGAAATAATAAGGGGTGTTTCATAAAAAGGGAGATTCTTATAAGAAAAGGACATCACACAAAGACAGCAGAATGGGGGACTCCAAATAAGAGGAGTATAGTTGATAGAGAAACAGAATAGCTCTTGCTGAAGATAGGGAGACCTGAAGAGCAAGAGCCACATGGAGTTAAACTAGTCCCAGTTAACCTTTGAGTTTAGTTAATCTGTAAATGAAAATTATCTATATGTGTCTCAGTAAGTCTGTGAGCTAAAAATATCAGGAGCTGTGAGGTTGCTTTGCAAGTATACTTATGTGGCTCTACTACTGCTCAAGCATTCACATTTGGCCACTGTAGACTATTTTATTGGGCAAAAATGGCTTCTACTGCAAGCCTTTGGCTTGTATGTGCTTCACTGACTCAGATAATTCAGTGAGGAGAAACAGAAGTTAAGTTTTATGAGTCAGTCATGGTGGAAAATATAACAAGATTAACCCATATTTAATTATATCTTTTGAAGAAAGATTTAGAAAGATTTTTCCTTAGAAAAAAGCTAACAAGATGAAACACTAATAATTAACAAGCTGTTTGCTGTACTGTGTACTGTAACAATCACATTATATGACCGATAACTACATAGAATATTTTTCAACCCACAGTCTTGGTATTTTACAGAAATTAGCTGGAAAACTTCAGTTGAGTTTGAGATGGCTCTGACACTATTGCCAGGTTAAAATGTGGCACATGTTCAACTTTGATATATGTATTTTATACTTGTAAAAATATTTTTTTATTATTTTAATGTTGTTTTCTAAAAAAAATAAAGATCAGACCAGAAAAGAAGGGTTATCATTGTGGGAAGTTCCTGGCATGGGCAATTGGAAGCCACAGCTGGCAGTGGTAGAGCATTCTTTAAAAGCTAAACAGTTTTCCACTTGCAACACATGTTGATTTACAAGCACAGGCACAAAAAGTAGGGTGATTAAGGAATTTGTTTTCATTCAATTGTACCCTGTAGGCAAATGTCCTCAATATTTAACCACAAGATCGATGAAAGCAAATTGTTCACTGACAACCAGCTAGTTACTTTGCTTCAGGTGAAATACTGCTCTAAGTACTCTACCATTATGAGGACAGTTCTCTCTCTTTACTTTCCATTACTTCCTGCATTTCTTTTCCTCCCTATTTTTATTACCTCTCCTTCAAGAGTCTCCTTACAAGATAAAACTGGAATTATGAGGAAATACAAACCAGCTAGTTACTACAGTTATATATCAGTCAAGCTCCAGTAGGAAGATGCATGTTTCAGTTTCATGTATGCTGATAACTGTAATTTCAAAGTAAAGTGTAGGGCCCAGAGTGTACAAAATTATTTTGGGTGCAGTGTCCCCAGCAGGGCAGTGCTGTTTGTGACACCATTTTATCCTTTGTTGGGCTAAGAATTTCCCAAGTATCGCTACCAGCCAGTACTGGAGGGGGCACGGCCCTTGTGAAAAACTGTGCCAGCATTCCCAAGGAGGTAATAGTTCTTTCTCAGAGCCATAAGGTCAAGTCTGATGTTCTGTATGATTTTTTTTCATAGAATGCAGGTAGTGATGAGAGACTCCTTTCTTGTCATATCCTCTCCTTGCTATGAGAAGTGTGAGAGTAGTTGTGAAATTCTTTAATAGCTACCAAGCTGGGACACAGTACATTTCAAAAGTTGCTGTATACCTTAGAAACCAACCATCTTTTCATCTTTCGTGCCCTTGTGGCTTGGAAAGTGGCAACACGTCATCTTACAGAATTCTTCATGAGAATTGTTTGGGCAGTTATTTTTTCAGAGGGTCATAGATAAGAAGCTTTTGCTCCTTTTAAGACATATTTATTAAATCTTAAATTAACACCTGTAAACCTGAAGAAGCTGACCCATGTGGTAGACAGTCAGCTTACAACATCACACCAGTGTTTAGAACATCCACAATCTTATCTCTCTAGCATTCTACATAATTGCTTTTGTCAAGAAATGGCCTTGTTTGTTTGGCTTTCATATGCCAATTCCTGGTACTAGGTCCTGACAAATGCTTCTTCTCAAGGAGTAAACTGGCATTTTTCACCTGTCTTCAGCTGTTGCTCCTCCAGGTGCAAACAAAGAAACAACCGAGAAACAGTTTCAGATCAAGAAAAATTATATTTAAGTATAAACTGCTTCTGATTGCCCTCCCTAGATATTCTGCCCTGTCCTAGAAGGTTTTCTGTTTTCTAGGATCCTACAGTGCTTTGTTCTCTACAAACACAAAGCCAAAACATATTTCCTGTAGCACATATGCCATTCTGTGTTCTGAAAATCACTTTATAAAAGACTTTTCAACAAAACCTATATTCAGTATCTGTCCAAGTGTGCTCCTTGCTTAGTTAATAGAAATGTAAGTGCTCTATTTAAAAGTGAGTTCTCAGAATTTTTATAGAGAATGTTTTGCAGAAGTTCCGTCTTTTCAGATAATTCTCTTGCTTTTAAGAAATGATTTCAGAGAAAGTGTCATTACCAGAATTGGTAGCAGTAATTCAGGAGCGTGAAGTAATAGTGGAAAAAAATAATACTGTGCTGCTCTGGGCCAGCACAGTATTAAATGGGCTCTGAAGATGTCTAGAAATAGGGAAGAATACTAGTAAATGTTTTTAAATTAAATATTCATTTTCACATTTCATTATGCATTGCAAATATTCTTGCCCTTAAATTAAAGGTTACACTTCCATTTATTTTAATAGCTCGATACTCCACCCTGTTGATTATTTATCAAATGCTGTCATAATAGTAGGGTAAAACAGAGTTGGTCAAACAGATCTTTTAGGGAAGATATTAATCAACATGGCAATTTTGACAGGAAGAAAATTACAGCAGTTCAGATACACTAAGGTTTTTTACCTATGTGCTGTGCATGTTTCTCAGTTCTCAGTCTATCTTTGATGGAAATTTGTAATCAGTGTCACTATCTGGAATTCTTATACCTACTAATAATCATGTAAGAAGGGTGATTTTGGGTCAGGTCAGATGTTCATCTAGTATGGCATCCTGTTTTTGTAGCAAATGCTTAGGGAAGGAGAGCAACAACATTGGTACTTCCCCTGGCATGTTCATCCAGTTTCTGGTTTTAGTAGCTTAAGTACTTAGAATCACAGAATGATGTGGGTCGAGAGGGACTTTAAAGGCCACCTAGCTTCAAATCTCCTGCCATAGGCAAGGGATGCTGTCCAGCAGACCAGGTTGCTCAGAGCCCCATCCAGTCTGGCCTGGAATACTTGGTTGCCAGGGATGAGGCAACCACAACTTCTCTGGGCAACCTCTTCCTGTGCCTCAGTACCCTCTGAGTAAAGAATTTCTTCCCAATATCTAATCTGAATCTCTCCTCTTTTAGTTTAAAACCTGTCGCCTTTGTCCTATCACTATCTGCTTGAGTAAAAAGTTTCTCCATTTTGTAAGCCCCTTTTAGGTACTGTAAAGCTGCTCTAAGGTCTTTCTGGATTCTTTTCTTCAGGCTGAACAACCACAGCTGTCTTAGCCTTCTTCATAGGAGAGGTGTTCCAGCTTTCTGACCACCCTCATGGCCTTCCACTGGACTCATTTTAACAGGTCCATGTCTTCCTTGGCTGAGAAATCCAGGCCTGGATGCAGCACTCCAGGTGTGGTCTCCAAAGGGCAGCGTTGAGTCTAATCTCTCATACAGACCAGAAACATTATATAAAATAGAATAGATACAAATTATATAGTTCTCCTCATAAATTCCTAGTTCTGATATCCAGGTATATTTGTCCCTATGGTTGTGTCTCTGAAATCCATCAATTAATCACAATTTCACAAAGCTGATTTTCCTGTTTTATGAAGCTGTAACTCCACAACATTGTGTCCTATATCTATATGCTACAAAAAGGTAGGTTAAGCATTACTCACCTTCCAGATTCTCTGGTCTGGATTCAAATGCACTTAACTTTGTTACCTCAAAAGGATCATCTATGCATACCTTTCACTTTAGGTTTTCCCATTTGTGTTCATTTTCCCCTTATTCCTATTAGGGTTGTATTGTCATGACATAGCTCCAGTTGGTTGTTTGCAGGCTGTTAGTCTGAACACTAGACAGAATGTATATTTGACAGCAACCAACTGGGCTGGCAATCCATAATTTGTTGATAGCAATAGACACAGGGCATTAGGGGATTGTAAATGAAGTGCTGGTGTAGCAATAATTACAGACTCAGCCATTTTGCCAGAAATTTGCTTTAAAATGTGTTTCAATGGTTTATGTAATTCAGCTAGGGTAACTTGCAGTTGAATGAAACCTGACATGGAAATTGTAAACTCAAATACTGGTTTCCTTCTGAAAAGAGTTCGGACAGGAGCTGAGAACACAGCAATCCTTAGAGAAGAAGTTCACACTGACAGATATGGAGGTAATTAATCACACGTGCATTTTCAGCTTCCAAGAGGTTGTTTTTTGAATGATTTACATCTTTGTTTTTAAACTATATGATCAATGAAACAGTACCTGTTACCGTTTTATGAAGCTGTCAAACAACAGCCACTCCCCATATATCAATGAAATGTGGTACCATGTTGCAGAATGGTGTGAGACCCCACATTGCAACCAGATGAACAGTTAAACTTGGAAATTAGTTCTGGGTCTTCATATGAGTAGCTCTAGATGACTACTCAATAATAGTCTTCACTCTTTCAGGTGACATTGAAAGTTGGTCTCCTAAAGGGTCACAGCAGGTGAAAGCAAAAGAGGGAAATAGCAGAGCCTATAAAAATTCAAATGGATATTAAATGAAGTTTTCAGCAGTGTTGTGGCTGTATTTCTTAGAATATCAGATTACTTTATGGGCCTTCACTACTCCATTTGGAGCTTTCTCTGTATTCCAAATCAGAAATTGAAGAAGAGGTTGCTGGCCAATCAGCACAGCACATGGATTGTAATTACTCCAGCCCCCAAAGGGAATAACATTTTCTTTCAAGTGACAGGTCTGCATAGTCTTGTGGTAACCAAGGTCACCTGGAAAACTTCAATCCTATCTACATACTTCACCATAAGAAAGGAAGCCGTGTACTTAGGAAGACCTTTTTTCTTTATTAAAACCTCTGGCATTCGATACCAAATTCTGCTCCGTTCAGATTTGCCTGTAGTGTATTTATCTTGCAGTACTGTATGCCTGTGCCTACTCTTTCAGAAAATTAGTTAAAGAACAGATTAGGTATTTGGTATTGAATGTTATTACTTTAGGAGATGTAATGCAGTGTCATCCTCTGGATTATGTTTTCTCTTTTCATGATGTCTTAGCTGCATCTGTGTTGCTCATTTTACAGATGTGTTATTGAATTTCTAGGTACAGATAGAAATACAGAACCATAGAATGGTCTGGGTTGGAAGGCACTTTACACATCCTCTAGTTCCAACTTCCCTGCTGTGGACAGGGACACCTTTCACTAGACAGGTTGCTCAGAACTCTGTCTAACCTGGCCATGAACACTTCCAGGGCTGGGATATCCACAACTTCTCTAGGCATAAAATATTCTGCTTTAACAGTGAACCATGCTAAAGCCAAATAGAAAAAACTTTCAGTAATTTCTCCTTGGGCTCAGACCTCTTTAGTTGCAATCTCAAGTGTTGTTGGCATTCACCATGATGGGTTTTGCTCCTCAGAGGTTGTAACACGAAATAGAAAGTGTTATAGGCAATATTACTATTATCATTTGTTGACCTGAGCAGCACAACATTCAAGCTTGTTTCAATTATAAGGAGAAATTGGATGTGTTTCCTTGATGTCACTTTATTTATAGAATCTATTTTCCTGAATATGGGATGAATTAAGTAGAGGCATCTTGTGTTTATAACCTCAAGACTTTTTCCACTAGCCTGTGATACAGAACACTCTTACTGTTGGTTCTGAGGTTGCATTGATGATACTAAACACTTTATGGGAGCTCAGATTTGATTGGTCTTGAAATGCTCAGCCCCAGTACTACTGCATGAAAGGAGTTTTATCTAGTTAGACAAACTTGAATTCTGTGAATGAAACAACAAACTTTCTGGCACATTTTATTAATAACTTTTCTTGGTCAGCTATACCAAGCTAAGTACTCAATTATGAATGTAGTTCTCTCCATGTACTAACTAGCAAAGGCCCAGTAACCTCTGTCTTCTTTTCAGCTGGGATAGAGCTCATTTTCTTCTCAGTAGCTTGTACAGCACTTTGTTTTGGATTCAGTATAATGTCATTAACACACTGATGCTTTGGCTGGTGCTTACTAGTGCTTGCCCCAAGTCAAGAACCTTTCAGGGTCTCGTGGTCTGCCAGTGGGGAGGTGAACAAGAATCTGGAAAGGAACATAGCTGGGATAGCTAACCCAAAAAGGCCAAAGGGATATCCCATACTATAAAATGTCATGCCCATTGTAAACTGGGGAAGTCACCTGAAATGGGCCTGACTTGGGGGTGAGCTGGTCAGCTGGCCGTGAGTGGGTGGTAAGCATTGTATCGTGCATCACTTGTTCTTCTTAGCTTTTATCTCTCTCCCCCTCCCTCTTCCTTTTTTAATTAAAATTATTGTTACTTTTATTACTATTATTATATTTTACTTTGTTTCAGTTATTATGCTGTTGTTATGTCAACCCACAAATTTTACCTTTTTTTTTTTCCTGATTCTCCTCCCCATCCTGCTGGGAGGCAGGGGGGAGTGGGCAAAAAGTCATGTTGTTGTTAGTTGCTGGCCTTCATGCTGAAATTCTTAAAAAATAATTGAGCCTGTTTGACACTCCTTTCTTCCTGTCTTAGTCTCCACTACCTCCCTCTCTCTTAGTCTGCATTTCTGTGTGCTTTTTTCTCTTTCACTTAAGTGTCTTCTGTCTTAAAAGGAAAATACTGTATAGTGCTGAGGTTAGTTTGGATTCTTAATGGAAATAGCATACAATTTTTGATATTTTCAAAATGAAGGAAATGAGGGGGAGTGCAGGTAAAAAAATTGTTTATACTTAGTATTTTTTTCTATAAATTAAATGAAGAATAGGTGGGATAGGTATTACTGCTGCTAGTTTTAAGTGGGTTATTCAAATTAAAATCATAATTTCTATCAGAATGGAAGAGGGGAAAAAATAAGTGTGGGAATTCCCAAGCACTCCCAGGGTTGCTGTTTTTCAGAACCTGTTCCATAATCTGAAACTTGATGAGATCTGTGTTGTGGGTTAACCCCACTGGTTAACCACTGTTCACGAGACCTGTACTCAGGTGGCTTTAGTTCTTTTTTGGACCAGAATTGTAGAATTAGCGATCTCGGAAAAATCAGTACCCTTCAGAAACTTCAACATGGGTTGCTAGGGATTTTATATTTAACACAGAGAATTCCATACTCTGAGCATCATTCGGTGTGTGGGTCCCTGCTTTACTATGGCTGCCCTTGGGAAGACTGCATAAATCTCTTGCAAAGGGTATTCATAGTGCACCAAAGGGAACTTGACAGCTTTCCTTCACAGAGTATATAAATAAACTACAGCCAACCAGACTGAAGAAAGGTGTTCACTCTTCAGAGATGTATAACTCACATGCCTTCTTGATCTGTCTAATTGATAAATGGTATGAGACACATTCCTTGTCTTTTTTTTTCAGGTGAAAAGGAATGAATGAGCAGAGTTTCTCAAAAATGAAAATTCTTGAATTTGTTCTTTGTTTCCTCTCAAGTTCCCACTTAGCTTTGAAAGGTCTTCCTTGATGCTGTTGTTTACTTTATGTCAATCAGTTACATATGTACCAAGAAGTTTGATTTTGCTTTGCTTGGTTGCTGTGAAAATTCTTTTTGGTACTGTGTCCCTATGTGTTGCATGAAGTACTGTGTAAATGACAATTAAAGTTCTTCCCACCATGTGGACAGCTTCTCAGCTCTGTTACCTGGCACAGACTTGTGTTCAATCAATAAAGTTGAAGCATATGTAGTATTATCAGAATATCTTTGTTAATTTACTGTCTTGACTTAGGATTATGACTCCTTATGCTGCATGAACTAGATTTAGACAACAGAGGAGCATGTGCTTAAAAGCTGTGAGGCTGTTACTGTATGTTACTGGTTTTGAGTGGGGAAGGAGAAGAAGCAAGCCCCCAGATCCTCCAAAGTTTGAAAAATACTAAAATCTCTTGATTCTTTGTCCATATGATATTAATCTTTGTTGTTGATACAAACTTTTCAGATTTCTGCATTCAATTTCATGGCTGTTTAATGCAAACCATGATTTAAACGTGCTCTGTGGAATAGCAGGACTTGTCTACAAGGGGGAATTGTTGAAAAAGTAAAAAGAAATATATTCATCTATGTAATTTGTCTTAAGCTCTCTCTTTATCCTAGGCCCTTTCATAGGTAATTTTGGAGCATGTGTCCAACATTCATAGCAGAGAACTGCCCATGCTGGCTTCAGAAATGGAAGCAATGACAGGGTGTTCCTTCTAGATTGAGCTGTTCCTAGCTCTTGGTTACATCATGTGCATGTACCAGCTTTGTTGGAGATAGCTGCAGTTTGGCTGTGCTGTGTGCTGCTGAAGGGTGTCGATATGCTCTTTGCATGTTTGTCAATGAAAGAGTATGTAATCTTGCTTAGATTAAATGAGGGTTGTTTGCAGTAGAGAACTGCCACAAAGAATGTTGTGCATTGTGTATTTCACACAGGTTAGCGTGCAATGTAGTCTCTCTTTGTGGGCGAATCATCAGCCTTCAGGATAGAGACTGTGTGTCCCTCCTTGCCTCTCCAGATTATCTGAAGGCATTTCTGGAACCAGGGGCTAGAAAAATGTTGGATTTTTAATTCACAGCATCTCCCACTGGAGTGCTGAAGCTGTTGAACAGTTAAGAGACATTTATATGGTGGCAGGAGAGTATCTTATTCCTCTCTTTGTTTAATATCCATGCAAAGAATGATTTCTTGTGTTTGTTAAATGTAAATGACGCTGCACAAACTATACTTTATGATACACTTGGGTGCAATAACTTAGCTGGATGGTTGAATACAATTTAAATATGCAAAAAGAAGGGACTAATGGAGTATCCTCAAGGACTAGCTAATACCTTTATTTATAATTATGTCATGCTACCTAAATTTGAGATTTGTGTTTGTCACAAACATTATGTTGTTGAAATGTAGCATTGTAGATTTAAGTATAAAAGGACCTCAGTATTTTCTCTGTAGAATATGTTATTTACATTTGTGTTGGTTTTTTTCTTTAAATCTGTAAGCTACCACCAATTCAAATGCTCCTGACAGTGGGTTCTGAGAATGCTTTTAGTAGATACTGCTTTAAAGAACCCTACAGACAAAATAAAAATATAAACCTAAGCACATTTAGAGAGAAAAGGAACAATGGAGAAAAAAAAGAACACTCTTTCATATGCAAGGGGAAGAAGAGTGCTTAGCCTGGGAACTTGGCGTAGTCTATGAATTTGATCTGAGATCAAGGGGTGACTGTCTAGCTAGACCTGCTTCATGTCACCTTTCCTGCTCCCCGTCTGCCAAATTTCAGGAGTGAAATGTCTTGAGTGCTCTGTTGGATGATCTTGTGAAGGGGTAGGCTCTTTTCTGGGGTTCCATCCTCTTATTCTGCTAGGATAAAGGTTCAGGTAATTCCTTCAGGCTTGCTGGTGCCAGTAGTGTTGCACCTTTTCAACAACTGTTAACTTCTGTCATTTCTCCTTGTGAAAGTCTCACTGCACGACCTCAGTTTGGGAGTTCTGAGCCTCACCTATTGATGTAAATCTTAATGTGAGTCTCTGTGTTCAGAGGAAGAGAACCGATACTGTGTAGGAATGTTAAGTGTTGGCCTCTATGGTGGGCACTCGTTTCTCTTCTGTGCAGTTTGAGTGGCCAGATTTTGGGGATTCACAAATAATAACCCAAATAGTTCGTGAGTGAATATCTTTCTAACAACTGTAAGATATTTAACTAGAATACCAGCTGGACAAAACTATCAAGAACTCTGGAAACTCCTTATTTCTTAAAGTTTAACTACATCATTATAGACAAAAACTGTTCATCTTTTCCTGAAAGAATATATGGCCTGGAACGTCTAGAACATGCACTTTCTGTCAAAGAGCAATGAACCAAATGTGTTATGGCCCCAAAGGATAAATGCTGCCCTGAAGGAATTTTCTTTTTTTTTTATTATTTAAATGGAGTTCATTTTGTACTCTCCCTAGGTGCTTTCACAGAAACTCATATTCATATGCAGTGATATCTAGTAGTTTTCCTGATATTCTTAATCAATATGATTGTCACCTACTAGTTAAATAACCGTCTTGGACATTTTTTTCATCTACAATCTTCTGGACTAATTTCTATTGCTCTCCTATCTGCTTTTATTCATTATAGGAAATTTAAATACCCTATTTATTGTGAGTATAATAATAATAATACTAATACTCATTTCCTTTGTATCTGTAAAAGCAGTCATCTTAAAGAAGTGATTAGTTTTCATGTTAACTATTATTGTGGTACATGTAAATGATGAACTATTCTGATACATCTGAAGTTTGTGTTTGATATTTCTATGTTGCCAGTGTCAGTGACTAGGAATGCAGCAGGGCATTTACAGTTTCAAAGCAGCATCTCCATTTTCTGAGGCTTTGTGGATTCTTCTTGTGAAGTAGTTTTGGTCTTGCAGTGCTCTATTGACCTAGATTATTTTTCAGCTAATATCAAATATGACAACACTCCAGTTTGGAGTTGCAGTCCTGCTGCTTACTAATACTGCTACACGGAACTTTTGAGCACTGCAATACTTTTTTCCTTTCCTCCTTGAAGAGCTGGAGGCATTAGACATTTACCACTTACTTATATATATATACCTTATACCTTATCATTCCAGCCCTCACTGGGCACTCTGGAACATGAGCCAGTGTAATGAACTGCAGCAAGAGCATCTGTGACTCAATAGACAATCTGCTTAATAAATGTTTTTTGATTTAAAGTACAGATTATACACATGCATGAGATAGTGAAATATATTAAATTAGAGCTGGTTATGCATCTGTCTACACTGAAGAGGAGGGACAGACACTGATCTCTTCTCTGTGGTGACCAGTGACAAGACCTGAGGGAATTGCCTGAAGTTGTGTCAGGCAAGGTTTAGGTTGGATATTAGAAAATGGTTGGGTGCTGGAACAGGCTCCCCAGAGGTGTGATCACAGCACCAAGCCTGACAGAGTTCAAGAAGTGTCTGGACAACCCTCTCAGGTGCATGGTGTAATTCTTTGAGATGTCCTGTGCAGGGCCAGGAGTTGGACTCAGTGATCCTTGTGGGTCCCTTAGAGCTCAGCATATTCTGTGGTATGTCTAAAAATTATGACAGTATTTAAAGCAAGGTAAAAGGATTAACTGGTTGAGGGAGCAGCTGGTGGATTGCTGGGTTTCTTTCTGAAGATGTTAATCAGCTTCAGCACCTTTAGAAGGAGGTTTCCGAATTCACCCCCAAATGCTGAAGACATTTTTTCAAGGGCTTACTTTTTGTACATTTTCAAGGACCTTTACTTTATGGGATATTGCTACAGACCACAGCTGATGCAAATCTAGAAGTAAAGGCACTTGCTTTATGACTGAGCAGTAAGTTTGGCATTATGTGTCTCTGATTTGTGACATATTTCTATGACCATATTTTATGAGAAATTAATTTTTCTCTTCCTCAATAAGCTGCTGACTCCATTCAACTATTACAGGTAAAGTACATGTAGCTGAGCTAAAAAGTTTCTTATACGTTTTGTGCACAATTATTTTTCCATGTTACTGTTCCTGACCTTTATCCTTTTTCCTCCCCAAGCCTACATCTTAGAGGTTGTTCAACTGTAGAGGGTGTTATGTTCATAAGAAAAGAATATCTGAAAACTCCACTTTTTAAATCACTGCCTTTGTGATTTGATAATTTCTAGATGTTACTGCCAGTAACTTCTCTGTGGCTGCTGTAACTATTTGAAATAGTAAAAAAAATTATCAGACACAATTTGCCTCTATGATTTAGCTCTAGACTGTCTGTTTCAGAAGCTCTGCTACTTAGAGAAACTGTATTTATTGCAGAGCAGCGTGTGTAGATAGCAGTATTAATTTGGAACAATTTTATGAAGTAGCCAAAATTACTTGATTTCACTGATCAATATGTTCTGCCATATAACACAGTGGATCATGCTTATAGTTGTGCTAACAAATGGAAATAGGTTTTTTATTCCATTTCTGTGGTACTTTATAAAACCATCTTGACCCAAGAGTCCAGTTAAGCAATCTGCAGGATCAGATTTTCAGATGAGGATTAGATATTTCAGGATGTAGATACTTGGGTTTTTTTTTAATTTCAGGAGCCTTGTACAGATCCTACACAGTTAAAGTCTTAAGCAAGTGTTTCTGTCTGAAAAGTTTCCTGTCAGTTTTTTCCCCATGTGTGAACTCATCCTGTGGTTTACTAGTCTCAAGGTATTTTCTAATGGGGAATAAAAGGGATTTTAGGATGCTCAGCAATGACTGATATATGATATACATTACAAAAGAGTTTCTTACTTCCTTACAGATCAGATTGATTCTCTTTAGAAGGTTCAGAGATTTGACCTACTGTCCTGGGTTGTAGTGTAGGATGTGCACAAGGTATTCTTTCACCATCTTCATGAACTGTTGAATCCAGGTGGGGCAGTGTTTTCCCAGGACTTCTCCCTCAGGGCTATCTTCTGCTAATGGCTAATCAAATGCCTTGCCCATGACTCATAGATAACACCCTCCGGGAGCTGTCTTTCTTTAATGGGCCATAAAGAACCCACTGCATGGCCCATCATCCCATTGTGAGATGCTCCGCCCAGGGGGAGAAACCAAGCATTCCCACCTGGATATAATCTGGGGTTTGAGACAGTATAAGCAGTCCTTACCCACTGGATTCCCAGGGGACCAGAGCTACCAGACCTTTCTATGGGGAGAACTGCTTCCATCACCCTGCTCAGGTTGTATTCTGACTCTTTCAGTGGTCTTTTGTATTAGTGCATCTATTTTATTTTACTCTCTTTTTCCTTTCTTCCTATTAAATTGAGTCTCTGACTTCGAGACTCTCACTTGTTTTGCCTTCAAACCACTACACCTACACATAAAGAACCCAAATATCACAGCAAGGTAAGATGTGAAAAGAACAGTCATAAGTGTTTCCTCCTAATTGGCTTCACAGTTAGTGTAGGCAGATCAATCAAAGCAGTGCAGCTCTACCCAGTCATACACTTGCATATATGCCCCACTCAGCCTTGTGGGTGTTGCTAGCAGCCACCTCAAAGTGGTATGGATACACTGCAGGGTTTGGCCCAAGGATGAAGATGTGGCCAATTCAGGTTTCTTTCAGCTCCCAGAGCAGCCCAAATGGGGTTGATTGTGGTTTCAGTTTTTCTCAATAGATGTAATCAAGAGCCTAGTAGGCTTTGGGGTTGGTAGAAGAGGAATAGGTGAGAGACCATGGTGAGATACCTGATGTGGTCCTGTCTGATCGCGTTTCTCGCTTCTGTACATGTTGTCCAGCTGAGTGCCAGTGAGCTGGGTAAAAGGGCTGGTCCAACTGAGCAACCACGTCAACTCCCATTCCTGTTCTTATATGTTTGGATCATGTGAAGTTTTATGTTTTACTAAAAAATAAAGCTGGATCAGTTTCATTGTCTGATTTACCAAACATTGGCACATGCTGATGGTGGGGAAGCTGGAGTGTGTAGGAAAATAGCATGCAGGCAAGAAAACGAGAAAGAGCAATGGCTGACTTAATAGCGTTGGATGTATTCTCAGTGTTTTAATAGAGTTGCTTACTTCTCCTGATGCTCCCCATCTGCTTTCCCTTTTTACAGGTGATAATCTCAATAACTTCTCATAATTATTTTACATTTGGGTTTATTAAATTTGGTTTTGTCATATAGTCTTGCACTGACTGAAGTCAGAAGAGGTTTCTCTTCAATCCTCCTAAATTGCTCACTCAGTATTTTTGATCTGAATCTCTTGCTTGTGGCTATATTGACTTACTGAATGGTTTATGTCATTTAGCATGCCAAGATAATTATTATGTTAGCGAAAAGGGAAGTTTAATGGTCCCTGTTTAGTTGGAGAGCTATTGTATCTCTTACTAATTACGCTGTCTCACTGCTGGGTTTCGGAAATATCATCTGTGTTCCATGAATCTTCCATTCATAATAGTAAATACTAATAGCAGTTACTTCAGAAGGATGTTGCATGGCTAAATTCATGTTTGTAAATTGTTCTGAATTCCTAAGATGCCAAATTGTCTAATGCAACAATTAATGTTGCTAATGTTAAGTATCCTCCAATTTCTATATTACATATTCATGTCCTTTAACAAGGGAATGAAGCAGAATGCAATGCTCATGGATGTTTTTAAGTTCTTCATTGGCACTAATGTCTTATTAATAGCCTGGAAAAACTTCTTTGCAAATATGAGATTTAGCTCTTTTTCCTGCTACTTTTGAAATCTAAAGACTCCACAAAGCAGCTATTATTTCTTCATAAACAATTTCTGGGATGAATTTGCAGATTTACTCATGTATTATCTTGGGGTAGTCCTAGAGATACTGTTTCATGAATATGTAGAGCATGTTTGCTATCTTCTTTTTATTTTTTTTTATGTTGTAGGTTCATGGCAAATTCCTAGTTTATTCAGCAAGTGTCTTTCTCTGCTATATTCTCTATATAAAAAATGCTTGTTTCTTTGGCAACTCAGACTTCATTATTGATAGGAAATGAGTCTGCAGTGCAGCATTATTATGCTTTGAAAGCATTAAAGGACATTTTCAGTTCTTCTCTTCTTTTACAATGAGTACTGATTTTTTTTTTTAATAACTTTCTGACACCAGATTTCTCTCCATCATTCATAAATTTCTTGCCACACCATAGATAATTTTCTGATCAGTTAGCTCCCTCCTTCCTTTGTTATATACAGAAATGCTAAGTCTGTTTTACACAGAGATCTTTAGAACTATGGACAGTTTTGACAGTTTTCCATCTTTTTTTTACACTCTCTTCAGTTCTCCTTATCACATTATACTGATATATATTTCAGTTTCCTTCTCACTATTGTTTTCTCACTGAAGATTTTCTAATGAAATTGAAGTGAAATATCACAAAACGGCATTTTTAGTTTGAAATTAGCTGTAATCTAGAAAAAGACTAAGGCAATCTTGCAGCTGAGAAAAAGCAGGACTTAGAAGAATCTGTGTATTACTACAGATACTAGTTTGAGTGGCAGAAATGTCTAAATGAAATAAGAAACCTTTTGAAGTAACCTAACAGAGTTCAGTGGGCAGGAATGTAATTAATAATCTTATAAGGGAAGAATGAACGGAAATTTGCAGAGTTCGAAATGTTCATGGAATTTAAATGGGAATGTAATCTATGTACAGTAGTTTTTTGGGAAAATACCAGTGGTCATGAAAATAAAATTTTAGACAACAATTTTATTGAATACACTGCTGTAGAGAAGACCAAATATCTTACAGAATGATAAAAAAACCCTGCGGGCATTATTAAAAATGGATTTTTGAATAATAGTAGAAATTGTTTCTTTTGACACCAGTCAAACCTAATGATAGAAGAATCTGGAGTTCTGCTACAATGGATATTTGCTTCCATGCTTATTTGGCACACATAGTTTTAGGTAGATTCCTAAAAATTATTTCCATGAATAGTGCTGAAAAAACTCTGCCTGAGATATTGAGATAGTACCAAGGCCGTTGTTGCTCAAGTGTAGGGGAAAATTACAGATGGTACTGTTTACAAAGGCATCAAGAGAGCAGTACCAAAAGAATTATATGGTTTGAATACAAATGTTTTCTAACATCATTAAATTACAACATAACATGATTTCCAATACAAAAGACTGAAAGTTGTTATATATTTTTGTAACAGGAATTGCTTCATAAAACAGAATACCTGGGATAGCAATCTTCTGAAAGCGAGAGTGGAATAGAGATTTCTACAGATACTATGCTAAAAAAAAAAATACAAACCCCCCAAAAACCCCCAACAGATTAATAGCACAGAAGTGGAAAAAGAAATGTTGTTGGATGTAGGCAGGAAAAAAACCCCAACCCAGCAATATTGATCTTGATTGCAGAATGTCAATGTTTAATATGCTGCTGCAAGCACTAATAAAACTCAACTTGTGGGCAGCTAGCCTCCACTTCCCTTCCACGGGAAAGTGCAATTCTACTGGATGATTTCCTGTGGTTTAATTGCCAGGGTTGTGGGTGTGATTATGGGGAGGGGTATTTGAAAGTAGATGCTTCCTGGCAGCCATGAATCTCAAGCTGTGCCTTCTTAATGTAGAAAGGAAAAGTTAAGATCATTACCTCACACAGTGATGTGGACTTCCATTGCAAACTGAATCACTTTTGAATGGCCCAGTGATTCCAGAAGTGAAATTTCTGCTTTCTATAACCTGCTCACCTCCCTTTTTAGCAAAGGGCTTTTGTACAAAGGAAATTTCTGTCCTGCTCTGTCACAGGTAAAGGCATCACTTAATTCCTTTCATTGACGGGTTTTATTTTTTTTACTTTCTGCTATACTGCTCCACTCCTGTTATAAGCTTGTTACTTCAAGAACAAGAATGGCCAAACTCTCTCCATGCCCTTGGATGTCATAGTAGGAGGGAACGTTCAGGATGCAGAAAGTGTGCACTGTGTGCTGTTCAGAGCATAGACGGGAGATTTGGCTCATGCACTTCTGCACTGGAACCTCAAGAAAAATCAGTCAGGAAGTCTAAACTGCTGTAAATGATATAGATGCTTAACATGGCTACATTAATACTATTTTCAGTTACAAAGATTCCCCTGTTCGTTTTGAGACTCATTTTTCATTTCACCATTAATGTCTTTCTTCTATATTTCATTTCTCATTTTCTCCTTTATTATTTATTCATAGCCTTTATATTTCTATGATTAGCACAGGCTACAATATTGTCTTTCTTTTTATCTTGCTCATTTTTAGTACAGCAGTGAAATCCACACTGATTAGACTGTAGCAAATTCTTCATCATGTGGTAGTTTGCATAGCCCTTAAGGCAGAGTACTCACTTTTTTACAACTCACTTAGTCTTTTCCTGTATAGTGCATATACATGCAGATAATTTAGACCCCATCCACTCATTTGAGTTAGACACATCCTCTGAAAACAGACAAATTTTTTAAATAATCCAAATTCTTTATGGTAAGGTGAGGGTCTTTCCCCCAGCTCCCTTTTCTGTTAGTGTTAACTTAATTTCTTTATGTTCTCATGATTCTCTCAGTTTTGTCTTTATTTCAGTATTTCAGTTTCACCACTTCCCATCTATTAAATGTTAGTGGAATTCATGGATTTAAACAAAATTTAAATGAAGTTTAAAAAAATTATATATACTGCTTTCTCCTCCTATTTCACTTCATCATCACTGATCAAAACTGTCTTCAAAACTCAAGTGTACAACTCTGTAGCAAAAGCAAACCCATTGGCTGGCCTTAAAATTCCAAGGCAGTTTCTGTGAAGTGATGGGGTAAAATATAAAGCCTCCATATAAGAAGTACTATGTAAAGGAATGTTACAGTAAAAAATCTGAGAAGCCTCATAATATCAAATGAGGTGAAAGTAGTGAGAATCATTAGAATGAAGATAAAGAACATTAGGACTAGTAAAAAAAAAAAAAAAAAAAAAAAAAGAGGTAATTTAAAATAAATATGCTTGCTTGAGTTCCAGCAAAAGTATCAATTTGTTCAACCCTTTCCTGGAGCAGACATTGCTTATCTCCAGGTCTGATAGCCTAAGATGAGGATATCTGGTTTCCCAGAAGGCTGTGTTGGGAACTTCACTAAACTCTAGTCCACAATAAAGTGTGTGAATGTGTAGCTTTCTCCCAAGTTTTCAGCTGTTTTGTAAATATTTTTCTCCCATCCCCACAAAGTCAGGAAACAAAATTCTAGATTTATCATTTCCTCCAAGCTAGGCCTGCACTATTTGTAGGAACTTTTCACACTGTTGTTGGAACTTGGCATCAAGGCAGTATGTCAAAATTAGTCAATATTCACATCTATCTATTTAGAACAGAAGAGTTCCTTAGAATAGTAAAATCTTTTGAAGGTGGTTTTCTAACCCAAGAAAAATCTATGTGCTTTCTTTTCTGTAGATATCTGTAAACTATTGTAAATTCCTAGCTTTGGTACAAGTCATGGTGAAATGCAGAAGTTGTAGGAAATAGGGAAATAAAATAAACTAGAATGTGTCAGAGATGGGGGGTACTCTGGATCTTGCTGTGTTGCTGGTACTTGCCCTGATGAGCATTGCTGCTGAATCAGTTTGGTTTTTTTGGAGGTTGTTTTCTTTGTGGAACAGATAATTCGCAAGAGTATGTAGGTGAAAATGCCAGACCATAAACTGTTGATGGGCCCCTGCCCTTCTTAATCATTCTGTTGGCTTGGTAAGTCTTTGTCATCTGCCCCAAAATGAGGACTCTACCAAGCCAAAGGTGGGGGAGACAGAAGTGCCCTAGAGCAGCTGAACTTCTCCTTCAGTGAGAAGAAAATGATTTACATATAAGTAACTTCTGCTTGACTGGATGGAGCGACTTTACTTGCAATTAATTTATCCCCAAATCTTTCAAGGCAAAACTTACTGAAAGATCTGAGACTGGCATACAGGATAGTGATGGCAGAACACATGAATTATTCTACTGAAAGCCTTTCTAAAACTAATTTATTTATTTAGGAACAAAGTATTTGAGGATGAGTAGTATTATTTTTGAAAGCCATCATATTAATTTATCATTTCTTTCAGTGTAAAGTGACCAGCTAAGACCATTATTAGATCTGATGCTTGTTCCTGCATAGCATTAGTATGTTGAATGCCAGATATAAGTATTAGTGGTTTTTCTCAAGAAAAAATACACTTCTTTCTGTGTGGAAACCTTTGGAATTTATTCCGATTTTCTGTTTTTGCATGTTTCACTAACCTCTGTGTTTGTCTTGTACTGTTTATGGAAGCAGTATTAAGAAATACACACATATTGTCTGGATACTCCCAGTCTTTGCACAGAGCACCCCCTGATGTCAATAATTTGCTGAAAAATGATTTTTAGAGGAAGGAAATGAGACCACAAGTACAGAATTGTATTAGAGAGAAATTGGAGCTTTCTGAAGTGTACTGATGAGTGCTTTACTGGGGAAGGTGGTTTTCCAGGAATATGCCAGGTATGTGAATCTGTTGTCACAATAGAAAAAGGACTTCTAAAATTTTTCTGTTAAATGAAAACAGAAAATGAGTAGTTACTTCTTCAAATACCAGCATACTGTTTCCTTGCACAGCTATATCCCGGTAGAGATAATATTCATCTGAGAGACGTAGGTGCTGGGCTTTGCTTTAATGAATACTGAAGTGTTTTGCACAAAACGGAGCACCTCTGACAGCACAGACTGAAAATACTCCAAAGCTTTTAAATATTATTCCATATGTTCTTCTCTTTCTTAAGTGTATGCTCACCCATGAATTGCAGTGAAAAAAAGGCCTTTTCAATATTCTTGTTGCTGTATCAGGCAGCAGTGAGTAGGTATCCACTGTGTTATGCTGTGAAAGAAAAGGTAACTCCTGCCTGAGGAAGTAACTTATGGTAGGTATAGCTATGGAGTCTTAAATAAGATGAGAGTATTAACTATATGCATACATATATATATAAACCAGGTTGACTTCAGCTTGAAGTACTTTGTCATGTGCCTGTGATTCCTGCAATTAGTCTTGAACATGTTGAACTTCTTTCAGCTTTTCTGAGTAGGGTTTGATGAATTAATTGATCCAGCCTTGTCTTGACGGCTTTGTTCTTAGCATTTACTCCTTGCCAATACCCAGTGCTACTTCTCTTTGCCTATTGACACCTCTTATCATAATGCTGTTTGTAAAGGTACTGCAGCCTTTCAAAAGTTTTAATTGTTCTATTTTTGTTTTTTTCTGTGTCTGATTAAACCTCAAAATCATTGTCAGGATGATTTGGTCAAAATATTTATTCTTTTTTTTTTTCTATTAAAAATAGGAAATGTAAGTTCTCAGACCTCAAATTTTTATCTGGCTTTATTTGGCTTTCTTTAATGGGATACTTAAGTTTGTTTTGGAACCTGCACTAATAGTTAAATGACATTTGAGTAGTACAGAGACTTTGACCTTCAGCGAATAGACTTCTGAATAAATGAGAAAATACGAGTGGAGGAAAAGATAAATGCAGTGCAATTTCCCTGCTTTGTGCATAGTCTTCAGAGGATAATATCTGGTATTGGTGGCTAGGCTAATTTAGTAATATGACAATTTTGTTTCTGGGCAAGTATGTATGACTGTGAGGATGATGCCTACATAATTTAAAGGGGCAGATTATCTACTAAAACATAGAACACTGCAGTTTGAAGAATTTTCCTGTAGAATTAGTAAGAAAAAAGCTTTTTTTTTTTTTTTTTTTTTTTTACTATTCCTGAATTGTAAATTATGAACATCATGTCTAGGTTTTTGACCAGCTGTTTTTCAGATATCAATTCATTGCTGCTGAAGTACTGTGAATGTTTTTTTTTCTGCTAACAGAAGTAGTCTCTTCAGAAGACTTTCAGGTAGATGTTGAGGTGCCATACACATAAAGAGGCAAGCCAAATACTTTACACATGTATAATATTGCTGTTCCATTACTGTTACTCTGTTCCATTAAAATTTTGCAATACCAACAAGATGTGTGACTAGGTAAGTACAGAAATTGACAGGACATGTATGACAACAATTTTATTCATTAAAAATAAAGTGAATTTCAAATGCTTATCAAAACTCCCATTATGGGTCAATCATTCTAAATAAACTGTACTAGTGCAAAATAATTTAAAACCAAACAAGCTGAAAGTGTGTCTGGGTTTTGCATAATGATTTGCAGCACATTGTTAACACTTGAATTATTTTTCATTCTTCTCTATTGATGAGTTTTTAACCATTTAATTTTGGAAAGGGAATTTAATGATAAAGCTGCATGCTATATAACATCTGTTAATAACTGCCTGGCCTGTAGAGCTGCTGCTGGTGGAGATCTTGCTGCAGTTCTTGGGAGGTATCTGCCAGGAATTTTACCTGAAGGAGTGCTTCATTGTCAGGCCCAAGCCAATGTAGCAAATGAATGACTGAGGCAGTATCTCCATCTTTCTTTTTTGTACTCAGACAAAGAAAAGAAAAAAAAAGAGAAATATGTACCACAGGAGTGGTGCCAGTACAACATGAACAAGCATTGAAAAGTTACAAGCAGTTCCAAAGAGATTTTACAGCTTAATAAATAAGCTGGCTCTAAAAAGCCTCATAAACTATGCTTGAGATGTATGCCTTATATAACAGAAAAGTTGTGTGAGGTATTTGTAATTGCTCTTGTGATCAAAACCACGTGGTTAATAAATTCTTATAATTCACAAAAAATATTTCCATTAATGTATCACCTCTGACATTCATACAAAGTTTGTCAATTCTTGCTTAGCAGTGGTGGCAAAGATCTTATTGTGCATTGTCACTGTATCTAGTTTTAAAAAAATCCTGGTTATAGGTATATTTACAGATGAAAAGACTTTTTTTGTGAATGGGCAACTTAACACCCACCTGATGCATGATAATACTCTTTCACAATGATAGTGTTATGAAATTTCACTCTTTGATCATGCACAAATTTTACACTTCTCCCTAGAAACACTCATATTTTTGACTGGTGCGTGGAAAATAAAGAATAAAAGTATTTCAGAAGGTTATAAGACCTGTTAAAGCACCATGTATGAAATGGCTGTCACACTTCACTTTCACAACTTCAGACATAATTATTGGTGCTTAATGGTTGACAGGCTAGGGTCAATTTTTATAGTCCAAATGTTAAGAGTGGATGATTGCAGCAATAAATACCTGCTACCAACAGCTTTCAAGTAATAAAAAAAATCCACTCGTATCTGTTCAGAGTGATAAAAGCACATGAAAGTGCACCAATTAAATAACTTTAAAAGGATTTGTCAGGTTAGAGCTGCTGGACATCATTATTTATCTCTTTTGAATAATAGTAGCTAAAAATTAGTAACTATTGTCAGAGAGAATCAAATCAGAGATGAGAAGAAAAGCAAGTATGAGGTTTTTTTATCTGGATTTTATTAGGCTACCTGTAATTATGAAGAGTGTATGTGGGACTTGGTAATAAAGTCTTGTGCTGTTGAGGCAAGAAAGTGTTCAGTGGTAGGATATAAATCCAGCTCTCAAGTCATCAGCAAACATATTTAGGATACTAACATTTTAATGTATTGAAACTTAAATGCTATTACTGCAGATTATATTTCTTTTGGCTTCTGTTGCCTTTCAGCTTTGGTACTAGAGATACAAAAGACAAGTAGTATCTGACACCTTGATTAACCCTTAGGTAAGGCACAAAGCTTTCCAAGGTCCTAAACAGACAATAAGTCTGACAGCTGTTTTGTTTACTTTGCCATTTGTCTTAGTTCATGGTGGGAGGGAGGGAGGAGATGCCATTACCAGAGGTGAGTGAGAGCCAACCTGCTGTCTGACAGGATGTTTCTGGCACTGGATCATCTCAATGTTTAGATCTAGGCTTTGAGTGCAATGTGATGTGGCCAAAGTAGAGATTAGTGACTTGTACTTCATTCACACTCTACCCTGCTGTCTTTCTTGCTCAGGATCTGCACTATGGTACATGTCATCCATGCCCACTCTTGACTTCTAATGTGCCATCTCTCTCTAGCAGACTTCTGCTGGGCTGGAGACATGCCTCTGCTCTCTGCCCAGACCAATGAAGCCAGAGCTCAGCCCCACTTGAATGTACCTGCTACAGGAAGTAACCTTATTTCCAGTTTCCTCTGCCAGTTCGTCAAGGACTTAATTTTTGTTATAGTTTGAAGTCAACTCCGTTCTATAGGAGTGGTACAGGTCTGTAAGCCCTGCTGTGGCTTCCCATGTGCCCCTACTTAACTGTTGCTATTTTGGGCTCCTGTTGTCTTCTACCCCTCTACAAAAAGAACTATAAATAGATAAAACAATCCCAAGAAAAAAAGCCCCAACAGTAGACAGTTTCACAAGGCTTCTATCACAGCTTTCCTAAAGCATTTCCTTCTCAGCATTTGGCTCTTACAAACCACCAATTATGCCTTCTGACCAGAAAGAAATAAAAATGTTTTACTTCCCTGCTTGCAAGAATTCTCTCATATTAAAAACTCCTTCACGTTTAGGCAACAGGTTTAACTTTACTAGGTCATAAAAGGTACCTATGCCAGACCATTGTTCCCAGCTCAGTGCTACCATTCTTTTAATTTCTCTTGGGTCTTCAAAGGATGCAGTCTTATTTGTGTCTCCTAACCAAAACCACATAGGGCCCATAACTGAAGAGCTGCTGAGAGACCATTCACTCAGAGATAAGACAGTGTTTCATCTGTTCAGCAAGCTGAGCTGTGTTTCCCACACCCAGAGGCCCGGAGTTTTGAATCTACTCTGTGCCTCAAACGTGTCCTGAGCAGTTTCAAATGTTTCTTTTAAAAATCAAACAGCTTTTCTTTCTGCTAGTGCTTTTTTCCTGACAAACATTTCCAAACTTGTTTCCATAGCACTCTTCCCTTCAAAAGAAACTACTTGCCCCTCCTGTTTTCAAAGTAGCTGTATATTTCATGAGCAGGGTACACTGGCTGTGCCACTATGACTTGGATCTGAGCTCTTGCCCAAAGATTTCTGTTAAAATACTCTTCCATGTTTTGCACGCTATGAGAGTCCAGCCTGGGCAACTTTGGAAAAATGCACTCAAAAGCCATGTTTGTTATAATAAAGATCCAGCCTTTGTACACAAATGGGCAGGGAGTGCAAACCTTGTGTTGCAAATACTCAGTTACCCAGTGCACATCAGCAGGTAATTTATAGAGGCAGAAATACATTGACTGGCATCAGTATAGTCCAAGAAGAAATGTTTCTGCTGTTACAGATTTCATGAATGTTGCTTTCCAATCTTTCATCAGATTTCCAAATAACTGTTCATTCGCTTTCTTCTTCTGGTACTGTGCTTTGAATTGTTTATGCTTTTGATTTATATAATTTATATTGCTTTTGCATTGTTTATACTGTGCTTTATACTGGTTTTTACAGAGTTCTTAGGCTATGTGCACTGCCTCACAGTTCAGCAGATTTTGTGGTTACAGCAATAAAAAGACTGCAAAGGTATTTTCAGATTAGTGCTAGAGTTGTAAAGATTGACTACTTGACAAGGTGTGTTTGAATTAAACACAAAGAGATTTTCACATCCCCTCTAATCAGAACAAAATTAAGAACCTTCCCACGTTATGAATTTATCTAAAAGAAACTCCCAACATTGTCCCCTCCAAGCTGTACTGTCTTGAACTGGTCCTGAAGAAAGCTCAAGTCTTAAGGATTCCCCTCCTGACTGACGGTGTTTTTTTGACACCCTGATCTATACTCAAACCACTTCCCTTTCAGAAAAGACTTAGGAGTGGAAGGCAGTGAAGATTAAGCAGCACTCCCAGAGCAGTGTGCCAGTGCTTCAGGTTCCCCTAAGGATCAGGGTCTGCTCACCAGCACTCTCCCCAGAAAACTGCTCCTTCTCTACAGACTGCCATCCTCAATGACTGGGGGATAGCCCAAGCCCTTTCTTTGGCTGCTGCACTGGAGTGATTCTCTTACCAAAGATACTCAAAAGCAGTGCACATAGGAAACTGCTATTGCATTGAAGGTATTGAAATTTAGGAGAAAATAAATCCCATTGCATTCCAGCTGCTCCTCAGATACCAAGGGGGCTAGGAGGTTTCAAGAAAGGAATCTTTTTCTGTTAATTGAGAAAGTTTTGTTTATAAAAGAGAAATGTAACTTTGGGATGGCAGCTCCTTGTTTCTGGATTTAACATGTCAAATAGTGAAAATGTGAAGCAGTCAGAGAAACAAAACAGAACTGAGACTCGTATGCACATGAATATTCAGTTTGAGCAACATTAGCAACATCACAGGAAACTGGGAAAAAGGGAAACTGGACAATGAAGGGGATGTAAAAGCACTGGTTTCTTCTGTGTGATAAATTTCAAATACAGAAAAAAAGGTGTGTTTCTGTGCCAAAGAAGAATTAAAGTTTGCAAATTACCCACAAGTGCTATTGCTTTCCACTGGAGTAAATGAGTCCTCAGCCTTGAAACTTATACACTCCTGCACAGGCTGAGAAGATCTGTGCCCACAGCTGCTCACTCTCTCGTGGGGTGGGAGATGTCAGGGCTTCTGCACAGCATAACTGAAGTGAAAGGTTTATACTTGGACCTATAAGATCTTAGGAAGAAACTGAGTAGCAAGCACTGCTTACCCAGGTGTTTCAGTCAGTTAACATGGTGGTTAAGGTATCCTGAAGGGAAGAAGTGAGGTTGAAATCTCAAGTTTTTTGGTTAGTGTTCTAACAAACATAGTATCATATATATTTCATTTGTACATTTCCCTTCTTACATTGTGGTGCTGCTTATGTCAATATAGCTCTACTTATATCTTCTGTTTTTTAGACTTTTTCTATTTACTCATGAACTGGATTTGATACTTCTCAATTTTCTTTTATATGTGTTTTCTTTCTGTAGTTAGGCTAGGTTTGTTGAAGAGTGAGTGGCTATTGTGATGTTCTGTTTTTCTCGCTCAGGCCTCTCCAGCTCTGTTACTGTTCTGTTCTGTGCATTTTTGGAGTATTTCTGTTAGGGCTTATTTTCTCTTGATGGATAATTTGGATTAAAGTTATACGTGGTATGTGCAGGACAACCAGGGTATCAGGCCCAGCCAACATAGGCCTATGAAAGGCAGGTCCTGCTTGAGCTACCTGACCAATGATCAAGTAACCTGCTTAGTAGATGACGGAGAGGCTGAGTGTGTCATCTGTCCATTGTCTTCAGTAACACCTTTGACAATGTTTCCCACTGCATTCTCCTGGAGAAACTGATGGCTCCTGGCTTGGATGGGCGCACTGTTCACTTGGTGAAAAACTGTCCAGGCCCAGAGAGTGATGGTGATGGAACTAAATCCAGTTGGCTGCCAGTCACTTGTAGCATTCTCCAGGTGTCATTACTGGGGTTTGTCCTGTTTAACATCTTCATTGATGATTTGGGTGAAGGGATCAAGTGCACCCTTGGTCTGATTGCAGACAATACTAAGTGGGGCTGGAGGGCCAGAAGGTTCTACAGAGATATCTGGAAGGGCTGGATTGATGGACTGAGGACAACTGCAAAAGTGGTCAAGTGCCAGGTCATGGCCTTGAGTCACAATAACCCCATGCAGTGCTACAGGCTGGGGGAAGAGTGGCTGGAAAGTGGCCAAATGAAAAGGTATCTGGGGGTGCTGGTTGTCAGCATCTGAGGCAGCTGTGCCCAGGTGGCCAAGAAGCCCAGTGGCATCCTGGCTTGGATCAGCAACCGTGTGGCCAGTACAGCTAGCACAGTAGAACTGTACTTGGCAGTGGTGAGGCTGCACCTTGAATCCTGTGTTCTGTTCTGGGCCCCTCACTGCAAGAAGGACATTGAGGTGCTGGAGCATGTCCAGAGAAGGGCAATAGAGCTGGTGAAGGGTCTGCAAAGGGTCCTTTGAGGTGTGATTGAGGGAGCTGGCGTTGTTTAGCTTGCAGAAGAGGAGGGTTGGGGGGCCATCTTTGCTCTCTACAGCTGCCTTAAGGAAGTTATACAAGGTGAGGTTGGTCCATTCTGCCACTACCATGTCTCAAGAGAAAGGATTAGAGGAAATGGCCTCCACTAGAGGAGGAGGAGGTTCAGATTGGATATCAGAAAAAACATGTTCACTGAAAGAGTGGTTTGGCTTTGGAATAAGTTGCCCAGGGAGGTAGTAGAATCACTGTCTCTGGAAGTGTTCAAATTCATCTGGATGTGGCACTTGAGGATAGGATTTAGGGGTGATTATGGTGGTGCTGGGTTGGTGGATGGACTAGATGATCTTGCGGGTCTCTTTTAGCCTTGATGATTCTGTGAAAAGGATTTGGATAATTATCCTAGAATAACAGTTCTTATGAACTACAGAATTGCCACAATGGTTTATCTCAAACTGTTTTCAAAATGCATCACATTAAACCAAATGTGGCGCTTCTGTCATGGACCAAGAGTATTCACAGATGAATTATTTAGGGACTGGTGTTTTGGAAAATACTATTTTTGAGTAAGTATTTCTGAGAATCTCGCTCACGTGTGGAAAGCTTTTCCTGCTGATGTTCTCCACAATTCACTCATCACCCACAACATTTAGTGTAGCAGCAGTCTGGAAGCAGAGGTGAAAAGAACCACAAATCTCACTTGGTGTGCCATGTGAGTTGTTTTTGCTGCAAGCGGTTTAGCTGTTCCTTTATAGCCATTAAAAGTTTATTAAAATGCATGAGAGACGTCCATTATAAAGCAGAAAAAAGTCCATTAATATTACATATCAGATAAGAGTTATATCTACACATTCCATCCTCCAAGCCCCTAAACACCTAAAAAAAAGCATATTTAAATGCAGAAATTTAGAAATGTCAGGAGAATATTTTTATACCGTGCTGAGTAATTGATTAAACTATTAAAAAGTGGATCAATAGTGAGACCTTCTGCCTAGAAATCTGACGAGTTCCAAACAATGCTGGCATCACTCCAGGACATGATGATGCAGCTGACATTTCCTGACCTTGCATACTTTGAAGGCAAATTGTATGGCCTTCCCACAACAGTTCTGGGAAGATTGAAAATAACCAGTAAATATTTGAAGGTTAATAACAATGAAGAAGGAAAATCTGTTACAAAAAAACCCAATGGTTCAAATAGAGTTAACAGGATGATATTAAGGGAAGGGTGAAATGTAGATGTACTATGACAAGAAAATTCTTGTTTGTAAATTACTCAGCTACATATATTTAGATACAAAATAATTTCTCAAGCAAAGTGGGGGTATAACTTTCTTACTGGGATCTTTTCATGCTGGTCTATGTGCAGATGCATTTGCATGCAGCAGTAATGCACTATCAACAGAGAGAAGATTGTTTGTCTAGTTTACCCGTGGGGTCTTCTTGTTTCAGTTACATACTGTGAAAATGATGTAGAGTGAGTTTCACAGGTGCATAGAATACAAAGAAGTGAACAAGCAGAAACTGGTGTCATAAAACAATATCCATTCCTGACTGCAGCTTTAAAGATGTTACTGTTTTCTTTGTAGTGAGCTCTAGCTGTTTTTTAGCTTTCTAGCCCCACAGGAGACTTTTTTTACTGCAGGATCCTCTCAAAATTAGGTATTTCTTTTCCAAGGTATATGCAATGTTAGTGCATCTGTGTAATTCTTGCAGTGCAGCTCAGCAGGCTTTTGCCAAGTAGTAGCTTTCAAGATAACTCCCTATTGGTCTCCTCTGGAAGCAATTGATTAGTAGCTGGGCTTTAAACACAATATTTCTCAAAAGTATTTTCTCCCTAAGTAGGCTTTTCATAGCTTATAACCATTTTCATTCTCCTGTAAATTATAAGACATACATCTTTGGAGGAAAATTATTCTCATTCTGTACCAGGCAGTTAGTATGTGCTGATCTCAGCCAGCAGAGCCAAAGGTGTCTATGAAACGTGCCTGGTGAATAAGCTGCATTACAATTAAAGATGAGTCATCATTTGTTTATATTTATTCACTCAAGTCTTAAAATTGGTATCCTAAAAGATTAAGAGGAAACAAATTAGATTTCAAAAATATTTATCTTTATGACAGCTTCTGAAATTTTACTGCAGAAACTTCATCCTTTCTTGCTGGAGGAACCCAATTTTCAAGCACCCTCAGTATTGCAGCACAGTATTTCATGTGGTATTCTCTAGCTACAAGATATGAGTGCAATTTTCTGTGTAGATATGGATCTGCTACTTCAGAGTTTACCTGCTAGGCTGGGAAATGTTATTAAGAACTTTTTCAATGGAAAAAGAAGGAAACTTTAACAGAGCAACATGAGCCATAATATTCATCACCAGAAACCTCCTCTATCTTTGAAAATGCTCTCGATTCTTCTACATATGGTGTTAGAGAAGCAGATATTGTGAACGCATGCAGAATAACTTGATATTAAATTTGAAGGGCATTAGAAATGTTTGGGATACAGCACATAAATTAGATCCCAATCACATTTTTTCCTAATTTTAGATACTTTTCCATATATATCAGCCAGAAGGAAAGAACTAGCCGATGTAAAAAAGTCCTGGCTTTTTTTTGCTACTGTTAGGTGTGTGAGTGGTGCCCTATTTCAGGAGCTAGTTTACCAAACAGTGTTTTTTGGTTTTGAATCAAGAAAAAAAAAAGACACTTTGTTCATGAAAAATTGTATCATTTTTATGTTCATATTTAGAAAATGTACTTCATATGCTGTAGCAGATTTAACATGTCCAACAGTTTCTGTGGTGTAGTATTACTACAGAGGGGAAGAACCCAAATATAGTCTTCTGTGAAAACTGTAGAACATTTAGACTGTAAACTATTTTGTTTTCATTGTAATGTCTGTATTAATTGAACCAAGAGATCTTTTCAGTAAAGGTTGAAGTCTTTCAGCTGCAACCTAAAAATGCACAGTTTCAACTTGTCACAGTTTAGGTGGAAAGGGAAACTTGCAGTTTGGGGCATATAGCTAGGCAATACTCATCACAGAAATTGCCTGCTCTGGAAATCTAGTACACATCTGTTACACATTCCCCCCATTCTTTTGCAGTCTAAGGTTTGACAAGTCAAAAGAGCCTGAAAATGGACTTCACAGAGTGTTTCAATGCATGTAGACTGGAGACACTTGTGGTGTAGAAATCTGCCTAGCATTAACATGTGTCTGGACTGTTGAATTATACAAGCAGAAGCTTCGCTTTGTACTCAAATTTAAATCCTGAAATTAGTCCTGTCTAGAATAATACATAAACTGTGGTGTTATCTCATTTTTTTGTGGGCTTTAAGAAGCAAAAGTGGCAACTGATCATCTGCTCCAAATTTATATGCATTTAATCAATGCATTTAATCTTTCTGAACTGGTAACTACAAAGAAAGCCTTTTTAACACCTCCCTTTGCCACAATATGTCTAGTGAAAATACATGCTTCACTGCAGAGAGTTTTGGAAATTTTTGTAGCTTTTTTTTTTTTTTTTAATTTCAGGGTTGGTTTTATATGTCTGAATTTTAAATTTTTCTGCCCTATGGCTTTAAAATTAATTGTAAAAAACATGCATTAATCGATCCTTGTTTTTTTCCCTCTAGATAAGTAAAACTGATTTGAGCTTGTTTATTCTAGAAGTCTGGAGTATTTCTAATTAAATTTTAAATCTTGTATTTCATACATTGCTTTATTTGCATCACACTTTTCAGTTCAACTGTCAGGCACCATTTATCCTGACAGAAAAAAAAAATTAAATTTTAAAATAGGACTATGTATGTTAAAAAGAATTAAACGTTGGTTAAATTATAGCCTGAAGTCTAAATGTTTGTGTCTGTGAATGTGTAACATAGTTAGTCTGGCAATGAGTAGTTTTGAAAATCTATGCTATGTACCTAATTCCCAATGATTTTCAATAGGAGTCAGTTTCTTGTGCTCTGCAGATGTTGTAAAATTATTTAAGGAATGTACCTGCATTTGTAATGGAGTATCATTGATTCACAAGGATGTTGCAGTGAACTTGAAAAATTAGCAAATCACTCACTGAGAGTCTGTGGCACAGAGTTAATATTTATGTGATAGAGGCACCTAAGTTTTAAGACTTGGGCATTACTAGATAGAATTGATCACTAAAATATAGTAGAATTCAGGGTAACCTGAAGACTGATCACCTGTAATACTTTCCTCTTTTGCCTGTTTTTATATCATGGTTTTACTAGCTCTGTAGTTTGAATAGATAAAAGCAACATACTGTAGCATCTTTCCAAAATCTGAATTCAGTTTTTTTCTGCTGAGATATGGTTTGATGATAATTTTTTTATAGTGTCAATAATGGCATTAAATCTTCTTCCACTTCTGGATAAGAAATAACATTAGTAATAAAAAAAGACTGCATGAGAATTGTTATTACAAAGCCATGTAAAAGGAAAATAGACCGTAAGACCTGTATGTAGGCTGAAGAAATGCTGTAGAATGGTATCTCTGAGGAAATGGAGAACATATTAGAAATGTGATTATTGAAATAAAATAGTAAATCATTGTGTTAATATTGTTGATCAATGAAAATTATTTTTTCCTGAAAAATAGTTCATAAATTGTGGAAATATAATGTTTTTTTCTGTCAAAAAGTCAAATTCTTTTTTAATCAAAAGTGCTGTAGAAAAAATAGGGTTTCCGAATTAGGAAATATTTGTGTAGCTCTTAGTGGTGAAAGAGAAAAGTGAAATAATCAGGAATGCCTCTGGAATATGAGCATTCTTGGAAGGGCCAGAGATGCTACTGAGTAGTATTGTCAATTATGTATTGGGAAGAACTTGTTCCTAGGTTTATTCTGGTGTGAGGAAGTACAAATGAAGTCTTCTGCAGGCCTTTTCTGACATACTCATCTGATATTGTGTTGCTGATGGGCCAAGCACTTTCCCAGAGTGCCTTTAGGGAGGAGGAACTGGGAAGCCACAGTAATGGTCAGATACTTTAGAGAAAAGGAGCTGATTTTGTGGTTTTAGCCTGTGAAAAACTATTTTATCACCAGGAGCTGGATAAAGGCAAGTCCTCAGTTGGGATAATTCTTATACTACACGTGAGATAGTTGTAAAAGAGTAGGTAACAAATCATTATTCTGTTGTATTTTTTCATAGGTAGTACGGCCTTCACAACTTTGTATATCGTGTGATATAATGAAACTAATTTCCAGTGAAATTATTAATTTCAAGGCTCTCTTTTAGGCTATTCTGGTTTTGTTTGTCCAGACTCATTAGCAGTTGGCTTTTTATAATGAGTTTTTCATCAGGATAGTACTGATTCATTCTCTAGTACTCCTTCAGGGGTGAAACAGAGCTGCTTAGACTAGCGTTGTGGTGCCAAAAGGGGTTGATACTTGCTTTGATCAAAAGAAGCTAGACCAAACATCTCGTTGCTCCTTTGCCTGGGTGTTCTTTTCTAGTATTTTTTGCTCTGTTTCATTTTAGTAGTAACAAATATGTCTTGGCCTACATGGACAAAAAATACAATCTGATGAATTACTAACTGCAGACACAAAGTCCACCTGAATTTTATGCAAACAAACCAAATTCACACAATCCCCCGAGCCAATCCTATCCCACAGTGTTTATGAATTTTTGCAATTTTTTCTTTGTAAAGAAAAAATTAAATGCCAGAAAACCTTTTTTTTTGTTTGGCAGGCAGCTGTCTTCAAACTTTTGATATCTGTACAATTATTTTTTGCTCAAAATATTCTTTAAAAATGAGTAAAACCAAAAAAAAAATCCCCAAACAATTTTAAGAAATCTCAGCTTTTAGTTGACAGTCTTGCAATAATTCAAGAGCTCCAGTTGCTGCTACTGACAGTTTCCACTGGAATCTCCAGTTCACTAAATAATGTAATCTTCTAGATTTTCTGGTGAAAATATAAACTAATTGAAAGGAGAGAAAACTGATACCCAAAGTGGTTATCTCCCTGCTTATTTTATATGTTACATTTTAGTAAAGACGGGATTAAGAAAGTTCTGATTCACAGTCTTGAGCACATAGTTGGTAGTGTTTAATAACTGAGCATTTTCCATATTTCTCTATGCATTCTGCTAAAAGTTTGTGCAATGGAATTGTTTTCCAGGTGAAATTGCTGCCTAGCCAAAATGAAATTTCTGGTTGGAATTGTGCTTGCTTTCACAAACTAGCACTTCACCTGATTTCCTAACTTGATTTGGGTTTATCAGCAATTCATCAATATTCATTAAATTCCTCTTTTTTTAATATGTTTTAATCATACCCTAATTTAATACTTCTCTTTTCATCTTGGAAAAATATGTAGCATCCAGGCAGAGACCATCTCTGACGAAACTGATGTAAAAAAAGACTTTGCTATATTCATACTTGGTACATATGGGGTAACACTTTTTAACTATTCAGAATACGGATCAATTTTAAGCTGTTTTTGTGATGTATAAGAAAGTCCCTATTTTCTTACTTCACCCTCAGTCTGCAATAAAGCATATATTAAAGCAGTAAAGTAAGCAATTTATTTCTCAGTTAAAGCTCTATGTCTCTTATGTTTCAGTAGGAATTGACAAGATACCTGAATTAATCACGGAATCATAGAATGGTTTGTGTTGGAAGGAAGGGCATGGATTCTGATGGCATAGTCATGAACAAGCTCAAAGAACAGAAGGCTGAGTGTAGCACAAAAGATTAATATGACACTTCTACCCTTCAAAAGAGCTGTGGGTCTTTAGAATATCATCATCTCAGCCTAAGAGATCAAGAGAGACATTTATTGTTACTGTTTTTAATACTTTCTTGTGCTGAAGTAGATTCATAGAGCTGTCTTAGTATGTTTTAACTTTTATGTCTACTAAACAGATTTTTTTGAAATAAATACCTATGATTTAATTAACTTGTATTTAACATAACATAGCAAAAGAGAGGATGTAGTCTTCTAATGCAGAAATACATCAAAAGATTGTGATTATCCTCTGAGTTAGATAATGATGTAATGAGATTAATTTTAATATTGAAAATTGATATATTTAACATCTGCTTCTTACAAGAGGATCAAGAATGTTACTGCAACTGCTAAAGGTTTGAGACAGAATTTCTTGTAAGTCATGTAGCCAGTCTCCAGCAACCCCGGAAAGATGCTGAATTCCCATTTCTGTAACATATTTTACCTCAGGGGAACTGTGAAATGTTCTCACACTGTCATCAAATGAGAGAAACAAAACTGAAAGTAATGTAACCAAGTCTTTACTCCCTCCTGCATACTTTCCTTCTTTTCTGGCTTTTGAACTGTTTTCTACAACTGCAAACTTTTCTTATATATCTGGGGCAAAATGTTGACTCAAGCAATGTGTTTCAGGAGGAAATAGAGTATATATCACTGAGTTACAGGTATAACAAACTCAAATAATTTTTTAAATAACAAGATTCAGTTTGGAAATTTTAAACTTGGAAAATTCTGTCTCGGCTTATGGAAAAAAATACTCTGCTATGTTCTCATATTAGTTTTTCACTTAATTAGATATGTTAAGACTGGTCATGTAAGTGACCTATGTTCCCTTTTCTTTCCCAGAAAGAAAAATTGCGTTGTAGATGCTGACAATGAGATACTATTTTCTGTCCCCTACTGAGTTTGTGTGTAGATGGGAAGAGGGAGTAGAGAAAATCTGGCCAACTTTTGTTATGTTTTACTTTCTCTGCTATTATAACAGGCATGTTAAAATCCACGTTCCCAAAAGTGCTCTCAGCATCCCCAGAGGCAGCTGCCTCCTACTACCTATTTCTGTAATAGGTCTCCTTTGTCTTGGTGCCTGTTCCTGAACCGGCACACCACCAGTGCACAGCCATCCCTGCTGTTAATTGAAACCCCATGATTAAGGGTTTTGTTGCATCAGCACAGCTGGAAGTCTGACCTCGGTTGTTAATGGCAGCTCACTTACCAAAAGTGTTTCTTGAAACAAAGGTGGTAAAAACATTATACAAATGATTGACAGAGGAAGTTTTTTGTTATTTACTCCCTCACTATGAAATAATATATTTGCTTGTTTTTAATATTTTCATTGTGGAAAGGGATTGATAGCTTAAATATTGAAGTACATCCAAATATATTGTATACAATCAATATATATCAATAGGCAAATATATTTCCTGTAATATTTCATGTTTAAAACAAGTAAAGGACAAATACATCAGAATATTTTTATTGAAAAGTACTTATTATAAGACCATTACTATACTAATAGGTATTTGACTTAGGAACCGTTTGCTTACCCAAAAATTGTGTTTAGTTTTTTGACTGTGTTCTTGTATTTAATTTTCACTTTCATCTGGAAGATAGTTTTCATCACAATGTATAATTGCCATTTTTTCTGCCTTTGGTCCGTGCTGTAAACCATAAGCAACAATTGAGCAGGGGCTTTTCTAATGATGTTTGTAGAGGATTTGTCTTTCCAGCACTGAGTGCTTAAAATTATGATGAATTTTCACACTTCCAGGGGTTGGTTGGTGATCTTGATATTTTTACACAACCTGTAGGAATGAATGTATGAATGTCCATAAATGGATATGTGCATATATAAATATATATGTATGAAGCCATGATGAAGCTCTTGTTACATCAAAACTGCTTCCTAGAATTTTAGATGATTTGATGAGTAAGTTTCTGTTGAACAAAAGCATAGCCAGTGAGCCACTACATAATAACTTGTAAATTGGGAGTAAAGGTACCTACCTGGGTAATGGAAGAGAGGGATTCAGTCCTTGCTCTGCTGAAATGAAAGCAAAGACATAAACCTGAATCTCTGCTTCAGGGGAGCTTCTTGTCTCAGTGAATGCTGAGAGGTAAGCAAATCCCGTTCTTTTCTAAGATTACTTCACAGAGTAGGCTGACTTTTTACCCTTCTAATACTACAGTAAATCACTGTCTCTAATCAGAGTGAACAGAACAGGGTGGAACAGTGTGAGCAGAGGGGCTTGCATCACACTCAGTGGTAGCTGTGTAATTCCCTCAGACTGGAAGAGCAGGGTGAGCATCACACTGCACTGAGCACCACAGGCTGCTTCCAGGTGAGCCATCAGCTTGTGCACTGCCAGCATGGGCATCTCCACATCCTGATTCCCTGAGCAGTATGGATGTCTTCTGTGTCTGGCCTTGAACTGGCAGACGTGGGTGCCTGAACATGGATTTCCCACTGTATTATTCCAGCCTTCTCTGTATAATGGGCTGTTTGGGTAAGAATCAAGGGAGAGAAGGAGAGTTCTTAAGCAAGATAAAGAATGTGTGCCTTAATGACTTCATTCTTCATGCTGGTGAGGTACTGCAGGATGTTTTGAGGGAGTAAGGTTGTGTGACTGAGCTTTGGAAAATTTCAGAATAGAAGACTTGTAAAGCTAATAATAATAACTCAGTTAAATAAAGGGAATACTGGGAGAATGTAAGCAGACAAACTTCCTCTTAGTTCAAGGATGTTCAGGAATAGGACTTGGCTTCTAATGGACTGCATAGATAAGAATTTAAATGGCTGTTTTGTTGGTTTTGTTGTGAAGTAGCTGGAGCAGTAAAGCAAAGCACTTTGGCATATACAGAACGTGAACAAAGATTTAAAAAAATCTTTAAGTAAGAAAAGAAGGCTGAAGCAAGAAAATCCTGATTATTTATTATATATCAACTTTACTAGCACTTCACTGGAATATGACAAAAAAAAGATAACGGAAATGATTTTTTAAAAGTGTACATTTACTGTAAGAGGATTCAAATTAATGTAGAAATGAACTAAATGACCACTGTGTTGTACTGAATTGTCTATATGGATTTAGGCTGATTTTTGTGATGCACTTTTTTTTTGCCAAATGGTTGTATACGCACATGCAATGATTCCCATGCTTAGAAAGTTATAGTGTTTTCTTTACCGTTTAATTAGTGCTATTAACCAGGCTTTCCTGTTTGACTTTGTGATTTTACTTTCCTTAAGCCAAAATCTCAGATCCTTTCAATTATATTTAAAAGGATCTTGGAATACATGTTTTTACTAGCTAAGCTTTAATTGATGCAGTTGAACCAGTAAGTCAGCCAAAATTCCTGTTGATTCACTAGAAAGAAGGATCCAATCCTTAAAATCAAAGTAAAGGATTCAATAAAAAAATACCTGAGCAGGGCCAGAATTATTTATGTTCACAGCAATGATGAATTATATATAAAATGAAATAATTTGATTCACATCAGTTATTTTATTTACAGTACCATTCTCAAATGTAAGTGCTTTTGCTTTAGAAAGCAGAGTAGATTTTTTTGGTTTATATGGAGTTAAACTCACAGCTATTACAGATAATGAGAAATTTGCAATTAACTTTGGTAACAAGTGAGTTAAGGTGAAGAGAACTTGGAAATCCTTCTAATTTCAGGCCAAAAATCATTTATGGCAAAGTGAATGAATTCTGTCGGATAAAGATGGAATAATTTAAGATACTAAGCTCTGTTTTCCTGCTCTACAGTTCTGCCTGATTCTGTGAACACTCAGTTTCTAATAAGACTGTCAGAGCACTAAATCTAATCAATCTTAAGAAAGGCTTTAAAACACCCCCACCAAATATCTGATGGTAAATTGGAGATAGATTTAAAGGGGTTTTTGAGCTACTTTTTTTTTTTCTCTCTCTCTCCAGATTTATCTACTAACAAAAATATTTGTATTTGTCTTTTCAAGCATCATAGACAGTGAAAATCTGAATATTTATCAAATCTCTTTTTCAACACTTCTCTTTCTATCTTGACCTACCTTGTGGCTCCCTGTTGTCTTGAATCAATGTTTTTCAGAATAGAGGCTTCTGTCAGTCACACCATTCCTTCTGTATCTGGGCATGCTGATATCTAAGAGTGGGAACCTGACATGGAAGTGGCCAAAGCAGGAAGGAGGTCTGGGCTGCATTTTCAAAGATAACTTAAAAAATAAATCATCATTATGGGAAAATGAATATTCTCTTAAGAGCCGGGCTCATTTTTAACTAGACCTTTTCAGTGCTTATCCCTGAGTCATATAAAGAGTAAGCATTAGAAAAATGGAGTAAGTAAACATTATGACTGTCAAAATAAGATGCATTTAGATGAAGAATCTTTAGAGGAGTAGATTGTATTACTTTATGTATTGAAATTGATTATATAGCCTTGTCAAATTACCATGAAGGGTTTATTTACATTTGGCTTATTTCCTAGGCAGCATAGCTGCCTTTCTAGTACAGACAAAGCTTATTGAAATCTTTGTCATGGGTTTTTCATGTTGTAGAATTTCACAATTAAAAACAATAATATTATATTTTCAGCAATCCATACTTCATTTTGCATTAAAAAAGACAATCAGCAAAAAACCTCTTGATATGATATAAATCCCATTAAATGTTCAAGGAAAGAGGCTCTGACTTATTCCTTTACATAAACTGCCACTGGAGAAAGAGACTAAAATTGTGCTCACTAATTCTTAGGGCAGAGGAAAAAATTAGTAAAACCACTAAAATGACCCAATTTTTTGGGGAAGAAAGCAGAACTTGTGACCCTCTTTCCTAATTCTGATTTTTCCTAATTATGAATCATTTTCCCATACATTCAGGTTTTTTTTTTTTAAATCAGGGAAGTGATTATTTGCATCTTTTGCAAAAATGGATGTTCAGTACTGGCTTGGTTATAACTTAGTTCTGAAAAGCAACTTATTTAACTATCTACATATTCCCAGTGATCTTGACCTGCTGGCTGTTTTCTTGCATGAAGAAACTTACGTGATGTTAGGGTTTCTATCAGAAAACTCCCCCATGAAAAATAGCATCAGGTAGCAGTGAAAAGGCATACAGCAATACAAAGGGAGATAATACGGATTTTACAGGCCATAAGTAATGAGCTCTTTTGTAATTATATTGGTTAGTGTGGAGAAGGTGAGAGGTGTTGCAAAAAAGCCCTTGACCTCCTTATGAAAAGAGGGAAAAAAATGGGAGCGAATTTATAAACTGGATCTTAAGTGAGGACAGGCTTGGAGAGCTTCCGTTGGGTAAATTAGACAGTGGTGAAAATCCAATGCATTCAGTCTCATGCATGAGAATAAGTGGCTGAAGCACAGGAAAACAGTTTTGTCTGGGATAGTTGGGCTTTTTCTGCTTGATTATTTTTGCAGTGTGATCTTTATCTCATTTTTCAGTCCATAGTCCGGAAAATTCTTATAGATCAAAGTCAAGGAACTTGCAAGAGCAGCTAGCTTTTGGGCAGAAATTTTACTAATTTGGAAAGAGAAGAAGGAAAAGCTTGGGGCAAAGCAAGAATATTAAGTTATTACAGATTCTTGACTTTAATTTGCAGCAAATTGAAACAAAATTTTAAATTTACTGTTATGCAAACATATTTAACAAACACCACTGTGATTCTAGGTCATGATAGATACTTATGCTAAGAATGATGACTCTGAAACCCTACACAGAGCAAATCATGTTCTCAAATAGCTTTATTTGATCAATAAGAAATGATCTGTGTAACCATATAAATACATGTGAATTTCAGATATTTCGTTCACTTCTAATAGTAAAAATAATCCTATAAGAGGACAAGTAATTTTGTGTTAAAAATGAGATTCTTCTTTCCTATGTTATTTAATGAAGCTGAGGTCTGTGTAATACTAGGCAGTAGCTAAAGCTGTTTTCTGCCTTTGCCACTGTGGTGACATATTGTCCTTAAGGTACTGTTTTTGAGACTCCAGAAATTTTTTTCCAAGATTTAAATGTGAGTCAGCTATTTAACCCTGTTTATAGGACGAAATTGATCTTATAATAGTTGGTATAGGTCTGAGATTATTTTAAAAAGGAAGCGCAATCCAATTGCAAGTTATTAGTGTTAATATATTTCTCTTCTGGGCAATGAGAGCTATAGAGGTGACAATATTGGAATAAATACTTTAGTGAGGTCTTTTTAAGAAAGAGCTTGAATGTATTTTCCTAGACAGAATCTCATTCTTGAATTGAGGGCAACTTTTTTTAGAAGGTAATGCGTGGTGGGTTGACCCTAGCCAGTGACCACACAGCTGCCTGCGACCACACACCAGGAGGACAGGGGAAAGGTTAGGAAGAGCATAACTCATAAAACTCATGAGTTAAGGACAGTTTAAGTGAAGGAAAAAGGGGAAAAAACCCAACAAGTGATGCAAAAGCAATCATTTACCACTCTGCACAAGCAGAATGATACCCAGCAGTCCATGAGAGATGGCTGCTTTTGAAAGCCAGCTTGCCTTTCCCTTTCTTCTCCCACTACCCCAGTTCTACTACTGAACATGGAATGTCCCTTTCACCACTTTGGGTCATCTAGCCTGGCTGTGTCCCCTCACAACCCTTTGCCTACTTCCAGCCTTCTTGTTACTGCTGCAATGCCTTGGAAACTGCTACTGGTTCTAGTATAATAAATGTCTTTGTGTTTTCCTCCATCTAATACTGTGAGTTTGAGGGACAGATGATTCAATGTCTGGAATCTTATAACATACAGACAAGCAAGCCAGAGAGTGTGTCAGTTGTTATTTTTCTCTCTGGACTCCCCTATATCGCTATCGTCAGAGCCAAGTGAAACAGAAATCTTGGACGAAGTTGCTTTTACTTCCCATCCATGTCATGATAGAACTCCTCCTTCCTGCTGAAAGGGCTTTTTTCCCCCATAATTCCTCTCACTTTGCTTACATGAAGTGGCAAAATAAATGCCACTGCATAGTTTTAAGCAACAAGTTTACTTCATGTTACATCTCTTCTTCTGCAGTAATGTGCTCTTTTATTTCCCATTAAAACATGATCTGGCTAAGGCTGTGAGTCAAGGGAGATGGACTGTCAGAAGTATTTGACTCTTTTACACTTAGAGCCTTTGCATATGTAAATGTGTCAGGAATTAATGTGTTCTATTTCTGGAGTCCCAGCTGTTTTTTTAAAGATTTACCAAGTACTATAACAGTCAAAATGCCTTCAGGCTTGCAAATAGAGAGGTTGCACATCCCATTGGAGAGTAGGCTGATGGCAGATGGGAGAGAACCATCTGTGGAGGGTCTTTGAAACTCCATCAGTTTCACTGTGAGAAGTTTGGCTTTGTCAGAAGATTCAGGGTTATCCTGTGGACTGGAAAGTAGGGTTGGATAAAAAAAGTGCATTAAATGTTCTTATCCTTCTGCTTAAAAAGATCCTGACTACTGTTTTACTCATTTTAAAACCTGACTGAATGGAAACTATTAAAATGTGTATTACTACTAATTAAGAGGCAAGCATTGTATCAATTTGAAAATTTCCCTGAAAACTTGAAAGCATCTGAATAAACATGGAAAATTTTGGAAATTACTCCGCTCATCTTTATTGGATGTACAAAGAACCTTAAACTGGGGTGATGTAAATTGATAGAGCCCCACTAAACATAGTTATGCCTTTCTTTTACTAGCTAAAAGTTTGATTTTGAGTTATCTTTCATATAGTTTAGATATCCTATTTCCCTTTCTAACACTCAACTTCAACAGTCCCATTATCTGTCCCTAACTCACTGAGGTCAGAAATCTGCCCACTGAAGAGATCTCCCTCCTTGGGGATGGCTCTAGGCAAGGCTGCCACACAGGAAACTGAATGTCTCTGCCTGGGGTGAAGGATGAGCCAGGTTTTGGGATGTTTCTTCTATGGAAAGATTGGGACCAGACTTCCCTGCTGCTATTTCCTTCCCAGAGGAAGGATGTGAAAGGAAAGGTTTCTGCTTTACTGAGTGAACAAGTGTTGCCTGGCTTCCCCATGCTGGTCCATGAAGCAATGGCAGCAAAAGGCAGCCTTCCACATTTCCAGACAGTTCTGTCATATGAGGCATCTGTTTTTATACAGGTTAGATATTTGGAAAAAGTTTTTTTACAGAAAGGGTGATAAAGTATTGGAATGGTCTGCCTGGAGAGCTGGTGGAGTCACCGTTCCTGGATGTGTTTAAAAAGAGACTGGATGTGGCACTCAGTGCCATGGTTTAGTTGAGGTGTTAGATTATTGAGTCCAACCCAGCCCTAGGAGGTGTCTTCCAACTTAATCATTCTGGGATTCTCTGCCTACAACTGGAAACGGGACAGCTGTTATATAGAGTGGTAATGAATGGTAACAGATCCCAGTTTTCAGAAGGCACAAAATGTATAATATTCATCTGCTTCCTCCCTCAGTTACTAGGTTGTATTCCTTTACATCTAAAGAGTAAATCACAGTTGGTCAGAATATCTAGAATATTAATATATTCCAGAAAAATATATTTTCCAATTCTGTCTATATGAAACAGCAACTTGTGTTTTACCAGTTTGAAAATTCAGGGGTGTATTGTGAGTTTTTCCTCCTAGTTTTGAGCATTCAGGTTAGGGACACTTGTGATTCTGTCCCCACAAGTGTACTTAAAAGTTGTCTGTCTTCATTTCTTTTATTTATAAAACATGAACATCAGTAACAGTTCCTTTTTACTCAGGAAAACACTTTGGTACCTGCTAGAAATCGCTCTCTGGAACAGCCCTGTCATCTACAGAAAAAATTAATTAATAATGCAAGGGGTTTGAAAACACCTTTGTCATAGTACAGAACTAAAAACTGATGTGGACATAACTGGGGGAGATATGTTTTTTTAAAAGTTAGAATCTTAGTCATAGAGTTCAAGCCTACAAAAGTGGTTAATATTCTTAATTTAATCTTTTTGCCATATCTAATGAGAGAGACTACTTGGAGGACTAGAGTAGCCTTGGAAAACTTCCCTTTTTTGAGTATCAACATTATTTTGATTTTTTTGTAACAGCCTGGATAGCTTACTGCAAGTAGGAGAAAATGATGCTATTGATTCCTTTATATTTAGTGGTAAGGTGATTACGAGTTCTTTTTTCATTTCTAAATGTGGGAAACGTACAAAAGTAATTCCTCTTTGTAATGTAGTTTTCCCTGTTTAGCCCCATTTCTGATTGTATTTTATTGTTAACATAGATCAGAAATCCATCATGGATACATAATGTGTACTACTCATCTTTACAAACTAAGACCTACACAATATATCAAAATGTGTGAGAGTTGAACTTATTAAACTTAGTTTTATTATTGAGAAAAAGCAAAGTTTTTGTAGCTGGTATGAATTTTGAAACACATGCTTGCTTTTATAGGTTAGAGCCAACCTGTTTTTGTAATTATATGTTTTGGTTCATAATTAATGCTTCTGAGGAAGATTTATACACTGTAAAATATATAATAATTTTTATAAATATTATATTATAATGATTTAAAATATATTTATTATAGATGGCATCTGTACTTCAGAGAACTTTTTTTTTCCCCCAATGCATACTGAGATGGGTTTTATCTGTGTGAAAGTCAAGCCCATATTTCCCCAATACTTGTGTATATATTGGACTCTTTTCAGAAAATCTACAGTAATTTAAGCAACTCCACAGAAAGCATTTTGTGGTGCTTTAATTCTGAATTTGTTTGCATGGGTATGAGATTCTGGGAATGCATTTACACAGATGGCGAGAACGGGCCAATGTGAATTTTAAACCCAAATGTTATTTCATTTCTCTATATTAATCCAGACATTTTAGAACATAAAAACTGCTTAGAAGTGCCAGTATTCAAATGGGAGTAATTTGTAAATACTGGATATTTATGTGTGGTCAGTTTTACATTCATTGCCTAAAGTGTGCATTACTTAGGTATGCAAACAGTTGTCTTGGTTAGGTGAAATATCTGCTTTTAGTTCTCTGAATAAGGAAATGTATATATTTGTGTATCAGGAGAGGAAAAATGCATGGTTTCTGAAATCATATGTTATCTAAAATTTAGAGAGATTGTGTAGAAGCTTGTATGAGACTGTCTTACTCCTCCTTGTATTTAGCAGATTAATTTAAAAACATCATCTGTTGGAAAAGCAGTGTGCCCAGGGTGGGCTCATTCATCTGGCGTAGATTAGGTAAAAACCGAAGTGTGATGGTGTCTGGAATCACTGGTCCAAATGGAAAGTTTGTATCCTTAGGTTTGGTGGGTCTGAACCTCAGGCTGAAGGGTAGATAGAGTGTGGAAGAAGAGTGACTCTCACCGGTTGAAGATAGATGTTTATTGCTCCAGAGAGAGCGAGAGAGAGTCCCCCTGGGTTTCTGGCTTTTGTATCAGGAGCATGGGGAGGGGCAAGGGTAAGCCATAACCAATACCAGGTAAGGAGGGAGTGACCAAGACAGAAAGACAATACACAGGACATCTGATACATGATAGGGGATGGAGATACTAAAGGCTTTGCCATTCATGTTAGCCCTTCCCACCCAGAATGTTTCAGGTTTCTTGATAGGGACACAGAATGGTTGACACACCCACCACCAGGAAAAAACCAAAAGGGTTGGTATGGCAGGGGGTAATTTAGACTGCACCACTGTTAAATGCGCCGCAACAGCCTAAGCTCCAAAAAGACAGACAAATTATTTAGTACCACATTGTTGAGTACTTCCCATGAGTTATAACTTGAATAAATTGGATCACAAAAGAGCTTCAAACAATGGTGCGTGGGAGAATACCACGTCAGACTTCCACTCTACCCCTACAGATCACAAATTGTACTGAAGCTGAACCACACAGTTACTCCAGACTATACTTCTTCAGCTGAAAAACAGGGAAGAACTAGGCACCACCTCAGTTTTGACAGATGAGTGTGTGTAGGACCAAAATGTGATATTTGTCTGTCAGGATTTTGGTCTCCAGGTGACAGTGTCAAATTTACTCTGGTGGAGGTAGTCAGCTAAACATGTTCATCTTTCCTACCCCAGTGCAGAGAGTCAGCACCTGCTTGAAAATCAGTGACATTTGGAGACCAGCAATGGCAGGAGCAGACACATTACCTTTGGTGAAAACTCTCCTCTTGTGAGGCTAACAGCAAGGACAGTAAGCTTGAAGATGATGTCATCAATACCATGATAATTTTGAATAGATGCCTTCAGTGGGCAGTGGATTGGAAGGTGAACACCTTTTGACAGCCAGCTGGGGAGTGAATAGCATCATCTTTGACATAAATGTGCAGGGATGGAAGATGTGCTTCATGACTATACCTATTTCTGTGACGTAGAGATGCATTTTTCCATACTACGCTCAATGAAATACCAAAATTTAGGGAGTGGAGGATGTCTTCTTATGAACTAGAAAAGGATTTAAAACATTATGTGCCAGAGTTGCAGATTTCACAGGTGACACTGAGTAGAAGGTAGGAAGATAGAAGATAATTCTCACTTTTCTTGTCTTGTAAAATGTGCTAAAGGACAGATATCCCTTTGCTGGAGTGCACAAAGTGCCTTCCAATGCCAGAAGGTTATGTGAGACTTTTGTTGCCCTTGGCTTCAGCTCAGAGAAAGAAACAGGCTTGAGTTCTTCTCTAATGAAGGGCTTCTGATCACTCACCAGCAGCTGATACTAAGCTCCTGCAAACAATTTTAGCACAGACATTATAAGATGAGCTGCCCCCCCACCCCCCCCAAGGGGATGTGTTTGGAGCGTCTTGTGGTGGGAACACGGCACAGGCTGTCAGCCAAGGGGTGCAATTTTCACTGTGCTGGTAGGGGCAGCACCATAAAGGGACTGTCCTCTGCAGTGTTCTATTCTCTTGAGCCTGGGGGCAAAGGCAGCTTACAGAATACATATTGCTGATGCACAGCACTTGTCTTGATAAACTGAAGCTTGAATCTAGGCAAGTGAAAGGCAATATAGGTGTTACTGCAGAAGCTGATTAGGAAGCTTCCACTCAGTACCATCCAGGCCACCCTTTGAGTTTGATTGCAACACTATGAATGTTTTCTAATATGAAAACCCTATTTCTTCTTGCCTATTGATATGTCAATCTTATGTTCATATAATTTTTGCAGGTGACAGTTTCTGTGCATGCATTCTGTATGGAATGAGCACAGTAACTCTAGGAGATGGCATATTTCATAATAATCTATTCATTGTGGATATAAAGGCTCTTGGTAGCATGTTGTATGTGAAAATGCCTTAGAACTTACCAGGCTTGTGGTACTGCAACCATAACTCATTTCCCTGCCCTTTCCCTATTTCTATGGAGGTCTTTTCCCTTTTTTTTTTTTTTTTTTCTTTTTTGAAAAGACAATTAAATTTCTAACCCATTTTATCTGATTCACTTTGACAATTTTTATTCCTTTTTTTCTTTTTACTGTGAACATAAAGGACAAAATTTAAACAACTGAAGAGTGCAGAGAATTTATTTATGGGTAAGCATGCTGTAATAGCAAGGACTAGTGAGCTTGTAGGTAAGGATTAATATTACTAGACAAGCATTATATACTGACCAGTCTGATGAGATTGCACTTGCTGCTCAGGTGCGGAGAGGTCAATAGTCTTGGCTTTTAGATTGAGCTTGAACCTTGATCTTGCTGAGTTGTCATCTTCTGCTTCTCCATTATTTTTTAGCATTTTAAACCTTTTAATGTTAGTATTTTTCCTCTTGAGTTCTCATACCACTAACTATCCCCACATCCACACTTTTTTTTTCTGTGTTTTTAGGCTTCCTAATGCACATAGCTTTTCTTTTTTCACTTCCTTTTGGTCATCTCAGCAGTTTTTTCAGCAGACTGACCAAAGGTCGCACAGCTTTACTGCCCAAAACTGCTCTTTGGTTCATAGACTTTGTCTGAGGGTTGCATATGGATGGTGTCCCCAGATACTTTCCTTTTCTGACTTGTTTCTTATCTGAAGTTTTGTAGAAAATATTAATATTTGCACTCATGGATTTAGCTACATCCCACTAAGCAAAAATATTATATAGAAAAAGCCAAGAATAAATTTAGTGTCTTTTCAGTATGCAAATCTTTACCGAATATAGAATGATAAAGCAAAAAAAAAAAAAAAAATCATGATGAAAGACTGAAAAGAATACCTAGGCTTTTCATTGTGTTTTGCTGTTAAAGATGTACACAAACATTAAATAACAAATCATGAAATTAAGTATATTTAAAATGAAATATAAAACACATCTTACTGCTCAGAAGCCAAAGAGTATTGTGCTACTGAATACAAATTATATGGTGAAAATTACTTGACAGAGATTTCCACAGTAATTCACATTACTTTCATTTTTTGCCATTTCTTGGCATACAGAACATTCTATGATCAGCTAGAATTTCACCATTTTACACACTATACTAGAAAGACCAATGATCTCCTGTCAAACAATTTAGAATATAAGCCAAAAATGAGGGATGATAGGCAACAAAACTTGAGGATTTGGTGAGATGCATTAGGCTGTAGAATTGGTAGTGTCCTGCTATATGACCTGCCTAACTTCTACCTGGCTTTTCTTAGACATTGAACAAAAGAGGTTATAAAGAAGGTGTATATATATATGAATTTAAGGAGTGAGTGTTGCAGCTTTTTAATCATGTTTATGAATTTAAATCAGAAATCTCATGAGAAGCCTGTATTCTCTTTAACAATAAAACTCCAGTGGCTGAGACTGCTGTCTTTACTGCAAGACTAGCATTTTTCTTTTCATGTTGGAAGCAATGTCAAGTTAATTTTAATAAAAATGAATTAAAATTTCCTGATATTTAGTTGCATTTTTAGAATTTAAAGCTGAGATTTTGCCAGCAGTTGAACAGGTGTGTACCTTGGCTCATGTGAGCTATTATTGCTGGACATGGTGGAGTGAGTCACAAACACCCTGGCAGCTCTCCATGCTGAAAATACACATTCTGTAGTTGATATTTGGACTTTTTATTATGCTGTGAAATCTCTCACTATTAGGTCTTCAGGATCATTTTGAAATAGTCTTCAAAGGTGTCTTGCCTGATTTCCACTGTGTTCTTTGTCTTTTAGACTGAAACTTCAGAAGAAATTAAAACCCTTATTAGATGGTTGCTATTCAGAAGTCTCAGAATACCTCTGGAATGCTCCTTGTTTATTTTGTGACAGTCTTTTTGTGCTTCACATATTCAAGTGCCAGAGAAAGCTGGTGGGTTATCTACTGCTCTCTTGAGCACCTCACACAGTGTTATATTAAAGCTTAATCATCTATGATTTACAACAATATAGACAATAGGATTAAGGTTTTTACTCTCTTTGCTTCTGGTGAATCCAAAGACTCTCAGGAAAAAAAAAACCTCTTGTCATTTAGGGTTCGTATAGCTTCACATCTGTCTTCCATGTTTCAGCTTGCTTTATACTCCTGTGTACAGGCTGCAATCTATGTGTCCTGCCCACAGCGCAGAGTGGAACCATGTGCACAGACAATATCCCTGTCTTTTCTCCTGAAGGAGTATGTGATTAATGATCTCCAGCCTGCAGAGCTAAGATGTGTCCTTTGCTAGGATGTAGGAGGTTTTCCCCCAAGAAACCTTGATTATTGAGATGAATGGATAATTGACAACAAAGAGGAAACCCCCCCACAAAATGTTAAGGGAAGAAATGGTTTGAGTGTCTCTTATTCATCTTGCGATGCGGAAATGTCTCTTAGGATTCCTTTCATATCTACTTCTTCTTTTTTTTTTTTTTTTTTTTTTTTTTTTTTTTTTTTTTGGAAGAAGAAATGTAAGATGCCAGGATTAGTACCTGTCTGCATGCAATGTTGTCCTGCCTTGAGATCCCCAGGGAACCCTTCCAGCCCTCTGGCAGGGGTACACATCCAAGCCTGGAGCTCATTGCTGCAGTTGATGTACAGAGCAAACCAATCCTGCACACAACTAAGAATTTTCACATCTGTTCCTTGAACACTTTCAGCAGCTACAGCCTCAAACAAAGGCCACAATGAGTTTCATGAGAAAGCAGTGAGAAAATTATGTGTGTTCTGCATGACCATATTTAATGACAGAAAAATAGGACTGGAAGGGACCTCAAGAAGTTGTGTAGTCAGAATTGTTCCAATACAAGTCCTGTGTCTAGCATGCTTTCCAGTTTGTAAATTCTACAGGTGTATGTGTTTGTTACTTGTCAGTGCATATCCCAGCTTTTTAATATGGAAATTTGAAATGTGTGGCTTGAGTTTCATCTAATGCTTTAAGAATGGAGGAATAAAGGAGTAGAGATAACCTTTACAGAAGAAATTCCTTGTGTTTGTAGAAGGAACTGATCCATGATTAAGTTGGAAATACAATTTTCAACATATGTTGAAAGCTGATGCTATGCCAATGTTACAATTCTTTTTTTTTCCTCTTTCAACAACTTTAAAAAAAATAAAAAGATTTTTACAAGCCATTTGAACCATTATGTATGATATGTATGTTACCTCCTCAAATCCAGGAGCCATGTTTGATTCTAGACTGTGTGCTGTCATTTCCCTTGTGGATTTCTAAATGTGACCTGGATGATTCAGAAAGTTTGGTCTGTTTCATCAAGTTTGTCCTGAGGCATTTATGGATCAAATTGAGGTAGAAGGTGCTGATGTCTGAACTGAAAATTCTGTTTCATTGGGAAAGGGAGAGGCATTTAGAGAGAGACTAGAGTTGAGATGCCTCCCACAAACTAAGGTACTTCTGCCCAGAAACAATAAAAGCTAAGCTACAGGGATGTGTGGTGCTTCAGTCTTGCACAATTAACCTCACTGTAGCTCTTGCTTTCAAAAATAGTTTCTTGTGTTACTTGATATCCTGGAGCTGTCTGACATTTCCACCGGATTTCTTTTCCTTTCACTCACTTTGCAAGACACTGTTTAAATTGTGTCCTAACATAATTTTTTTTACCACCGTATCTGCAGAACAGGCTAAACACAGGGAGAGAAAGGAAATTTTGAAAAGACTTGAAGACACTGAAGTGTGTTTTGGTTTGTTTCTCTCCAGCCCCTCCTGCCTCCCCAGTCCTATAATTTTAAATTTTTTTTTAGGGAAACGTAGATTTTTTTTTTTTAAAGTTAGAATAATCAAAATGTTTCTTCTTAAAAAAAAAAAAATTCAAAAAAAAAAAATCAGTGTTTTATGTTAAAATTTAGGCTTTTTATTATGCTACTACACAAACTGGTGTTGTTGAACAAAGAATGATTTGACAGTTAATGACAGAACTTTTTACCTACTTTAAATTGCAACATAATCCAGTTTTTGTAAATGCTCTGATTTCAGCTAAGAAGCCAATTTTTGTAATTTCTCCACCAGTTTTGCTTCCATTAGCTATTGTTGAATAGGCATGAAGAAAACAAATTCCTTGTCAGGAGAGGAAATACTATTGTTAAGCAAAGACTTATGATGAATACCCACCACTCAAAGTACAAAATTAATTTCAGTGTAGTCTTTTATATTAAAAAAACTGTGATGCAGCTTAGCTCCTGCAAGAATAATTGCACAAAAACTCCTAGAAGGAATTTCAAAGAAAATAGACAACTTGAAAAAGATAACAGGCATGCAAGATAAGAACTTCCAAACCAGTAAACTAGAACCTGAGGTTTCTTATCAATCCTGCTATCTAGATAGTAAAAAAATCATATTTTGTCCAAAAAAAGACAAAGATACATCTCAATAGTATTGAAGAAAATTGTGTTTGTGGTCCTGGCACTGTCTGGTGTGTCAGGTTCTGTGTGGAAAAGTCTTGGGATTTTAGTGTCACTTTGGTTAATTTAGTTGCTGATGTGGATAACATAGTAGATGAGGTATTTGACATTGCATCACATATAGTTTGAGATAAAATGTTTTGTGATAGTTTAGGTGATTTTTAATTTTGTCTCCTGTCACTATTTCTGCTTTGGGACGTGGTGAGAGATTTATAGATGTTTGAGTTTCACATGAGTTAAAGTGATCAATTACCTTTAATGCTCTCTGGAAGACTAAATACTTTAATCCCTTCCTAAAATCCCTTTTATACTTCTTGTTTTTAGAGGTAAAATGAAGGGTACAGACTAAGAAACTCAGTCAAATCATGCAGTTAAAATAAAAAGTAAAATACTGATGACAATGCCTACCTCTACAGCTGAAAATAATAGAGGTTAGGGCATGATGTAACACACAGTCTATTATAGTAGCTGTTAGAAATTAGATCAGTTTGGAGTAGGTTGTAAATAGACAGGAAGTGGACCTGTTTTTAATCTAGTACTCAAAAGTGTGTTGCAAATTAAGAGAAACTTTTACCTTTGAAGTACACAATTAGGAAGGCCCTGGGGAATCCTATTAATACTGCAGAAAATCTTGCAATTGTGAAGTGCTTAGTGTGTGAAGGCACTCAGATTCAAGTCTCTAAATACCTTTGGATTACAGTAATTTGAAGTGACAATATGTTGCTCCCTGCATTTGCTATCACTGACACTCATACAAAGAAGCCCTCCTCCTTTCATTTATTAAAATAAAGCACTGTCCCAGAGCACACATTTCTTCATAAGCCTTACTGCTTTCAAAATATTTTTAAACAAATAATGAAGAGCATGGAGATGTCCTTTTCTGAAAGAAAAATAATAAATGTTATGCTTTTAGAAATAGAAGAAGAATAATAAATGTTACGCTGTTAGAAATAGAAGCAATAAGATTTTGTGTGGAACTAAGCAAAAAACAAAATAGCTCTGAGACTTCCTGAGAAACTGGGATTATTTTGTCATTCTGGGATTAGTTTGTGCTTAAAGAGCTCCCATGATACCTCATGGTATCACAGAGAAATGCCCCATTGTTTCCTAGTGGTAATATTTCTTGCAGAATTGTTTCCACATTTCACTGTGGTCTGCCCTTTGGTGCCTGTGGGATACATCAGGAGAGCAGGACATTGTGGGTTTGTCCTGTAGAAGAGACACCTGTGATCAACAGCAATTCACAGCTCCTATACAATTTCATGGAAATGTATGAGTGTGTTATATAAATGTTGAGGCAAGGCGTAAGTGAAAGCTTTCTATTACTCTGATGTTTCAGTACCTCTCCTGATGTTTCAGTACCTCTCCTGACTTTCAGAAGAGTTGTAAAAATTCAGTAATAGATTACTCCGTAGCAGTTATTCTGAGTTTGACCAACTCTGTGGCTTTTAAGGTGTTTCTCCATGGTTGCAGAGTGACTTTCACAGGAAAGACCTCGTTGATGATATCAGTCTCTGTATCTCACCAAAATAGAGATGGTGTTGGTGATAAGCTGTAGTTGTATGGCACGTATCTGGGAGGGAGAGAAAAACAGAGTGCTTGATCTGCATATAACAAAGTAAATGTGAAAGTGTACAGACTGGCAAAACAGAGTCAAGGACTCAGAATAAAATTCCCTACCAAGAAAATTGGATTTCTGTAGTAACTAGATGAAAACTTTCAGCATTCTGCCAATTGCCTTAGAAGACTGAAAGGTTTCTACATCATAATTTTTAAAAGAATCAGATATATTTAGAAGAGGAGAGGATTTCCTTAGCATTCCCAGCTCCTTGTAGCATTTTGAATCATTCAGTGCATCACAGAAAAACCAAGCTAGGAAGCTGGGTAGATATCCAAAGGCACTTTGGAGTTTCACTTTTGGCACTTTTATTCTAAATATTCTTTGATCCTTGTAAAGTCAGCACAGATTTTTAGAAATTGCTGGAGAAATATTTTTTAATTTCACTAATATTTCATAAAGGGGAACGTAGATATTTTTCTTTGTTGTTATTTTGACACCTTTTTGAGATTAGCACGTGGATACATCAGAGAACTGCTCTGTATAGTCCAGTGATCCTAATGGTCTTGTTCATTTTTATTACAGCAGTTTAGAGACTGCAAAACAAATAATAAAGCATATATCATGCAAGTAGATTAAAAAAACTAATGTAAATTTTTGTATAAATTGCTTTGAGAATCAGTCATTTGCCAGTAGAAATGGCTCTGTATAGTGGTTGCTAGCTTTTAAGAGGATTCACAAATAGTAAAGATTTCTTTAAGTTATTAACAAGACAAATCATTAAAAGGTCAGTATTAGCTGAACTAGTGAATTTAATAAAGTAAGACCTATTATGTTTTCCTAGAAAAATTATGAGATTGAAATTATATGGGGTAGTTGGCAAAAATGTCAGCTTTTTCTCTGTAAAAGAACTACTTCTCCATGTAGACAATACTGCTTATGCTGCCTGTTTCCAATATATAAATCATGCCTGGGTAACATGAGGCTTCAGAAAATCAGAGTTATTCATACTTGCCTTTTCTTTTTTGAAGTTTTTGTGTGAGATTGATAGATTGTTTCAGACTTATTTCCTGTGGAAAAGTTACATGTATTTTTACTTCAAGGATTTTAGGAGGCCATGCCAAACCTAGTGCTGCAAAAACCAGAATGCTTGTTACAAATCACAAATCATAACACAATGTTAAAGTGCTTGTCTCACTAATACTGAATGCAAAAATCACCAAGATGAATGGATATATACTTCTGAAACTTTCTGGAAGTCTGATGTGATCTAATCCCAGACAGAAACCAAGTCCCATGGTGCCATTTGCTCACACCCCCAGTGGGATGGGCAAGAGAATTGGAAAAGTAAAAGTGAGAAAACTCATGGGTTGGCTTGAAGACAATTTAATAAGTAAAGCAAAAGCTGTGCATGGAAACAAAGCCAAGCAAGGCATTCATTCACCACTTCCCATGGACACTAGGTTTCCCAGGAAAGCTGGGCTCCATCATGTGTAATGCTGACTTCTGAGGACAAATGCCATCACTCTAAGCATTTCCCCTTTCTCTTCCCCCAGCTTCATATGCTGAACCTGACACTACATGGTATGGAATATCCCTTTGGTCAGTGCAGGTCAGCTGTCCCTGCAGTGTCCTCTCCCAACTCTTTGTGCACCTCCAGCCTTCTTGCTGGCTGGGTGGGGTAAGGAGCAGAAAAGGCCTTGACTCTGTGCACTGCTCAGCAGTAATGAAAACATTGCTGTGTTATCCACACTGTTTCCAGCACAATCCAAAACACAGTCCCATACCAGCTTCTAGGAGGAAAATTAACTCTGCCGTTGTCACTGATTTTTTTTTCCTGATTTTCCACATGGAGAGCTCTTCATGTAGGCGAAGGGATGGCTGTCAGTGGCCTGAATTCAGAAAGATGGGAGTGGAGTAGAAGCCAAAAGAAGACCATGATTAACAAGTCATTAATGTTGTAGGACTGGCATAATTTAATAAATAGGACCTTAAAGTAAGCAGATGTACAGAAAAGTTCTGCTTTTGCCAATAGGATCCTCAGTACTTATGCCAGCCCTAGGGGCATTTTAAAATGCAATTGAATATATTTTCCTCACAGATGACTTAGAAGGAGAAAAAGCTGTGCCTGAAAAAACATAATTGGAGATTAAGATGTTAATAAATCTCTCATTTTGCATTGTTAATGCATTTATTGGAAGATAGTTATAGTTTTAATTATACAAAGAAAACAAATTACATTAATAATACAGTATAACTCAGTTTTGAACCTAAAAAATGGAAATAGCTTTTTCACCTTCAGAAAAGAAAAAAATCCTTCTTCAAAGACAGGAAATCAGTTGGGTTATGTCTAGAAATGGATTATGTCTGAAATGCTATTGGTATTGAAATTGCCATGTGCTATTATTCTCCAATGTAATTATAATTTACTTGATTGCATAATCTTACACATCATAATAATAACATTTGCAGAGGTAGATATGGTCTAATTGAAGTCCAGGCAGACTTAAGTTTTCTGATAATACTGTTAAAAATCTACAGTAAGTTGTAAAGGAAATACATTTTCAATTCTGCTGCATAGTTATAATCCCATTTTGATGTGTCCAGGGAGAGAGAATATTTGAGGCACATAATTTAAGGAATTATAAGACTGAATATTATGTGTCATGTACAGACAGGAGATATTCCAGTTATGAATGGACTATTATTGATAATTTTTCTTTCCAGAGTGTAGGAGAGAGACAGATTGCTAATAATGATTTCTCTTTGTACAAAAGAGCTAAGGTGCTGCTGTTCAAATTGCAGATATTTTGGGTGCTTGGGCTCATAAATGGCTGTTCAAGAAATAAAATTTCACTTCTGAACTTAGGGCTAGTCCAAGATCTTGTTTCCCAGCTTCTGTTGCTGGCAGGCCATAAATAAGTGGGTTTTCATTACTTTATGAGAGTGTGCTGGATGCAAACTGCCTCACACCTTTTGGCTGCCACTCGGCAGAACACACTGCAGTCTTCAGCTTCTCAGAAGCCAAGGCTCCTCAGCTTCCTGTGGCCTTGGAGACCTGTGCCGTGGAAAACTGTCACAGGAATCTAACCCTAAGTGCTTTACTTCAAATATGGCTAAAATTTGCCGATAGATTCAAAACATTGTGCAGGAGGGATAAACAGACCAACTCACAATACCACAGTAAATGCTGCTTAGGAAGCTGAGTTATAAAAGGTTTATGAAAATGTTGAGAATTAAAACTTTTTAAAAAATTATATGATGATAAAAATGCTTTAGAAACCTTTATTTAATTGTCAATGATTTTTTTCTTCATTCTTGTTTTTCTTTTTCCTTTAAAAATTTTTGTTTGACTGAAGTTACTATTTTTATTTGAAGATGCTGAGAAAGTGATGAAGATGTACAGATGGGCAAAAGTGGGGGAAAAAAACGTGTAACCCTACATCTGAATTTTAAAATGTCTCATTTTGGCCCCAAATTGAAAACTCAATTTCAATCCCAAAATGAATCATAAGAAGTCGTTTAAAGGAAAATAAGAAGTTTAAAGGAAAGATGCTAACAAATATTTTTTTAGCAGTAAAATGTCAAACTCACACTTGGTCACAGGATAGTTATAAACAACAAGCATTCTTATTTCAGCATCACTACTGAAGTGCAAAACTAGATAGTTTTGAACCATGTTTTTCCACCATTGTTGTCTACTTTATTTTCTCTATATTGGCCTCTACAAGAGCTTATCTATACATCTATTCAATATACACTCTCTTTGAGCCGTGTGCTAAGACCATTTTTGCTTTGGTGGTAACTGCCTTTCTCTCTCCTACTTTCACATTGTTTTACCCAACACAATCTTTGATAATGTCTATTGTGTTCCCAATCAACCACCTTTGCTCTGTCTTGGGTTTCCCTTTTCTAGGCAATGATTTGCTTCACCATTGTTTTGTCTTCATGCTTTTTGCTAGCAAATTACACAGAATCAAAGTTTAGGCTGGAGGAGCCTCTTCTGCAGATCTAGTCCAACCCAGGTCCGATCAGACCACGCTTCTCAGGGCCCCGTTTTCTAGTTTTGGGTATCTCCAAAAATGGAGATTGCATAACATATCTGGGAAACCTAATATGTGCTTCAGCCTGTGACCATTGCCCGTTATCCTGCCACCATTCTTATCAAGAAGGATCTGTCTCCATCTCCTCTGTGTCCTCGTGAGTGCTGAGCAGAGGGGAAGAACCACTCTACCTTGATCAGTGGGCTGCACTCTTGCTGGTCAGAACTACTGATGCTCCTGTACTTACATGTCTGTTCAAGAATTTCTGCTAGTACTAGAGGCAGGTAAAGGTAGAATTAAAGCTATAGTCAGTTTTTGGCTTTGGCCTGTTCTGCTTTGCTTCATTTGTGGCTTCTCATGGAGAAGTCAGTAGCTGCTCTTGCTAGGACTACACTGACACCTGCAGTTATTGACTGCAACAGAAGAAGCAGGTGTTCAAGCATTAGCCAACCTCAGTTTTGTCCCCTCAAAGAATTATTTCAAGAAAACCTCTTCTGTGGTTTATCATGATGTGCAAACATGAGGAATTTTGTGCTGTTGCATTTCACAGAACAGCTTGGTAAAGAGAAAAAAAAATTAAACCTACAGTAATCCACAAAGTTAATTTTAGACTCTCATCTTTTTTTTTTTTTTTTTAATACTTTAAAAATCATCTTAACTGTAGCTCTGGCTGCAGGAGATAAGGAATAGTTCCAAGACAATCTTCTTTCTTCCTTTCAACATACACATCTATACCTGTGAGAAAGGGCTTTGCCTGGCAAGATGAAACTTAATAACTTAAAATATCTTGCTTACATTGCATATTTCCCTGAATGGTTTGATGGAATTGGCAAGGAAGGAATGGACTTAAGGGCAGTATATAGATGTTTACTACTCTGTCCAGTATGGTCTGTAAAATTAAAATATGTCTTTAAGGAAGCACATTCCAATGTTGAAAAAGGCAAGCAAAAATCTTTCTTAGGTAATTTTCTGCTAGTATTTTGATGTCTGCATTCACTGTATGTATAGTTAATGTAATTTTTTGAAACTATTAACACTCAGTTTTTTTCAAAGAGATTAATGGAAGTGAAACTTGCTATTTCAAAAGTCTTGAAGGCAAACCTTTGACCACAAAATATTCAAATACTGGAAAATGGCAAGGGAAAATTCAACAAGACTGATCTTCTTTTCTGTTTGTTGTTCAAGAACTACTTCTCTTGGATTCCATGATCACATTCTTGAACTTTTTAGTGCCCAGTGTTGAGGACAGTCCAGGTGACACAGAGATTTGCTTCAGTGAGGCCTCTGGTAAACTAAATGTGTATTTCATACACATTTGTTGTGCATGAATATTGTTGTCATGAGTGAATGTCATAAATCTAAGCAGCAGAGTTTTTCAGAACAGTCCTTACTTTAAAGGAAAGCAGGATTATTTAATTGTTTTAGTAGTCTGAGTACATGTCAGGCTGCTTATATTCTCTAACCTTCTCCTCACTGTTTTCATAGATGACCAGCAGGAGATCCTGTAGCCACCAGTTCACACTGCAATGGTTGAGGCAAAATATTTTATCTATAGGCTGCATGAACCTTACCAGCATATATTCTTAGATGCTTTTATTTTGTTTAGCAATTAAAAGCACATAAACTTAATGGAATTTGCAGAATATAGCAGCCTGTTTACATTTGCTGTGTCTTGTAAGATGCAATGTGTATTCCTGACTAAGCTTTCATCTTTCTTGCTTGTCCTATCCCCGAGTGTTTGTGTTTTCCATATGTATTTAGAAGCTATATTTAATATATGATTTTTTCAAATAAAGAATACTGAAATGTTACAAAACGCTGTTAGCTTCTAAGTGAGAATGTGACATAGAATGTTGATAGACACACTGTATAGGGGATTATATCTGTGACCACAATATCCATAGTTTTGTTTTAAATGTACTCATCAAGTCTTATTACTATAGCTTGACAATAAGCTGCTAAGGAAATATTCCTGAACTTTTTCTGAGAATGACTTCTCCTTTGAGAGACCAGCTGAATCAAGTACAGATTGTATTATTGGGATGTATATCACACTGAGAAGGGCTGCCCAATTTAAATAAAACATTGACCATTGCTGCAGTGGTCTTATTATCAGGATAATAAACTGAGATAGGTATAAATCTAGAGCTGTGAAAATGAATTACTCATTGAGTACACTACTTTATGTTATTGAAAATAAGAGACTGCTCTAAAGAGTCTTAGTCAAATGAACAAAGCATTTGTTTCTAGATTTCACTTACTCAGTAAATAACTCTCTCTTAAGCTAACACTCTTCCCTGACAGTGATGGGGCTTCTAATTGAGTATTTAAGTGAAAACTCATAATCTCAACTCCTGGTATAAAATGACACTGTGTGATGCTCTATCATAATAGTAGAACTGAGCTGTGGATAGGTTGTGTGTCTCTTGAAAATGTGGTTAGGAACAAGAATGGATGAAAATTGTTTCTGCATGTTGAGAAAACAAGCTGGGAGCTCTTGAAAATTGCAATTTCAGGTACGATATAGACTTAGTGTTTTAGTTTTGTTATAGACATTCCATGATTTAAGATTTCTCTTTTGCAGGAATAGTAGTCTAGCTGAAGATAGTTTATTGATTTACCCTAAAATGAAGGAAGACCCAGTAGAAAATGGAAAATGGGTTAGCTGGGCTAGCAGATGTTTCTTAAGCCTATATTTCTTCGAAACCTTTTAATGGCATATCCAAACCTTTATCTTGTTTTGGTTTGGCTCTTATATGTTGTATTGTTTTTTATGGCTGGGTTTAGGTAGATGGAGGCTGCAGCTGTGGCTTCTGTGAGAAGTTGCCAGAAGCTTCCTCCATGTCCAGCAGAGCCAATGTCAGCCAGCTCTAGGACAGACCCACTGCTGGCCAATGCTGAGCCAATCAGGAACTGAAAGTAACTCCTCTGTGATAACAGATTCAAGAAGGAAAAGAAAGTTATTGCACAGATGTAATTGCTGCCAGAGAAGAGTGAGGTGACAAAATGTGAGAGAAAAAATTCTGCAGTTACCAAAGTCAGTGTAGAAGGAGGGCCAGGAGATGCTTCAGGCACCAGAGCTGAGACTCCTCTGCAGCCTGTGGTACAGATCAGGGTGAAGCAGCTGTGCCCCTGCAGCCTCTGCAAGACCATGGGGAGGCAGAAATCCACCAGCAGCCCAGGAGAAGGCCAGTCTGTTATCACAGAGGCCTTACCACCATCTATAATTGGCCCGGCCTTGGTCAGTGACATGTCTGTCTTTGGAGCTGCCAGGGATTGGTTCTGCTGGGCATGGAGGAAGCTTCTGGCAGCTTCTCATAGAAGGCAGCCCTGTAGCTCCTTTGCTACCAAAGTTTGGCCATGCAAACCCAATACAGACTTGATTGGACCATTTTTAAAATAGAAAACAGAAGGTATTGAATTTCTAAAGAAAACACTGCCTCTGATCCCACAGAAAATGGTCTCACTATCATTGAGATCTAATTATAAATCAGTTTGAATCTAAGCCAAATATTTTGGATAGTTTTACATGGTGTTTTTTTCTTAGTGTATCTAGCCTGTGTGTAATGAATTTTGGAATGTTTATAGTATCCTCTAAATGAATTACTGTCTCGAAATGGAAACGCTTGAAGTTTTGGGGTTCTCATCCTCCTTTTTCCTTCCTTCCTTCCTCTTGCCTTAACCTTAGCTGAGGGAATTATTTTAGAATAATTCTGTGTATAAAAGCATCTAATATGTCATTACTTTTAGTGTGCCTTATCTGATTAATATAGGTCTGTACTCCGTTTCTTAGAATTTCTCACTTTTTCTGGGGAAAATGAATTGTCTAACTTGTAGAAAGAATTTGTTGATAGTGGGTCTTGTATGTATTCAGCCAGCAGAACTGAAAGGAATTTAAAATACGCTAACAAGAGTATTTTAAAATTAGAATTTCTAAACCACAAACCTTGTTTACTGATCAGGCTTTTTGTCAGGGCAGTAGCTTGATTAAAACAATAAAAACAATGTCTGGTATGCACTGTTTTATATATTAGCATCTGATTTAACTATGCTTAAAAATTAACTTTGCCTTGAGTCTTATTTCAGGGTTGTTGGTGTCAAAAGCACTTTCTTTGCTACAATTTAGGGCTGCAAACTGAATTCCTACTGTGTTATCTGTCAGATGCTAATTGGCTAAAAATATGAGCCTCTCTTTTTTTTTCTCCATGTGAATTCTCATTAATAACAATATAAAGGTATAAAATAGTTTGCTAAAATATGGCTGGGTTTTAGTATATAGACTACACTTTTTAAAAGTATTAAACATTTTTATTTATTCTTTTAAATGTCAAAGAAGAGAAGGAATTTTCCACTAAACTTCTTGAGCTCTCTTGATAAGGCTAGACTTGCATGCAAAAAGTGCTACGTGCAAGACAAACTGAATTATCTAAAGAACTACAAATGCAGTGTATGCCAGGTTTTTCTTAGTCTGGTGCGTGAGGTTTTTCAGCCTTTGGAAAGGTGAGTAGCCAGGTCGACAGGATGCCCAGTGTATAGGAGAGAAGTGTCAGTAAATAAACTGCAGTGCTCCTGTGAAGTGGTGGCATGTGAGTGAAGGGAGGTTACTCTGGGTCTAAGGTGCTCTGGCAAGATAGCAAGAGCCTATGTCTTGCTTTTGAAAAAGAAAGCAGGGACATAAATGACTGACTACTGAATGTCAGAGCTGTGAATATTAATGTGATATTATGGGCGTTTTCAGAAGATACTTGGAGGAAACGTTACATTTTGTGTTCTGCATTGCATTAAATAAAAATTTTGTATGAAATATTAGTTGTGCTTAAAATACTCTAATATTTATCTAAATGTCATAATGGTACACTGAGTAGGAAAAAGTAATAGAATATTTATAATATAATAATTATATTCTTCTTTCAAGTACAATAACTTCTTTGACATCTTGCATAAACAGATGAGATTAAAATCATGGTTTTCATCAGAAAGCATGCTTTCCTTTTTTTTGGCATATTTTCCCTAAAAATATTCTTACTGCAGATAATATTTCAAAGTAAAAGGCATTTTCTTATAATTTTTATTGTAACTGTTATTTTAGTGCTAACTTGCACGTTTACTTTCCTTGAGTGTAAACATATAATGTTAGATTTCCACTTAAGTCTTGGGTTTCATAAAGGAAACAAATGTTAATGTGATGTTTTTATGCCAATAGTAATCAAATAAAACATATTAATGTCATTTTTCCTGCTTGTACCATTCCTGGCATGTACACAAAAGCTCTATAAAATTAATTTATGCATGTTAGATATGTATATTTCAGTGCTTGAGAGTATTTCCTACTACTACCATTGCATACAAATACACACACATGCATAAACACAGAAATGCCCTTTGTAATAGTTTTGGGTTTTTAAAGTGTCTAACTTTGGAGAAAAACTTCATCAGCATTTCTTTGTGCTGGATTGTAGAACCATTAAAGGAATCACTTTTTTTTTTTCTTTTTTTTTTTTTTCTTCTTTTTTTTCCTGATAAACCACTACCATCTAGCAATCCTTTACATGAATGAAGAGCTCATTAATGGGGTCAGACTAAAAATGTTTATGATGGCTTTAATGTAGATCTCATATTTTCACTGTACCTGAATAAGGAAGTGAAAACAAATTGCAAAGAAAAAATAGAGGACTACTAAGTCAAGTATTTGTTTTAGAGAGGCAGCATAATCTTAAGTGATTTCAGAAATCTGTGTAAAGGACTGTGATGCTGCATGGTAACAGAGTCTTAGAACACTCTTGGGTGTTCCTGGTTTATGTACCTCACTGCAGCTCTTAGCTGCTCTTTGCTGAAACTTCTCTGCTCACTTAGTATTTTACAAAGTGACTGAGCTGTGTTTGCACAGGGAAGGGAAAGGTTTCTGTTTCTGCCCAGCATCATTGATGTGCACAGCCAGTAATTTCTTCTAGGATGGGTGTGGCAGGTGACTTCTGTAACCATAGTTTGGGGCTCTCTAGGCTTATCCTATGACATATAAAGCATCAGGGAGAAGTTTAGTGCATGCAAATGTAGTCAGCTGAAGGTAAGACTGGCAACTTTATTTAGCTCATACCCTTTATCATGCATACATTAGAGGAGAGTAACCACTTGGTCTAGCTGCTTTATATAACCATCAAAACCATCACAGTATCTGGTATTGCTCTGCCCATGCTACATAGCAGTGAGTGTGGTTCCCAGGAACCATTGCTCACAGCCTGCAAACAGAGATGAAACCAAAAAAACCCAACCATAAAGCAATAAATTCCTAATTATCCACATGTTTTAATGAAATATTAACACATTAATTCTCCTGCATAGTGCTTAATGTTACTGAATGAGTTACTGTAACTGAATGAGTAAATTAAAGATGTTAAAACCTATGAAGTGCAAGGCATCACTGTTAGATGGCATAAGTGCAAATCAGAGCAAAAAGTAATTAATATCTTTTTGTGGCCTCCTCTTGGCACGTATCCTGAACAATTGATGTGCAGTTGATGATACACGTTGATTGCACTCACAGATGGAAAATGAAAACATCAATGTGCAAACTCTTGGATTAGTCATTCTGCAGGAAATAATATCAAGGGAATAACAAATATGTCACATCCATGATCTTTCTAACATGATCTAGACTTCCACCTCATTTGGGGGTGCCTAATGATCCTTTGCATCTGTGGATGTATATGAAACAAGTGACTTGATTAAAAAGACTTCATTTCACTTTTTAAACAGCAGAGCAGCAATATTCACAAAGGAAGGTATTTATAGCTTTTTTTTTTCCCTTTTAGAAGACATGCAAGCTGGTTTTATTTTTCTTGTTTAAATCAGTTTTCAAAGAACATATGTTAAAATGCCAGCTACTTCTCAGACAAAATCCTAAACTATGTAGCAATTTCTCCCAGGTTTATGTTTGATTCATTAGCAATTTATAGTGTAGTGTCCACCCTGTATCTGGAATGTGGCTACTTTCCTGAGCTATTACTTTCATTTTCGGCAAGACAATGAGAAGCATTCCAGAAACAATCTGCATTTTATCCCTACTTTTTTGGATTGTAAATGGATTCTTTCCTGTGATCTTATTAATTTTAGCAAATTGCCTAAATTTTGATCCTTGTTTTATTCCCAGAATGCTCTTTCCATAGTCACAGGGGTTCTTGCATGCAAAGTTAATTGTAATACACGTTGTTTGTGTAAGGGTTAGCAGAAATGTTCATTCTCTTTGTTCCAGTATCTCTGCTACAGAGAAAGTGACACATTCCTTATTAAAATGAAAAATAAATCTAGGAAATGGTGATGCAATAAAAGCATCATTATGACCAGGGAAGAAAAAGGATATTAGACTTCTAATGCATATAGTTTTGATATTAAATTCTTCATGATTTATGAATGATTGTTACAACCTTTACTATATACAGTACTATTGTAAATTCCTATAGAGCATAAGGATAGCTGTACTGAATTAGAATGCAACTTTAACATTTCTTCTTATTTTCTGTAGGTCTAAACTAAGCTGATTTGCTTCTTTGTGTAAAATTAGTGTTATGAATTTTACTCTTAAATGATTCTAGTATTTTAGAGTACAGATTTATCAACATGGTTTTCCCCCATGTTAAATACTGATAAATTTTATGAAAGCTTTTACTTGGTTTTTCTTACTGCAATGCCAAAACCTCTTTACCATCCAAATGGAACGTGGATCTTCTTTGCATGCTGTGGTGCATTATTTACGAGTTTTTTAATGAACTTTCGTTGTCTTTGCAAAGATGATAGAGTTTTATATTGATAAAAGCAATCGAAAGTTTTAGAGAATGAATAGTGAGAACTCTAGTTGTTGCTAGTTCTAAAGCTGACAGAGGACTTATTTGGGAATAAGTTCTGGGCAGAATGTAAGGTGGCAAAAATCTCCCCAGTAATGTGTGCATTAATGCTTTTGTAGAGGAAAGTAGTCAGTCAGTAATGTGGGAGTAGAGAGGACGAAGAGAGGAGGGTAAAGGTCTCGGGGTTAGGCTGGCTGACCCTACCAACTGGTGGTAAAGATGTTGAAACTCACAGGTTGTGCAAGTGAAACCTGTTTTGTGAATGTCTGTGTTCACACATTAAATCCTCAAAGATGGGAAGCCTTTGCCTTTTCTCAGAGGAAAAAGAAGGAAGGAGGAAAGCAGAGGAGGAGGAAAGTTTTTTAAGGTTTTATGTTTGTTTTTCTTTTATTGGAATGAAATACAGGATATGAGTGGCTGGAAACAACTCAGGCTGGTGAGATGTCTGGTCTTACATGAAATTATGCTTTCACAAGTGGTTAAAACTCTTCATATTCAGACATTTAACTTGACCTAAATAAACTAATGGAAAGAGGTGCTTCTATTAGGCTTGAAGTACTTACTGGAGGCAGACAGATTCTGGCCAGGTGTAATTGTGTTATAATTCTAAGAGTAAAACATGAGTTTGTCTTCTTCCCACAGTAGCCAAAAATTTTGGGACTCACAGTATTTGGAATTAGATGGTCCCCAACTGAAATAATGAATTCAGTGTAAAGGTTGGGAGCCAGGTATGGAAAGGGAAATATGTGGTTATTCAGAAAAAATGTGTAGTGGAAAAGCTCAGAGTCATATTGTTAGAACTGTGAGACCTTGCATTAGCACAGCTTTGTAAACCTAACTGTCGCCTGAATACAGCACCAAGCCTCTATACCTGAAGGTCAGAAATAAATATGGAGTAGAAGGTTCATTATTATTCTCTTTTATGCTGCATTATTTTCAAAGAGCTGCTGCAAACAAAGGAGTTATTAAGGCTTCCCGAGAAATGGTGTAAGTATTTATGGTTATTTTAGTCTCCCATAGTGTGCTAGAGACTTCCGCTTAAGAAAAGGAATTCTACCTATGGTTACTTGATTTTAAAATGAGACGGACTTCATTCTGTGAATCTTATTTCCTTAGCCCAGCCTTTTGTTTTGTTTAGGACTGTGATTTAAAATACTCTGGACAGCAAACAGGGCCCATTTATTATTGTCAAATTTATTATTGAAGGGAAAACATGGGAGAGAGATTTTTGAAACTCTTTGCAAGGCTAAAGATTACCAAAGCAAGCACTTTTATTACAAAATTGATGAGACAGGACTACTAACATTTTCCTTTTTGATATGGTCAGCACTAGGAGAAGAAAACCATCCATTTTAGTGAAGTAATTTCCTGAAGTGTACAGTTTATTGAACTCAAAACATGTAACATCACTAGCTGGCCTTTCTGTTAGTGTCTTGAGGAAACCTTCAGGGCATATGAGATGTTGCTATTCTGCTTTACACATTGAAGATTGTCTTGTGCTAATCTGTGGAGTTATAGCCTGGAAAGCTGAAAAGGTGGACTCAAAAGGGAAGGCATGCTTATCTTTTTGGCCTGCTGTGCAGGGCTGTTGAACACCTGTGGTATGTTTGCATAGGAAGCACCTTCAACAGAAGAACCAAGAAGTGTTTGAGTCCAGGTTCCCCATTAAAACAAGATTTAGAGTAATTTTTGGTTTAAATCCAGAAGAATATAAGAGGAGTTTGAATCTTGGTATCCTACCTACTTCAGAAAAAATTCTGTCCATGTGTATAGAGAACAAAAGTATGACAAGGATAGGATTTGTTACAGTTCCTCCATTTTTTTACAAAAATACTGTTATTTACTTAATGTAGACACAATATAGTTTCTGCGTGTCAGGCCTGAGATGTATCTGGAGAAGAAAGAGTTATCCTACAAATGTATGTATTTTGATTTGAGGGGTTTGTTTGTTTGCTTTTTGGTTGGTTGGTTGGTTTTTCTAAGAGTTCTGAATTTCATCAGTTCTGGTGGACACTTAAACAGCAAGTCATTCATCATTCTGTTTCGTGACTCTTATTAATAGTACCTAAACTCCTCTCTGCAATGAGAAGATCACATGCTTTCCTTTTGCTTCTGAATATCGCTGAATAGTGAAGAATCGAAACATTAGGCCTTGTATTGGCCTGAGCCAATAGCTACATTGGCCTCCAAGTGACTTTGGTCTTGAAACTGGTGATCAGATCATTCAGGGAAGCACAACATGAAGATATAAGAAAGCGCATGAAAGAGATGGTGCTGCTTGATTGACTCTGGAAGATGTCCACGAAGATAATCAGGGGCCTGGAGCAACTCCTGTATGAGGACAGGCTGGGAAAGTCAGGGTTGTTCAGCCTGGAAAAGAGCAGGCTGCAGGGAGATCTTAGAGCAGCCTTCCAGTACCTAAAGAGGGCCTGCCAGAGAGCTGGAGGTGACTTCTTGCAAAGGCTTGCTGTGACAGAACAAGGGAGAATGGTTGTAAACTGAAAGAGAATAGGTTTAGGTTAGATAACAGGAAGAAATTCTTTACTCTGGGGGTAGTGAGGCACTGAAATCATCAGTTATGGATGTTGCATCCTTAGAAGTGCTCAAGGTCATGTTGGATAGGGCTTTGAACAGCGTGATCTACTGGCAGGTGTCCCTGTCCATGGCAGGAGGATTGGAACTAGATTGTCTTTAAGGTCACTTCTATCACACCCTGTTCTATAATACAGAACTGGAAAGTAAAATTGTTAAGTTGTATATCCTGACCTGTGCCTTTGTTGGCACCAGTGAAGTCAAAGACTCTGCAATTAAGGTTGTGGTGAAGGCAAAGTAACACATGAAGACTCCAAGTGACACACCATAGGAGAGGAGTTTGTCTCATCTTGAGGTCAGGCTCAGCATAATGCTGAAAGTGAAATAATAAAAAAATTACTTGCTTTCTTTTCGTAGTTCCCCTCATACCTTCCCCAAGAAAATGTAAATTTGCAGCTAATAATGATGTCATTAAAAACCATCGAGAATAATCTTTTATGAGAACAAAAGATTTTATATTACAGTATTGCCATCCTCCCTCCTGGCCTTTTTTTCAGACTTGAAATACTGTCTTTTGGACTATACCATGCTGTTTTACAAGTAAGCATGCACTGCCTGTTAAGTACAGGGTTCCTGAGCAATTTGTTCTCACCAAATTTGTCCATTGTTTTGCACAACATTTGAATTCCGTGCCTATCTGTGAATTTGTATTAATTTTGTTTAATTGCACTTGGGAGGCTAGTAAAGCCAAATAGTAATTAAGAAATTTTATTCAAAAGAGGAAGGTTCAGAGTTACAAAGAGGTAGAAGGAAGAAAAATGTAAGTGGAAGACATCTCATTTCACAGTCAGTGGTCTATTAAACTTTGCAGTGCAAGCAGAAGTGTTCCCAAAATAATAACTCTGCTCATGTCATTGCACAGTATGTCTTCTACACATACCAGCCTTAGATTACTTTGATATTTGCCCAACAAGACTTCCAATATCTCTTCAATAATATCTGAATTATTTAATGGTTCAATTTCTTTTTTTTTCTTTTAGAGAGTGAGAACTTAAGAATGTGTTGGCGGTGTGACCCTGACCACTAACATATAAATAATGTAAGCTGCTGTATGCTTTGAGGGAGATGATTGGCTCTGTAAAGATATTTGGACAAATGTGTTCGCTGTTTAATCCTCATCCACACAAAAACTAATCATATTAGAAACAGCCAATGAAAGATAGACTAATAAATCTTTGCAAGAACTATTGAGACCTACAATATTTGTATTGAAAAAGTAGTGAATAAAGGATACATATTAGTGAGCAAAATATTGATTGATAAGTCTGTCATTTCTAAGGTCTGAAAAACTCTGGGTCCTAGACTTATTGATGCAGAGATGACGGTCATTTGTATTTTAGTAACAAAGAATAGTATGACAAATACAAAGGCAGTAGGTGATAACTCATGAGACAGGGGGATTCAGGTAGCAACTGTGAAAAAATGCTTCATTTACAGAATAAAATTTCATTTGTTTTAAATAGAGGTAGTATACCTGAAGCTGGATACTTTTGTCTGAATGGTGTTCCCCTTCTAAATTACTAGGGGAAACAATGTCGGGGTCTTGAGCCACAGCATATTTTAATGACCTAATTGTGAGCAAAGTGTAGGGCACTTCTTATGGGACATTTCTACTTAGGGAAAATGGATTTTATATTCTGGATCCCTTAATTAATGATTCAAAATTCCGAAAAATACCTATAATTGGTTTATCTGTTCATTGACTCAGAAGTGGCATGACCTAGATATATAAAAGTCAGGCCATTGCCCTGCATTTTCAGATCTCAAATGATCTGATTCGTGACCTTGTCTTGCTTTGGCTTCCTTTTTGATTTGACCTTCTTTCTTCTTTATTAAGGGATCATTCTCCCGTGCAGTTCCTGTCCTCTGTTCTCATTGATAGTTTCTGTCTACACTATTCTTTAAAGGCAGCTAAATCCACTATTCAGGTGAAACATTGTCTATGGTAAACTCCTCCAAAAGCCATCTCAGGTTTGGTTGAAGGATCCATTCTCATATATTCTTTGGGTTACATTACTAGATCTTCCAGGGTATGTTCATTGGCAGTCTCTGGATTGCACACAAGAAACTGACCTCTGTGGGCTCACACAGAAGACAAGAAAATTTAGAACTAAATTAGCAAAACCTCAGGGGCACGGGCACTCAAGTCACTAACACACATGATGCACACCCAACTGTAGTGCTCACTGTAGGGTCTTGTGCTACAAATGCATTATAAACAGTGAAAACGAGGCATTTGAAGTGTCAGGGGCTTTGATGTATACACTGAATGTACTTATTTATTTTGTTTGTGGTCCTGCCTTGTAAATTCAATGAAAAATGAGTTTTCAAAATTAATTAGGCTTAGAGTTCACTTTGGACATTCATGCACAACCGATACTCTTGGGATGACCAACTGGAATTCCTGCTGAGACATCATGGTCCTTTTCTGTAGCAAGAGAGAATTCTAATTCAAAACACTGAGTGTCTACATGTTAAACAGATGTAATATGAAGTTCACTGTATGCTCTCATCTGTCTTGTATTACCTCAGAACTTAATTTAATGAGGAGATCAAAGACTTTTAGATAAAAAGTCTTAATGTGCAGTCCTAAGCTGCTGCACTGTATTTCACAAAGTGCCAGTGAAGACAAAAACACTTTTGTCACAGAAGACAAGTAGCCCACTGTGTGTGTTTGCTACTGTTTTTTTTTTTTTTTTAGAAAACAAACTATGAATAACTCTTTGACATTATTACATGAAGCCTGGTTTAATGTGATACCTGAAGTATTGGAAAATCTGGAATTAATGGGCAGAACTTTGGTGTTTACTTGAATTGGTGGCTGTTTAGGACAAAGAGCAGCAAGACTTTCTCTGAGGTCCTGGATGCTCATGTTCATTTCTTCCTAAGATTGCTGATACGGCATCTGGTACCTTGTTCAGTTAATTGGCGGCTCATATGCTTGCTGACAAAAGAGAAGGCTGAGGAGACCACCTCCTGCTCCTCAGTCTCTCTGTGAGATTCACCTTCCTTGAGGGCATTCTTCCATATCACTGGTCACCTTGTCTCTCATGGCTCTAAAAAAAGTCAAGACAGCAGCTGAGGACAGACTTGTATTTATTACATGAATATGATTAAAAATTTTAACAAGAAATTCTATCAATTATTATCTCTGTTTATTCTCTGAGACCTGGTCTTGTTCTGAGGACCTGAGAATCCCCTCAAATGTGCTGAGTGGTGTGTTGGCAGCGTTTATATCCAATACATTTAAGTTGCCGGAAGGCTTCATGCTTCTTGAACGCAGTGACGTGTTGTATTTTTCTTGCCAGCTCAGAGGTGTCATCTGAAATCTTCTACGACATCTGGATGTGGCTGGTAAACATGACATAGGACCTGTAGGAGAGTTGTTGACTTCAGGAAGTGACAGGAGAGTTTGTCTAAGGTATCTGGATGCATTTCAGATGGCATTTCATGCCTGTGTATGGTAAATTACTTGAGCCTTAATTGTCTTGTGATTCACAAGGATCCTGAGGTTTATGAAGATTAGGAAAATGTCTGTGATGGCCAGATATAATATCAAACAAGTATCTAAAAGCCCAACAATCTTGCAAAGAATGTATCTTGTGCTCATAGGACTGCTTTAGTTAAATTATATTTTCTATACAGGAGAGGGTTTGACAACATCCACTTAATTAGTCATGTATCTTACTTTTGTCTATACTGATTGTTAAATAAAGATAGTACGTATCAAGAATCTCAGTCTGTGATGTCGGCACCTAACGTGGGTTTGTTATTCAGATAAAATTGGTCTTATATTGAAGTTTGTATTTATTTTGTATCTACAGTCACAGATTTATTTAATAGTAAATTCTGCTGATAATTATAGCAATATCTGTCACAATCTACATACGTTTTGTTTTCAATCCAATTGATATTTTAAATATGATTTAGGTATTGCATACTTAGTGTTCTAAGCTGAATTTATCAAGATAAGAAACAGAACATGGTTTTGCTTTGTAGTTTTCTGTGTTTTGAATTTGCAAACGGGCAAAGCTTTCAAATCTTAATAAATTAGTCTTTGACTCTTATTCTCTTTTTCTCAAGAAAAAATATTATTTTCTCAAATTCCCATTATAATCCCATTAACTGACATTTACTAAAACTACTTTAGCAAAATCTTTAAAACACTGAAGATTTCAAATGAGTAATAAGGCATGAGAATGTAAAAATAACTGACCTGATTTACTTGCGTGACAAAAACTAATTTCACGGTGATACTGGCTTTTAATCAGAGGAATATGCTCAAAGTGATTTGGTTTGGCCTTTGTATTAAAAGTAATAGTGGAATATTGAATAGGTAATTTTAGTATACCTTTCAGAATTTTTAGTTAACATGCACTCATTTTAACGTCCAAAAAGAATTGTGCTGAGTATTTATTTATACACAGGGAAGTAGCATTAAAAAAAATGTATTAGTATGGGATCAGTGACCACCATAATGGCTAACAAAGTCTGTTTTGATCTTCAATCACTTGTTAATGTTGTAAAAAAAAAAAAGTTAAAATTATTTCAGACCTCTGTTCATCCTTCCTAAATACAAATTGACACAAAAAAGTATTTTTCCAGTTTTTTTTTTTTTATTTTATTTTGTCAGGTGAAACAATAGAGAGCAAGCATTATGGTATATTTGACAACTGAGTGGATAAAATTATTTAAGACTGTTCTTTTGCTTTTTGTTTCACTCATTATCATCTCTTGATCATTTTTAAAAAATCCATTCCAAATATTGAAGATTTTTCTTGTATTTGTGTCACAATACTGGGAATATAACTCATTGAGCCATGTAGAAGAAACATATTCTTAAACAAGACAGAATGAGTATAGTATTTCATTTATTTGAATAAATTCATTACCTCTTCTGAGATGTATGTATAAGGAGAATTTCATGTCTGGAGGTTGATGTTCCTCTGTAACAAAAACTTCAAACACTATTTTTCACAATGGAAGCAAAACTCCTGCTGTGGTAAAGGTCCACGATGTCCACCTGATCCTGGACTAATTAAACATATACATTTAGTAACTTAAATGTGCGATTAATTTTCCACTTTATATTCAGGATATGGGCAGGCAAGATTCCACTGGATAGCAAGGTACTCAAAGTATGCATAATGCCTTCCTTGTTCTTTGGCTTTGTTTATACGTTTTTAAATTTTAGTTCTGCTTTAGGTAATTATTAAATAAAGTTAAAGCTTAAAAAAAGATAATGAGAAAGTGATGTTGCCAATGTTTTATTCTTCTTGCACAAAAGAAAAAAAACTTTTGACAAGTTAGAATAAAATGCAGAGGTCCCTAAAAACTTTTAAATTTCCTTTATTAAATCATCCATCCTTTGAATTCAATGACTGGTTTTCGCAATGATCTGTGTAATGTGTGAATGAAGACTAGGTTTTGAACCCCTGCATGCTTGAAGTTCATTGTGATGCATGCTAATGGTTCTTTAGCAGCCTCAAAAGCCATGCTGATCTTACTGTTGTTATTGAGGATTTATAACATAGCTGATCAATACTGTATCTAGCCAGATTTTGTTTATAAACATATGTGGCTATTATTTTGCAAATTTATTTTCTTCATTAGGCTGTGGACAAGTTGATCTCTTTATGGTAATCTCAATTATGTGGTCAGATGAAGTCTTAAATCCAGCATGGGAAAAGCACAAGAGTGCATTTGCACAGCCTGTAGCTGGTGATTTTGTTGTCGAGCACCAGAGGTGGGCAAATGGTACTGAAGAAGCTGCTGCAGAAGCAAGAAAAGGCTGTGAGGGGGTCTGTGGTAAACCTCAGAGTCACGCTACTGTCCTGCAGCATTTTCTTCTCAAGCTGGCACTCACTTTTTCACTCCACAGAAAAAGACAACAGCCTGGATTTAAGCATCCCTTGGGCTGGACAGGTTTATAGACGACTACCAAAGATCATCCTGTGCACATCTGTATGCAGAAGCCACTGTGACAGGAGGGAGAAGTACCGCTGCTGGGCTGCAGTGGTACTTCAGTCACAGCCACTGCCCTGTGAATACAGATTTGTTCCTCTATAAAATTATTACTCTATTAAATTGTTTAAAATGGACTAAGGAGTTCTCTGAGAGATCAGCAGCTGTGTATTAAATGTCCTTGGAAGGACAAATATTACATTTAGGCCTTTTTCTACAGGTAGTTAATATATAATATTTTTAATACAGAAGTTGTCCGTAAACATCTACATTCTTTCATGTCATGCCTGCAGTACCTCAAGTTAACATCTGATTTAATTTAGTAATTTGAAAGTTCATTTTAGCAACAGTGTATTGATGAAATTCACTGGCAAATGATTGAGAAATATCACTGGAGCTATTCCAGTCATTGTTCTTTCCAGTACTATTTCTTGTCTGAAAACCCTTGTCTAAGCCACACACTAAAGAATGGATTTCAGTATCACATCTGACAAGTTAGTGTTCAGAGTGCTGTCTCTAGCTACGTGTTTTAGGTGTCTACATTAGGAATAGATGGGTGTGAATAATAAATTATTCTATTAATTTATTATTCCTGATGACTAGTCAATTATTTTAATGATGTTTACTGTCCTATTCATGTGTTACTTGAAAGTGATTGCAAGAAAATTGCTGCCAAAAACGCTTTGCAGCTGCAAAAAATTGCACTTCTACTTTTATTGTATTCCCTTCAGCCCCAAATAGAATATACTATTTCTGTCACTCCACTCAATTCAGCCATCTGTCACTCACATACCCACAGACAATTACAGTGCATTTGCATCATATCCCAGCTGCCTCTGATAGACTTGTTTTGTAGTGTAACATGTACAGGATAATCTCTCAATATCCATCTCACATTGGAAACTTCTTTCATTGGTCATCCTCTTTTTCAGATAAATGTTCTAGGATGTTCTGGTCAAGATTCTGATGTGTCTTAATCTAAGAAGAGTTTTGCTTGAGCTCTGTAACATAGGGCTGCTAAAATGAACATCTCACTAATATTTCCAAGTATTTTGTTTTTAAAGTGAATTAGAAATAGTCTGGTTTGCTTTGTAAAGTTTCTAACATGTCAGATCAATAATTTATTTTGTAATGAACATCGTCAGTGACATAATTAGACTGTAGAGGACCAGATCTAAGTATGTTTTGTCTTTGATGTTCTGACTGTTGTGACAGGAAAGGTGTGAGCGGAAGAGAGGGTCTAGAGTAGGTGGAGCCAAAATCCTGCTCCACCTGCTCAGTCCTTGCCTCCAACCTCTCCCCCCAGCTCACTTTCCCTGGAGCAGGGCTGGATGTGCATGTGTGAAGAAAACAGTTCAAAACATCTCATTTATATCAGAAGTGTGCACAATTGTTGTTTTTAGTAGCAGGAGGCCTCTGGCAAGTATCATAAAGAATGCTTTCTCAATGGCCCTTATTTTCTAAGAACATGTTATTTTAATTTAGGGTACCTTTGCTTCCTGCCAAGGGCCGAGAAAGAGAGAGAGCGGATCTTGTCAACTGCAGTGCTAACCCACTTAGAAGTTAGGATAGCTCTAAACCATGACTCATTTTTGTGGTGTGATTTTTGACAGTTAGCTGTGTGCTGGAGAGAGGTTCAGTTTATAAGATCATTTCAGTAAAATCTCTGGAAGGATGGCACATATTTCCCCTTATTATTATCTTTTTAGCTTGCTTTAAGCAATCCTTTTCACACCTAATGGTCAGGGTTTTTTTTTTTTTTAAACCTTACGTTGCACTGCTGTGTCCCCCAAATAATTCCACACTGTTTGGTAATACTTTAATGATAATATCTCCCATTATCCATGGCTCTGAAGTAATTGGCTAATTACATCAAATTTTTTCTTGTATGTGTATTTTTATATGCGTCTTCTTTTTGTCACTAATTATTAGGCCATATGATAGTCAGTCTTTCAACTACTCCCTCATTTTCAGGATGCTTATCAAAATATCTTTTTGACTAAAAATCTTTTAGTTCCCTTAAATGTGGTTGAGTTAAACTGTGATGCTTTAGGAAGTCTAGAGTTTGCATGTACTTCACTACAGCAAAATGGTGTGATCAATTTGTGAAAAAGAACTCTGGCTACCACAGTGATTTTTGGTTTTTTGAAGCAGTGAGATTCACTAAATATTGCATGATTTTTATTTGTGATGATATTGAGTTATTGCTTTAAAAATACTGAAGTTATTAGTGTATGTTCTATGCTTTTTTTTTTCCCCCCTCCTAATTTAGGGTAATTGTGTTTCTTTGATCCTTTTCTTTTCAAAGTGGTAGTTCTTACCACTCTTGATTCAACTTCAGGCTATGAACTTCAGTGAAGTCAGTAAATAATGACTTTAGAATCAGTTGAACTTAAATCATATGGTCTTTATTGTCAGGAAACATGTAAGTGAATTAGGGCGACATCCAATTAACACAGCCTTTTGCAGGTTTAATGAGCAATGATAAATTTAAATCCTTTTTTCGCACTTTCAAAGTATGTGAAGTTACAACTAAAAGAACTGGTGGGAGATTGTTGCTCCCTTGATCCATAATTAATTATTTTAAATATATTTTGACTGGGATAGGAAGCATCATCTTTGAAGTTACTCATAGGTTAGTTATTTGAATAGGTGTTTCATCATAGAATCCAATAAAGAAATAATTCCTACAGCTTATGGAGTTACATGGAAAGATGAGTCATACTGTTTTCTTATTTGGTGTTTTGGGGCCAGTTTAGTTAGTACAGCCTATACCACTGACATGTCTTTCGTTGTTTTCCAGCTGACATTACCTATTAATAACTCTGAGAAAAGGTGTTCCTGGTTTTGTAGCAGCAAAATAGATTTTCCAAAGCAATTAATTATGGTTTTAATTAGCAAGTGCTGCCTCTGATTACTAAAGGTAAGTAAGAGGTTTTATGTTTTGGGTGTTTTTTGGTTTTTTTTTTAAGGGAGAAAAGTTTAAAATTGTTCAAAAATAAGTACAGTTACAGAATATAGTATATTTGATTTGTTTGGTTCCAGTTTGAGGAGACAAACTGTTTGTGACTGGCGTTTGGTAGGATGTTTTTTGTTTTCCTTGAACTTCTCCATCAACAATAGCAGAACAACTTTTTATCAATCTATAAGTTGTCTTTCTAGTGAAAGCATTTCTGCTTTGTGCTCCTTGTGTTTTCCTTGGGTTGTTCTATAAAGCCAGTCATTTCTCACATTAAGATACACCAGATGTAGGAGCAGGTTGGTCCATCTCATTATGACAAATAGAAAAAAACTACTTACAGGACAGATTCAATCTTTACATACTTCCAGTGAATTCTGTCGAGCCTAATTGCCTTATTCCTTAGTATGATTTTACTAGCTCTAGGTGTTATGTTTTTAACTTGCATTGATATAAATAATATCAGAGTTAAGGACATCAGAGTTTCTAAGGATACCTCTGGGATGCTGAAATGAGGAATTTTTCACTCATTGAATATCTTCCATCAAATAAAGAAACTAATCCAAAGATTTTTTAAAACATTAAACTCAAAACTGAAAACAATTGTTTGCCTGAAATAATGCTTCAGTTCACTGTGTCTTCTTTTGAAACAAAAGTTCATGCATAACATGCATGTTGATTATATTTGTGGTTATGATCATCCTTATGATTATGCTTCATAATTCTTTATTTATTCCTTGTGTATCTCAAGAGAATGATGTGAAATGTAGTTGATTAAAGCTTGAAAAACACTGAATTTTTGTTTGAAGGGTAGAAGTATGGAGAATATAATGAAGATTCACCTAGTTGTAATTTCCATGTTTGGATACTAATAGCTTTAATCAAATATAACAAAAAAATAACTGTCTTATCTTGGATAATGAAAATGAAAAGGAATGGTGGGTTTAACTGCTATAAAAGCCCCTAGAAGCCCATTGAAAACTCCTCATGCAAGGTGTGTTCCACCTGTAGGACAAGCTTGTGAGACCAAATGGAATGCTGGAGATCTACACTTTGAAAGTAAGTTCATAGATGATGGCCCTTTGTTTCAAGGGGAATGCGTGGAAAGCATTTATGAGTATGGGCTGGAAAATTATTATTCTTCCACTCTGTATAATTATGTGATCATTGTACTCTATCCAGTTATTTCCACTCCACTCCATATCACTGATGTTCTTAGTGAGACACATATCAGTCATCTAGAAATTGCAAAGCAGGATCCTTTCCTTGTAAAATATTGTAGCACTTATTTCAGTTGACTCCTTGCAAGTGGAGCTCTTCTTGACATAAGTAAGCCTCCCAAATTGCATGAATTTACTGAGTTACTGTTTTTAAACCTGAACTCTTGCATGTTTAATGCCATTTGAGGGACCACCTACAAGCTATTTATCATGACCCCAAGGATTCTTATACTTCAAGCTTCAGGGTTTGAGACATACTCTTTTCCTCATTATTTTAATGGGAAACATTCATTGCACACACTAGCAGCTCTCTTATTTATTCTCTTAGTTATCTCATGTACACATAGCTGAACTAGAGTAGAAAGAAAATAGGTGAGAATTAATTAACTAACTTCATTTTTTGCAATCCTATTTGAGAAAATGAAATATCTTTTTCTTTCCCTTAATTTTCTATGAAATGTATTAACAAATAACTGATAGTCTTTGCTGTTAAGAATTGTGAAGCTAGACTTGAAGAGGGAAGGCTTTAGTTTACTCATACATATTTTGTTCATTGACACATTGCTAAACTATAGAAAGTGCTTGAACTTCTTTAAATAGTTTTTCTTATGTGCGATTAGGATATTTGAAAAAACCATCAAAATACATGAAAGCCCTTTGTTTTATCAACAATAACCCAGCAAAATAGTACTAATGTTTTTCTTCAAAACAGTTCGGGTTTCTTTAGTTCTCTTCCCTTTTTAAATATATTTGTCACAAATTTTATATTTAAATTATTTTTCTGTAAATTTTGGCATTCTGTTACAGTCTTCCTGTACTGATACATACTCGACAGTTTACAAAAATCCCTTAATTTTTATAGTTCTACTCTTTTGCTGAAATTGTTTCTTCTACAATATCAGTTAGCTTAATTTCCTTAGGAAGTACCATAAGGCCTCATATCCTTTTAAGGGAAAAGACCACTTTATTGCTGTTGTTTTTTATTACTGTGCTTAATCCAAAATTTCAGACTAAAGCTCATATTGTATCATTGATCACAAAGCTAAAAGCTTTGCTGAAATCACTATCACTCTGATCCATGGATCACTTGGAGAATTAAGACTTTGAATTGAGAATAGAAAAGCACTGAGAATCCATGGAAAGACTAACACAGAGAATAATGGAAAGACTGCCACTTGAGGAATACACTTGCAGTCACTTGGCTCAATGACACAGCAGGCAGCTGGATGAAATGCAGACAGAGGATCCTGACTACTATTTTCACAATATGTCCCTAAATAAAGTGAGCTATGGCAATGCTGACTGAATAGGGTGATTGTATGGTTCATTGTGGTGATCTTAGTGGGACAGAATGCATGAAAGACATTGGGGAGCTGCTGCAACAGATTTATTTTATCAGTACTTGAAAGTCTGCTTTGCCTTAGCAATTAGTTTGAGCAGAACTGACATGAAGGGTGAAGACTGGGAGAACTGGATAAGGATGATGCTCAATTAGTTATCAGGGGATTTTTTTATTTCCCTTTGCCCACTGTCTCCCCATTTTTCACCTGCTTTAGTCAAAGCTGAATATATTTCATCTAGCAATAAAGAGTTTTTCAACTTGTATGCTCACTTGGGAAAGTGGAGCTAGTAGCACGTAACTCAGAAGACCAGCCACAGACCACTCAATTCGACTGCATTTGGGAATTTTCCTCTGTCTTAACTCTTCCTTTGTCTCTTAGAGTGAATGGCCTGAGGAAAGGAAGTATTTCCAGACATGTTTTATACTATGCACGATTTAAAAATTCATCTGTAAGCCACAGTAAAACTGAATTCCTTAAAATAGTTGGTGCTGAAAATTTTAAACTATGGTGCTGTTTTACATCAGTATTATGACAATTCTGGGAGAAATATGGCAGCATTCAGTTTCACAGCAGTGATATTTAATAGGACTGTGTCTTCAACTGATGTTGTCAGAGGAATTATAAATTGATCAAAAACCTGCAAGCATCTTTTTTTTTTT